>JAODXP020000023.1:15391867-15428678 GCA_027497455.2 Sardinella longiceps
AACTGAGGAAGTATACTTGAAGTAAACTTCCTATAAACGATACCTAAGAATAGTACAGTATAGTGAAGTATACTAGGCTTATACTGAAAAGCACAAACAAAAGTCTAAGACAAAGTACACTAATACTTATACTTTAATTCTAGTTTTAGTTTACTGTGAGTAAACTTGAAGAATACTTTAAGGAGTATATATCCAGTATAAATAGTAAGCTAAAAATATACTTCAAAGTATACAACAAGTACACTATACAGTATACACAACTACACTATATATACATGTCATCAATGCCATTGAGTTCCTGGGTTGAACCTAATGCAGAATCAGCGGTTTATTTAAAAACTGCCTCTGTACACAATAGGATAACACTATGACTAATCAGAGAAACAACTATTTGCTTGAGGTGTTTTTTTATTTTATTATTTGTAGTTTATTTGGCAGGGACAATGCAGTGCACATTATTACAAACATGACATGGCAGAGCCATGACAAAATTTGTAGATGTGAAAACATATAAAGTTTATAGCCAGATGGCTAGTTTGCAACCCCAGTCCCTGGTCAGGCTACCTATTCTAATAAAACATTACATAATACAAAAAGTATACAATTACATGTGATCGTAAAACATGCTTCCCATAGCATTAAAACAAAAAGAAGTGCAATGCAGTGTGTGTGTGTGTGTGTGTGTGTGTGTATGTGTGTGCTTGTGTGTGCATGTGTGTGTGTGTGTGTGTGGACTATATAGGCATACAGTATGTGTTTGTTGTCTACGACAACAAAAGATTCAAAAGATCAGATCAGCCCTTGATGGATAGCCTATTGTATTTTCGCACTGCATTTTCAAAGTTCACCGATTGGCCAGGATGTGATGAGATACACATAGTGTGACGTGACGACTGAACAGCAACGGTGTCCAATCAATGAAAAGACCTACAAAGTCCCAATATGTCTCGACACATGTACTTTGCTGCCGCTAGGCTATGTCTAAATTTTGAGGAAAGTAAGTGGGGGCTTCAACTACAAATTGTTTTGTTTTGTTGGTCACTTTGCTTCAAATGACTGTTGAATATTATTACAGTGCCCATAACTGCATTGTAATTTGCAGTGTGTTGAAAATTAAATGCTCCTCATGACTAGGGTAGGGAGACCAAAACTCGAAGTATCATTCACTGTGACGTAATTTTGTATTGGAGAGTGTGCAGGAGAGAAATAAAGCAAGAAAGACAAAGTGTGTGTCTGTGAGAGAGAGAGAGAGAGAGAGAGAGAGAGAGAGAGAGTGTGTGTGTGTGTGTGTGTGTGTGAGTGTGTGTGTGTGTGTGTGTGAAAGAAAGAGTAGACTGTGTGTGTGTGTGTGTGTGTGTGTGTGTGTGTGTGTGAGAGAGAGAGAGAGAGAGAGAGAGAGAGAGAGAGCACAGAGAGAGAGAGAGAGAGAGAGAGAGAGAAAAAAAAAAAGTGCGGTGACAGCATTTGGTTTGCTAATGAGACGTGTGGTGACACCTGAGGAGTGCTCGGGGCGTCAGGAATCCCGCTCAAAGACGGCGAGCACAGCGCAGCTCAGCTCCTTGGAGCCCAGTGCTCCTAATGAGGCTTAATGGACAGGCGCGCTCAGCCTTGGCCTTCTCTTTACGCTGCTTTACGAGGAGGCTAATCCGGCACAGGGACCACTTAAAACAATACCACACACACAGAGACACACGCACAGGCACACACACACACACACACACACACACACACACACACACATTGACCCCTGAAGACACGGTAAATGAACAGAGGCAATTTACATGCTCTGGCTGCGTACCTTTTTTTTTTCAAACTTGGGGTATTTTGAGTGAGCTTTATGCCTCACTGACTCTCTAATTAGTAGCTGCCAATTATCTCCCCAAAGAGTTGCAGATTTGGAGAGGCGGAACAGCGAGGGATCGGGCCTCTGACACTGGAGGAGTGTGAGAGCCTGTTCATTGGAAATGTTAGCATGCGCCATGAGCATGCTTGAGTGACTGACGGTGCAGGCCAGAAGTGTTTGAGCTGAATGTGAGGGCAGCACACACATGTCCTAAAGACCTGTACACTCATGACAAGCGCTGACATGTTTCAGGGCAGTCAGTGTGTAATGAGGATTGTGTCACTTTACCATCATGAGGAGGTAGTAGTGGAATGATTGTTGTTCCTCTTCTTTGTTATTATAAAAAGTTTAAGACACCAAACAGTAGCCTATAGGTTCTGCAACCCCAATACCGGAGTGGTAAAACCATTGACTGAACAACTATTAAAGTTCTGATAATATCTAAATGCTGAGACATCTTTGCATGGCATGCATGCATATTCTGTCCTACCATATATTGTAATACAAGTCTGGTCCCAGTTTTTCAAATAGGTTCCAGGATATGGAAATCTAATGTCTTGCTTTGTGCAATCCAGGATCCCTTTTGATTTTGAATGTCTAGGTCCTGATCACAGACAGTCTAACATGTCATTCCCAAATATGGATCACCTTGAATTGGAATACACTATTTTGAACAACTGGGCCAAGGAAATTACAACAATAAGCATCTAACACTGTATGACAGGGACACATAACAAAAGTAACCGTGCCAATGCTTGTTTGGTTCAAGGTCTAGAGCTAGGAAGAATTTTCCCTGCTCGTGCATACAGGTGTCCACAGCGGCTGCGGTGTACCGCACCAAAACACAACAAAACCTTTACACAAAACTCCATTATGATCGCTTCTCCATCACCAGGCTCCAGTCTGTGTAATAAAAACGTATCCTGACATTTTCTTCACTCAACTGAAGCCAGCAGACGATCACAGAGCAAGCTGTAATGTCAACTCAGACATCTGAAGGAGCGATGTGATGGGTTTTGGCAGCTGGAGGAGCTGCGTGTTTGTTTGTGGCAGATAGAGCTGAGTGACGGACGGCTGACTGGCGTAACACTTGAGAGCTTGAAGACACACTGTGACAGATTCTCTGGAGCTGATAACTCTCAAATTTAAGCATGAGTGGATGGAACAAAGGGCTTTAAAGGCCGTTTTACTCAACACTCCAGTAAAGAACTGTCCACAGCATTTCACCATAAGCTGGAATTCCAAGCATGTAATAGACAGCTCTGGATATAGGTAAAGTGAACAGGGAGAGTGAAAAAAAAACAAAAATAGTGGTAAAAGCAGAGTAAACAAATATATAAAAGTTGAATGAAGATAAATCATAACAAAGAAAGAGACCATAAGTTAGATCAATCACATTAGAAGGAGCAGAGGGTGTTCTTCTCACATAAAGTACAAGTACATGCACTCACACAAGGATGCATTTGCGCACTCGCGCACACACACACACACACACACACACACACACACACACACACACACACACACACACACACACACACACACACACACACACACATATATAGACACAACCAAACAAACAACAACAAATACGTGTGTATAGCTGCCCTAATGCTGAGTGATGCTTCCCCCTAGTAAGAGGCGAACCCTTTAAAAGATGCATGAGCCGAAGCAGCCCTGCGTGTCCCTGAGACAGATGGGGAGGGAGAAGTCTGGAGCAAGTTTTAAGGCTATTAGCCCTGTCATCCCAGTGTAATGTGAGATGGAAGGGGATCGGCCGCGGCACCGCAAACTAGGCCAGCCAGAGATACGGGGGAAGTTTGCTTTGGACTTTTCAAAGCCACATCCTCCTCTGTAGTCTGAGAAAGAGGAAGCGGTAGGCAGAGCAATGATGGGGGTGAGGAAAGAGTCCATTTGGAGAACAGTCTGGACCTCACACATATGCTTGTCACATTACATGGCTGTGATGTCTGCAGAGTTACAACAGACTCACAACTGTGAAGTACATTCTCCACAGGCACTCTTCACTTTACTCAAAATTATACTCAAGTTAACCTTGTGTGTGTTTTTGTAATACTAAAGTTACATCAAACTTGATCTTCTTAACTATGCAAATTATTTTATTTTTATTGTGTTCCATTTATAATTGAATTGTTTAAATGTGAAAGTTATGAGAAATGTTCCTGGCCTTCAATATATACATACACATACATATGTACAGTACATACATGTGTGTTACAAGGGTCCTTCTTTCAGCATAATGTTCAAATCATAAGTAAGTAACTGACAACTGTTACACAACACAAAGAAAAAAAAAAACTAACCTTGCAGTATGCATGTGTTGTGCACAAATTTGGCAGACATTCTTGGATCTGTTTAAAGATAGTCAATTTAAAGCTGAGATGGAGATGGCAAGTAAACAGCAGAAACAGAAGCACCAACATCATCAGATCTTAATTTAGGCACTGCATAAAAGCCCATTTTCAAGAGAGGCCATGCCTATTTCTCACCGAGCAGATTGCAGATGCCACCATCTTCTGTCTGTATCCTGAGATGGTGGGTTGTCTTCAGCTGTCTTGGATGCAGTCTCGCAGAGCTTTGCCAGATTCCTCAGAGATAATCTGTGCTCCCTTAGGGAGAGAGACTCACTGTCTGTGAGTTGGCAAAAGTTTGTTGCGCTGTTGTAAACAATTAGCACTCTGTGAACGTTGGATTACTACAATTTTCTGTCCTTTGAGGTTGAGCACATTTGAATATGGCAGGGGAACAGATGCACTGTACTGTAGTCATCTGTTGTAACCACACTTTAAATTCATTTGCAAAGGAATAAAAAAAATCAATCAGTACAAGCCCATTAACATTGTATCCTGTGATATGTTCTGCCTAACTTTACTTTACTTACTTAGCAGTCATCTATACCAGTATGTTTGGCATGAGTTTATTGTATGACATGGCATCCTTTCGGTAAGATATCCTTTAACCAGAGACCTAAGGCTGAAATTCAAAATATCTGTTCCGTCCTCATAAAAAGAAGGGAACAAAAGGAGGAAATATTAACATAATGCTATGCCATCAAATAATATTATGCTATTCCCTCTTGTGTGTGCGCCCTTTAAAGTGGACACAGCATCTTCTGCTCCCCACTTTTCTCCTCCATGTTTCTAAAGTGTCACAGTAGAGGCTTGAGATGTGAGAGAGGTGCTGAAGGTTTGCTGTGCTCATGAATCTCAGATCTCAGCTCCTTGCACTTCCCTGAGGAAGCACACTCTTTCAACACAGGAACAAAGATATGTTTTCAATCAATATATTCCTTGTTATGGAAAGAAAAAAGCATTCTTTTTGATGCAACACATTTTTTTTTTTTATGTTCTCATGAAAACATAGGCTTGTGACAATGCTGTCGCAATAAATATGAAGGATTTCTATCAAGATGTGTGTCAGGAGTGTAAAGCAGACAAGGCAAGTGGTATCTGTCAATTTCATACGTCATTAATCAGTTACAACAGTATTAGGAAAGACAGCAAAACTTCAGCTGAGTGTATCTCTCTTTGAAGACCACCTAAGAGTGCAAGTATTACCTATAAGAAGAAGATAATGGCCATTTGCACCCTCTTTCTCTCTCTCTCTCCATCTCTTTCTCTCTATCTCTCTCACTCATGTGCATAACATTCCTGAATACTCCTGTCATAACTGGTGGCTATGTTTTGTTTTCTACAAAAAAAAAAAGAACATCAAATACTTCTGTCCAATTAGCATTCATACATTACGAACAAAGCACTTCAATCATGCAGTGCAGTCCTCTAAAAGGCCACTGGCAATTTAATTAGCTTAGACAATAAAAACCCTTCTATAATAGGCAAAAAAAAAAAATCGTCATGCACAGAAACAGATGAAGGGATTTAACCTGGCACACCTACAAGCATAATGTATGTTTCTAATTATTATTTTTTTCCATATTCAAATATGCAGCCTATTCTAATCACATAGGCCTACACATGTTCGTTATTCCTCAAGGTTTTTTAACTGTGTATGTGTAGGCCTCTCTCTCTCTCTCTCTCTCTCTCTCTCTCTCTCTGTGTGTGTGTGTGTGTGTGTGTGTGTTGAGCGTGGGTGGGTGCCACTCTGTACATTTTTTGTTAAATAACTCTTGATCTAATTTCATTGTATTAAAATAGCCTACTGCAAGTTGTTCATACTACTGGTGAGGGGAAGTTTTGCTCTCAAATGAATACCTACATTAATGACACCACAGGCTGGAATGCAAAAAGCGAAGATTAAAGGTAATTTTGTTGTTGTTGAATGTCATTTTGGAAAACCATCGCCATAATCATCATAATAAAGAATATTGCTGATATTTTCCCAGCAAGCACTTCATTGTGAGTGTGCTTTCTTTCATTATTTTACAAACAACAAATTCAAGCCAGAGATAATAAAATACTTGATTTTATTAATTTGAAAAATAATATGAGAAATGAAAAAAGGAAAATATAGCTTTAAAAAAATAAACTAAAAATAAAAACAAAAACAAGAATTGTTTTTTTTTCATTCATTATTTCAGTCAATGTCCAGGTCATCCCTCAGACCCTCCCTACACTCATCATAATTCCAAGCTTCGTCTAGACCAGTCTCCCACCAGTTGTCGTCCCTTGGCCACGGCTCGTGAGGTAGGTGTCTGCGGTCGGCCAGCACAGTGCAGGTCAGTCCAAGATTTTGTGTGATCTTGGCGGCCTCCTCCCTTTTCCGCTGGGCCTCGCGCTTCATGGCCTCTCTCTCAGCGCGGCGCTCAGTGGTGATGGTGACGGAATACTCCCGGCAGTGGAAGCGTCGGGGTGCACCGGGGGGCAGTGGCGGCAGGTTGATGAGGGGGAGCGGGAACATGCCAGGATATTCAGGCTTCATGTACACAATTACATCCCCGGGTCCGTAATTACCGACGCTGCCATTGGCGTGGTTCTTATAATAGTGGGGCACCTCATAAGGATGTCTTTGGTGGGCATGAGCAGGTAGCCTCTGGGTCTTTCTCTTGGGTGCAGGTGCAGAGGAACTGCTTTGGCTAGGTGCCGGAGGGTGTAGTCTTTGTGAATCTGACCGCACAGGTGCGTGGTCAGGCGCTTTGCTTGATCTTGGTTGGTCTGATACATTGCTTGGTCCCCTAACCTTAGGGATCCTGTAAGGCTGGACGGGGAAGGGAATTCTTGGCTTCACCATTTTCCCACCAGATGAGCTAGGGTGTTTAGACTGAGATGTCTGTGCAGACTCCCCTGGGGCTGGTTTTGGGGGCTTGACCTTCTCAAGTCTCTCTCCAAGCTTATGGAAGACTTGCACAGAGTGCATTATGTGTTCTCCAAGTTTGCTTCTTGGTGGGAGGGGGGTGGACATATCTTTGGCCTTCTTGCTCTTGGACGTTTTGGTGTCCTTGTGCTTAGACTTTGACTGATCTTCAGCAGCCAATGAGCTGTCTGCTTTCTTGTCAGTGTCTAGCCCTTCCTTCTCTCTGTCCTCTCTCTGTCCCTTCTTTGTTTTCTTAGTTGGGTTTGTTTTCTCCTTTTTCTCCTTTTCCCCCTCTCTTTTTCTCTTTCTCCTCTTTTCTTTGCATATGTTGTCACTCTCAGGCAGCTGGTCTTTGGTTTTCTTGGGTAACTTGGCATCTGCCTTGCCTGGTTGGTGAGAAGCAGCCTGTAGTGTCTGTTTGGTGGAGGCGCTCTGGCCTGAAGTTCGTACCTCTGCGTCCTCCATGGCTCCATGCAGCTGCTTTTTCTTCTTGCCATCCTGGCTTTTGCGGGGACCTACTCGGCTGTCCTTTGAGCTGCTGGTGCTGGGGACCTGGGTCTCAGCTCTGTCCTCTGCTTGGTCATCCTGGCCAATTACAGAGAATGTATTCAGCTGTGCCTTCAGGGCCTCAGTGGTCACGCAGCTTGGGGCATGCACTGCCACATCCACAGGAACCTTACTCCCCAGTTTCCTCTGCTCAGCTGAATGGTTTATATCTTCAGCTGGTTTCATCAGACCAGTGCCGCTCGGTTCAGTAACTAGTTCTTGAATCGATGGCAACTGTGGAGTGCCAAGGAGCTGAACTGGCTCTTGCACTGGAATTGGTTCTGGTGCTGGATTCAAGAGCGGCACAGAGGTGCCAGGCTGCAGATCTGTGACGTCCGTGGTATCCAAGGGTACCTGTAGATATGAATCAGATGGCACAGTGGTGACATACTGCAGGCCTGTGGCATCGCTCATAACCAAAGGTGCTTGCAGATATGGATCACATGGCACAATGCTGCTTTGAGGTAGACCTCCACCTTCCACCAACATGAAGGGTCCCTGCAGCTGTGGGCTGAAAGGTACCACGCTGGGATACTGCTGCCCGTAGGCATCCACACACATGACGGGGGCTTGCAACTGTTGAATGTAGGGCACAGGGGCGCCATATTGTAGACCTGCACCATCCATTGCTACAAGAGGTGCTTGCAGTTGTGGTTGAAAGGTCACAGAGGTGCCATGCTGTTGGCCTGTCACATCTACAAACATCACAGGGCCTTGTAGCTGGGTATCGAAGGGTATAGCTCCATCTTGGAAGGTTATTCCATGGAATCCATGGGGAGGCATTGGATGGTGGACCGGGATCTCGTTGGCTGGTAGAAACTGTGGCAGAGCAGTGAAATGGCCAAACTGTCCAGGGGTTTGTTGGGGCTGAAGTGCATGATACTCAGGCCAATTCACTGGCTGGTTGATTACTCCAGAACCAGTGATGGGGGCTGTAAGGGGGCAAATGGTATAATGTGCAGATATATTTTATTTCACCATTATGGTAAATATATACTTTAATTTAAAAATAATGTATCTTTGATATAAACATTCTTAATTGTTTACAGAAAAAAAAAATAGGCAGCAACACCTACCTGCACCATGGAAATAGGAGCCTGCTGGCTGGTTAATAATAATTTGCTGTACACCTAAAAAGAAAAAAAAAAATTGACTAAATCATATGGATTGATTTGATGAAAAGTGAAAGGATTTAAGACCTAAAAATACCTTGGTCGTGTTGGAAGCCATCTTGGGGATAGTTGGAGAGATCATACTGAAAATTCATGGTAACATTGGGTTTAAATTTGAAGTATATCTCTCAGCAAGTGAAATCTGATTTAAAGTTTTGCCTTGTGAATGGTGATGGAACTTTTCAATTATGAACATTCTTTGTTACATAGAATTAGAATGCTGACAATGTCAGCAGAACCAGAGTAGAACAGGTTGAAAGGTATTGTTGTCACCATAGTTACAGGCTCCTTTATGACAATCAAAACTAACTGTAAACTACAGACTTACATTTTACTTCACTGTAAATTACAATTTTTTTTAGAATTGAATGAATTAAGCACAAAGGCCTAGATTTCCATTGGTAAATGAAGCAGAAATGTAATCTTGTGTCTTGTGAAAAACAGGTAATAGCCTATTATATAAAAACCCAGGGCCTTCTCAGTTCAGTGGGCAATAATGGTATTAATAATGGAAAATATTTTTCATGAATGGGGGGGGGGGGACTTTGGAGTTTCATACATTTGTGTCAGGACAAAGTTACCAGTTACCCAAAATAGTGGCTGCCATAAGCAGGGATGTCTACTCTCTGCTCTACCAAAACATCACGTGTTGTTGAAAAAAAAAAAAAAAAAAAAGTACTGGCTAAATGCCACAGACACCTGTCAACCTGTCAGGGCATGGGAACACCCTTCCTTAATAGTAGAGCTACAACTACAAGAGAGACAGAGAGAGAGAGAGAGAGAGAGAGAGAGAGAGAGAGAGAGAGAGAGAGAGGGGTAATATACAACATATTGACAATACCAATAGGACAACATTCCAGTAGCAGTGCACTGAAATTAGTGATAGATGTATAGGCTATTATAGCAACAGGTCAAAAAAAATCTACTTCTCCACTTCAAAGAAGAGAGAGACCAAGTCAAGGCAAAAAAAAAAAAACACCAAATCACTGCGAGAAAGAGAGGGCTCCGCAAGGGTGAAGCAATGTCATTGTTATAAACCTCATATATCAATAACTCTCTCCACAGGCGCAGAGAGCAACACAGCTTCCCCCAGACTCACCTCGCCCAACCTCATCAAAGCCTGGCAGGTTGGGAGCTGCCCTCTGCTGACCTTGCCTGCCCAAACAGAATGGTCAGAGTGGTCAGTGTTGCTGAGGAGCGGCAGCAGCGGCAGCCCCCGTGGCATGGCAGGCTGCCAGGGAAGATGGTGCTGCAGGGTCTCCCTATCTCTCTCTCTGGCCCTCGGAGCCCTGGCAGGCTTCAGCCGAGCCCTGGATGTCCTGGGTGCCGCATTGAGGGCAGTGCAAGAATAAATAGGAACTGTCAGTCAGGCTTCAGTCAGTTCATTGCATCCAATGCAGGGGCGGGGAGTGAGTTGGAGTTGTGGAGTTGCATGTGTTTGTGAAAGTGTGTTGTTAAAGATGTGTGTGTGTGTGTGTGTGTGTGTGTGTGTGTGTGTGTGTGTGTGTGTGTGTGTGTGTGTGTGTGTGTGTGTGTGTGTTTGTGTTTGTGTGTGTGTGTGTGTGTGCACGCATTTCAGTCCATTTGGTTGTGTGTAATCGGGAGTGTGAACATATTGAGTTAGCACGGGTGTGTGGGCGTTTTACACTCATTATGTGTTGTTGTTGTTGTGTGTTTGTGTGCGAGTGTGTGAATGCATGTTCATGCCAACAGGCATATGGGCTGAACAGCTCTCTGAAGAGGGTGCGAGCCTTAGCGTTCAGGTGCAAATCACACCCTGCTAACCATACAGTATAGGCACTACATTGTGCTGTTCAGGGCACAAGCTGTGGTACTCATGACTAGGTTGAGGAGAAACCAACACATCACATAATAGTAAAAAGCTGAAGAGCAGAGGAAAGGTCAGATTTCTTTTGAGCCGTCAGGTTTTTGTGTATAAAGGAGAGAGGGGTCGGTGGTGGTGGTGGTGGTGGTGGTGGAGGGGGGTGGGGTGTGCATTGGAAACCCTCATCAGGGAGCCTTGTCGTCAGTTGCAGTCAAAAAGTGTAGCAGATGATACCGCCGTTTGGAGAAATGATTTCCAATTTCCATCAGCTCCATGCAAAGAGCACGGAGCTTCCAATACCATCTGCAACTGATTCGCCAAGTTGGCATTACAGAGCGTGCAAACGGTGCATCTGGTGAATAGCTTAATCACAGGTATTAATGTGTACAAAGACAGCCGAAAATAGACAGGCTGGAATCAGAAGGTGTGTGTGTGCATATACAGTAGGCACGGAAGATAGGAATAGTGGCAGAAAGGTGACAGTGTGTGTGTATGAGAGAGAGAGAGAGAGAGAGAGAGAGAGAGAGAGAGAGAGAGAGAGAGAGAGAGAGAGAGAGAGAGAGAGCAGGGAGCCAGGAATCAAAATGTAGTCTTCAACTCAATTTCTCATGCATGAGTTTCCAGCTCAAGTTAAAGAGGAATTATGAGAATATGGTGTGAGCTGAGTATTGCAAAGATGGAAACGAGGACATGTCATAATTTTTGAAAAAGGAACGAGAGAGAGAGTGAGAGCAAGAACACCCCGCTGAGAAGATACACAAGTCAAAGGCACTGAAGCACCGTTAGGACTTCTTTACCTTACTCTCATGCATAACAAAAAAAGAAGCCTCCTGTTAGACAAAAATAAATAAATAAATAAATAAATAAATACGGCCTACAATTACACCTTTGTCTCACTGCATTCAAGAGAGCTCCTGAGAAGGAAAAACAAAAGTATGAAAATAGAGGCAGAGAGTGGCAGAGAGTGAGATGGAGAGAGAAACAGTGAACCTTAGCTAGGCTGGCTGCCGAACAAGTCTCCCTATTCAGTCCCTGACACTTGAGCCCATTAAATGGAATAGATTATTGATTTTGCTATCTTCACAAGCTGTGAGATTTTCCAGTCAGCCCCATGTGTGCTGAAGGCAGGGCAGAAGAAAAGCACTAGTCATTAGTTGCACTGCCACTCAATGATGCACCTCTTATTGAAAGAAAAGAGCAGAGTGTGTGTGTGTGTGTGTGTGTGTGTGTGTGTGTGTGTGTGTGTGTGTGTGTGTGTGTGTGTGTGAGTGTGTGTGTGTGTGGATGTGTGATGTGTTTGAGAGTAGGCCTATGCATGTGTGATGTTTGTGAGTAAGGATGTGTATGTTTGTACTGTATGTGTTTGTGCGTATGTGTACCTGTACATGATACTTACACTATACATGTATGTGTGCCATAAATCTGTAGACTTTTTTGGCAACACTTATGGCCCGCACTAGGTAATAAGAGGTAGATAAGGACGATAAGTAGATAAGTACAGTAGGCTGGAAAAAAAAAAAAAAAAAAACTCTGAATGTTATTAGCTTAATCTTCTATATTGTCTTTAATGATGCAGGAATTCATTTTAACTATGAGCTAATTATTACACCAATAGGTTACATTTGTTGAAAGGAAAATACCGTAGTGAATTCAAGCATAGCCCTGTTGAAAGAGTTTGCGAAATGTGCTAGTTAGTGAGTGGAACAAAATAATTTGGTACAGCACAGACCGAACGCGAACGCAGAAGCGAACAGGCACTTTACACTGAATCAATGGGACCTGACAGTTGGACACCGAAAGTATCGCGTTTCGTGTTCGCGTTAGGTCTATGCTGTTCGAAATTCTTTCATTTCATGCGAAATATATTGCTGTTAGAAGGTCGTGCAGCAGGGTTATGTTTAAACTTACTCCGGTATTTTCCTTTAACACATTTTTTCTCTCAGCACTTGTGTCACCTCAGGACCTCAGGAGGGATCCACCTGATGCCACCTCAGAGAGCCAACCCCACCCGGTGAAGAATAAATGGCCCAAGATGAGTGACCTGTGTGGAGAATGTTCACAGCCATTGGAGTGACGGGTAAGGAGAGGAAGACGGCCATTCACAGGATGGGGGAGGCAGCAGAGAGAGCCTCTTGCTGGCTATGGAGCAGGAGAGAGGAGGTGAGGTTACAAAGACTTCACTTTTGATACAGTTTCAAGCGTGCTATTCCCACGATTTCAGATGTGCCAAATCTCATCATCAGTTTTCAGATGGCATAGTGTTCTCTCTCTGTCATCTTTACAACCTGCTTGATTCTTACTTTGTAATTAAACACTGCACACAAAATATACCCTTGATACTTTTGTATCATCATGTCATTCTTAATCCTTATTTCACTGGCCGTAATTGAATGTTATAGTACCCATACAGAAGTGCAACCACGTAAGTTAGACATTCGGTCTCTGCGTGCCTGTCATGGAGTGCCACCTTTTCAGGTCATCCTCAAACCCCGGGGGATTGGAGTAGTACTAGAATGGGTAAAATTATATTTTTATGTTGTCAGTAAGTCTGTGTTGGACATAATACATTCACTTGGTGTAAGCTACTGTCTGCCTTGCCCTTCCCCTACGCTATTGTTGTATGTGAAGGGCCTGGCTCCACATCTCAAACAAGACAAAGGGAGGGGGGTGACAGTCAGGGGCTGCTTACAAGTAAAGGTGTGAACATTTGCACAGGAATGAGATTACTGGTAAATGTACATGGCCATTTCGATTCACTGTTCTACATGTTTCTTCTGTTCTCCTTAGGTTACATCAAACTCATTGTTGGTTGTAGGTATGCAGAGCATAGACATGTTTCTAATGATTTTAATTTCAATCAGGCTGGCACAGTAAAGCAGCAGACATCCCTTCTGGTTTGGACCAAAGAGATAGTGAACCACTTCTGGTACTGTAGCAAGCATTGCGACACAGAAGAGCAGTTCAAGGTATGTTTTACAAAATATTTATTGTCGTCAATGTTATGGTGCTTGCTTTTAGGTAGAATTTGTATTAATTTTGCATGTATTGTCACACTGCACAGCTGATGTGTGCTGGCTTGCTACATCATGTCCGCAACGAACATTCTTGGCCAACTGGTTACTGTCTACATGAGCCCCTTGAAGAAGATGAACATGACAAGCCCTGGATAGAGCAAGGTATTGTGACTAAATGTAATGAGTAAAAAAATGTTTGAATTGGCAAGAATGCACAGTGTTCACTGTCAGCATCATCATTACAGGTTCAGCCGCACACCAGGCCCTAGCTGCAATCGTCCTGGACAAGAGGTGGCTAAACCTGGTTCCCAAGTTTCTGATCTTCCGGTGAGCATTGTAATTGGGTGTCATTTCAGAATTGCCAGATGACTGGCAGAAACATGCATTGTTTCAATCACGTAACAGTAAACATCGCTGAATGTAAATCTCCTAACATTCCCAGGGCTTCCAAAATCATGATGTATGCCTCCAAACGAATGGCCTACACACTCTTCATCTACAAAACACGGACACTACTGGCAGCCATCGACTACAATAAACACAATCAGCGCTTGCCAGCACTGGAGAAGGAGGGACATAAAATGTGAGTTTGTTTACATGCCAAGACCTCAGTGTTTCAAAAAAAGAAAAGAGTAATGATAATATTGACTAATTACATTATTTACTTGTTCATCAGGTACAGAAGGAAATACAACAAGAAATCGAAGAACTGGTGTACACCGTGAAGGAAAAGAAAAGGTTCACCTACATCCCTGAGCTGCAGAAGACAATTCTGCAGAAGAGGCTGATCAGTGGCACTGGTCTTCCCCGTAAAATTTCAATGCGACCAGATGACCCTAGGCGGCTTGGATTACTGTCCTCTGCTCAGCCTCCGCCATCAACAGAGGAGCTGGTTGCTCAGCAAGTGTCATGGGGGGACCTAGCACTTCCAAATCCTCAAGGCGAATGAGGTTGCACTTTTCACATTTGATGCCACACTAGTCCACTTGTTTATAACAAATGCACATGCAACTGTTTGTAAATGTTTTTATTTTATTTTTCCTCGTTCACACAACAAAATAATTGCACATTCTTTGTAAATAAATAAACATTGATAGACAAAAATGTCCATTTCTTCTTTTGAAAAAAATAAATATTTGAGGTAGAGAATGTGGTTATAACTATTTACAAGTAACATTTTTCAAGTAAAAAGGAGATAAAACAAACAGTGTACAAATATTTAGATATTGCATGGGCAAAAATATTTAGATCTTGCATGGGTAAATTGTCACAGGAAGCGAACCTCTGCCATTTCTCCTCTCGTGCAGATCCTGTAGCCTCCTTTGATCCTCTTGGTTGAGGTCTCTCACTCTTGGGGTTCTCGGTCTAGCACCTCGGGAACCCATTGCCCGAGGGGTGAAGTCAGACGAGGTTGTCGAATTAGATTCCTGCAATATCATTGGAAACGTTTTAGCTTTATACCACAAATATGGAGTATCCTTAGGCTTGAAAACGAAGAATAGAAACCATGCTGTCATAGGCTGCTTCTCTCAACATAGTGTTACTCAAATGTGATACGTCTGCCCACTAACACAGTATCATTAGTTTTCACACTTTCTAAGCCAATTCTCATTATAATCAGATCAATTTTGCCTACGTCAAAGCATATCTCTTTTAGATAAAGTATTGAACGCTTGAAAAGTAGCATTACAATTACGCATAGAAATGGTAGAAAAGTTTCATTCATGTATAGCATTGGCTAACGTTAGGTTAGTGGCTGGTCTGACACCGTATACTTTACAACTAAAGTGTATTTTTCACACGATAAAATACATACACTTACAAAGTGCAAAGCAGCAAATAGTTGGTTTGTTTTACCACTTTTTAAGCGTGAATAGTGTTACTTACCTCAGTAGACATGTTGTCGGTCTGTTGTAAACATTAGTTGTAAATCCAGCGTGAGCAGAGGCATGAGACTGTATCGATAGCAACAGCAGTAAAGCGTCCGGTGGGAAAGGATTTACGACAGTGTGTCGTAGGGTCTCGCGTAATTACACGTAGCAGCGCCATCTACAGCTTTGGGGTGCACAGTGCATACACAAAAACGGAAAAAAATACAGAGACTTGCTGAACGTGGCTTTAATGATGCAGGAATTCATTTTAACTATGAGCTAATTATTACACCAATAGGTTACATTTGTTGAAAGGAAAATACCGTAGTGAATTCAAGCATAGCCCTGTTGAAAGAGTTTGCGAAATGTGCTAGTTAGTGAGTGGAACAAAATAATTTGGTACAGCACAGACCGAACGCGAACGCAGAAGCGAACAGGCACTTTACACTGAATCAATGGGACCTGACAGTTGGACACCGAAAGTATCTCGTTTCGTGTTCGCGTTAGGTCTATGCTGTTTGAAATTCTTTCATTTCATGCAAAATATATTGCTGTTAGAAGGTCGTGCAGCAGGGTTATGTTTAAACTTACTCCGGTATTTTCCTTTAACACATTTTTTCTCTCAGCACTTGTGTCACCTCAGGACCTCAGGAGGGATCCACCTGATTCCACCTCAGAGAGCCAACCGCACCCGGTGAAGAATAAATGGCCCAAGATGAGTGACCTGTGTGGAGAATGTTCACAGCCATTGGAGTGACGGGTAAGGAGAGGAAGACGGCCATTCACAGGATGGGGGAGGCAGCAGAGAGAGCCTCTTGCTGGCTATGGAGCAGGAGAGAGGAGGTGAGGTTACAAAGACTTCACTTTTGATACAGTTTCAAGTGTGCTATTCCCACGATTTCAGATGTGCCAAATCTCATCATCAGTTTTCAGACGACATAGTGTTCTCTCTCTGTCATCTTTACAACCTGCTTGATTCTTACTTTGTAATTAAACACTGCACACAAAATATACCCTTGATACTCTTGTATCATCATGTCATTCTTAATCCTTATTTCACTGGCCGTAATTGAATGTTATCTTGTGTGTGTGTGTGTGTGTGTGTGTGTCTGTGCTCATATATTTAACCATTTGTATGTGTGCATATGTCTAGTAAGCCCCTCATAATAGGGCTTACCAGGGCTTACTAGCGTGTTGACAGCTATCAGGAAGCTGAAGCAGTGTGTCCGAGGGCACGGGACACAAATGGCACGAGGAATCCTCTGCACATCCCAGCATCAATCCCACTGATTTCCCATTGATCCCCCAGCCCTGTGGGGATCCGGTGAGGGTTGAATGCCTGAGCCTCCGATTCCTCCACTCTGACAGACGGGAGAGAGGAGAAGAGGAGAGTGTGTTCACCGCAGTGTGTTAATACACAGCTACACGTCTGAGCTTATCGGCTTGCCCCTCTGGTTATAACGGAGCATTCCTCAGCCTGTGGTTTATTGACCAGGAGGTACATGTCAAACACAACTCACTGATAACCTCCTTGAACAGCTCTGAGAAATACATGCATATGCATCTGGAAACTGTATCGACAGAGGCAAAGATAAGGGAAGTCTTTTCAAATCATGGCGATGTGGTGGTGATGGTGATGATACTGCGCTTTGCTTAAAAAAGGAAAAAAAAAAAACTTTGGCATAATTTTAGCTCTCCGGTGATTATTGATTGGTTGAGTTTACTATCAACCCATGCAGAGATCACAGGTAGCGATGCTACCTGGTCACTTGATATTTTCATGGACATGAAATTCACCTGAGAGAACGTGTTGAAAGAGACCCCCTCCTCTGCTCTAGTCCTCTGTGTGTCTGATTTGAAATGGATGTGAATAAATCACGCTAGGGACCCCCCCTGAAGCAGTTCATGGTGCAGAGCTATCGATGTTATGACATCAGAGCAGGCGTCGTGGGGAAAAAACGCACCACTGCTCCCAAAGCGACAACAGCAATTTTTTTTTGTTGTTTTCTTTTTTTTTTTCATTATGGTCTCTGTATGTGGGGAGGATTCGGGGCACTGGATACACACAACCCTCCCACAGATGGCAGTAGCATGCTGAAAAACAACATGGATCCATACAAACTCTAGACCTACTATGTTAACAACAGCAACATTTTTTTTTATTATTATTGTTATTTTATTTCACGTTTCCCATCTGCAAAAACCTTGTCCAGGGAAGGACGATCGATCGTTCATGGTCAAGGATGTTTTCATGTGGGTTACAGTTGTAAAACAGACTCCCAAGTACTCATTCTTCATTGTGGACCAGGATGTTTCTCTGTGGAGAAGATATCCCAGTTCGTCATTACTGCACCAAACTCCAAATGCATGTGCTCCTTTAAAAGACATCCTGGCATCCTGGGGAGCTACAATTATAGATCAATCTCACCCCCGTCTCAGAGACACGGCGAAGACATATGGGCGCCAAGATGGAGAAATGGAGGGTGCTGAGACGCCTGCCCACTCATCTCACTCCGTATGGGGCATTCATGGCCACCTGGCTGTATTAAACATTACAATGGCTAGAGGTTTGGTGCCAAGTCTATAAACCAACCCCCCTCCCCCCCTCTTTTCTCCTATCACATGGCAGACTCTCCACAGGAGGAGCTGCTGAAACAAGTGCCCTGAATGGAGCTGTGAAGAAGAGCACATGTTGGATAGCATGGAGGTAGTGTTTTTGTCAGTGACAAATAATCATTGTTGTTTCCCCATTTCAGCAGCATGATGGACACAAAGAATCTGAGAACCACACGGAGTATGCTACTGTATGCTCTAAAGTCGCCATAGAAAATGGCTAGCAGCAGTAGCACCACTGCTATAGCGTGTTTTTGCTTTGATGCTTCATTGGGTTGGTTGTGTTTCAGGGGCAATAGCTCAAAAACAGAAAAATAGAAGGCCTTGGAGGAGCAGGGTTGTTTATTTCTGTGTATTTATTATCACATTGTCAAAAAATAACTTTAACCTTGTTGATGACATTCACTCTTCAAACAGCATAATGACTACAATGTAATAAAATAGTGGTCAATACAAACAGTTGAACCACCAGTGATTACCTGTAGATTTAAAGGCCAAACACATTGCAATCAACGGCCTGCCAGGCAACATTGAATACAGATTGTTATGTGTATTAAAATATGAAAATAAGCTGTGCATTATATTAAAGTGATCTACAGGAAATTGAGGCCCTGTAAGCAATAAGATCCAATAACAAGATCCTAGCTGAAAGAAGTCTCTCAAAGACACCAACAATGTTGATTTCCAAAGAATCTCTTGTGTGTTGGTGACAATTTCATAAAAAGGTGGAATATTCCTTTAAGTGTTGGATTAATTATCATGATGGCGGTGCAGAGAAAGTGAACATCACTGACAAACTTTAGACTGAGATGTTTACACACCCTCTGTGTGTCTTTTAAGTGTAATAATTAAATTTAGCAAACATCCACTTTAGCTAGAATGTTTCCGGTTAACGCTATTCTGTGATGAATGGCAGGTTGCGGTACAAACTGGTCAGAAGTTGCTTTATTTGCCCAGACTTACTATGAGTGTAGCTGTTTCTCTTTATCAGCGGCCCTACAGAACAGACCATTGTTGCATGCCATAAAAAGTAGCTAAATTATGGCTGGCTTTTCAAACACACAAAAAACAACTTTATTGGGATTCATTTTTCATACTGATTCTTATTCATTTTTCAACTGATTTTAATCATCACTCTTGATGTTTCACTCTTTGATCATCACTATTGATGTTTCTCTGGGTGACTGTTCATCATTTCATCCCTAAAGCAAGGGTGGCCCTGCGGCCAGCGGTGTTGAGTTCAAAGAGCAAAGGTGAAAGAACACAGTCCTGTGGAAGTCTGCAGGATATGCATAGCAAGTGGGATGAGGTGTTGGGAGGAGGCAACCTACACCTTCCGTGACCTTTCAGTAAGAAACTCCATTATCCACCGGATTAGTCAGCCATCTGGGTGGAAAATAAGCGATGAGTTTTTCAGCAACTGTGTTTGGCGGTGGCGGGCTAAGTGCAGAGGGAAAAGGCCGCAAAACAGGAGTCAGGAGGCTGCGGTGTTGGGGGACTCCAGATGCTAGGTGTCCCAGTTGGCCTGTTCGGGCGCTAATCAGCGTTGATGGCTAAGCTAACTCTCCCTCCCCAGGCCGTGCTCTCCTGCCTGCTGTCTGGCGTGGTTGGTGTTGCTGGCTCTCTCTCTCTCTCTCTCTCTCTCTGCTTGGTCCTCACCTCAGTTCATTATCTCTCAGTCTCACGGCCTGGGAGGTAGAGGCACCAGAAGCCATTGCTCTTCACCGAGCTGTCTGATAGAATTTTGTGCCTTCGCCGCTCATGAAATCTTAGCAGCTTTGCAGCTGGGATCTCCACTTGTCCCTTGGTGAACTATAAGCACACTCCACCTGCACACAAAATCAGAGAGAGAGGGGGAAATGAGAGAGAGAGAGAGAGAGAGAGAGAGAGAGAGAGAGGAGAAATTGCAAGATAACAAAACAAATAACAAAAAAGAAAAACAAAAAAACACAGACTGCTGGCTTTGAATTTCACACAAATTAGACATTATGGGAGTGACCAAATATCACATCATGGCAATGGCTGCTTGTTCACAGCCTGTGTTTGGGGAAATAACCTGCCACAGACATCGACGAGTAATCTAATACTCGACAGATGATCTGGCCATTGGACACTCTATAGCATGCACATGGCGTGTATATGCATGCCGTGGCTGATGTGCATGCTTATCTGTGTATGTGTGCGCTGCATGTGTGTTTGTGTATGTGTGTGTGTGTGTGTGTGCGTGTGCACTGCATATATCTGTGTGTTTGTGTTGGTTGAAGCACTGTCTCTCAAAGTGCCTCCGGAGATAAACATTTTCACTCTGTTATATTCATGTTTTCAGAGTATGGATACCCCCCTCCCTTCCAAACTGCTTTTGCATAATATGCTGCAAACTATAGCCAACCCTACACAGGGTGCATGTGAATGCTTCTGCTGTTTGCTAGCCTTGCTTGAGGAACAGCAGTGTCCCAGTGTTGTTGCATTCAATTCAGCTGTTCTAATCCAATTCAGGAGGCAGGGTGTCCCCCGATGATTAAATGTCACAGAATAAATGTGTTCATATTATGTTCATTCAGAATGAGGCAGAGAGGGGGGAAAGAGGTAATACAGGATTAAATTCAGAATCCATAGTCACTGGTGGGCATATTAGCAACACCATTTATCCAACAATGTGACATTCTGTAAGCTATTGAGTGCGGGATAATGGTGAGTCGCGCTGCGGGAAAGGAAATATTTATGTATTAGGAAATGGAAGTCAGCAGAAGTCTTGTTTTCTATGAGTTTTCTTTCTCTGTCTGATGAGCAACAACATGCACTCACACATAATCATGCATAGGGCCTTATATGAATATGGAAACTGTAGACAGAAATATATTTTATGTGAAGCAGAAGTCGCCTTATATGGCTTGATTGTTACTGTTGTTCGAGGTTTTTAAAACTGATGTTAACATAATACATACAGTATACATCTCTGTCTTGGTCAGTATTCAGTGGTCTTATAGCCTATCTAATGTGCAGTTACAAATCTCTGGCCTTGTATGAATATGGAATATGGAAATTGTGGACAGAAATATATTTTATGTGAAGCAGAAGTTGCCTCATATGGCTTGGTTGTTACTGTTGTTACTAATGTTAATTAGCATATTAGATATTAGTAATATACTTGGAACCACTGGTGTGTCAAGCAATACTATATGTAGAGAGGGTAAAAGTGTAGCAAGGGGGGCAAATGTCTGTTAAGGTCTATGTTCTATTTTCACAAAGAGGATGAGCCTTTACAGACCAGAGTCTCTCTCATATGCTGATATTAAAAATATCACTGAAAGGTTTATGTTGAGATGTACATTGCATATTGTATAGCATAGGTTTGAGTCTCCAACCCAATAGACTCATGCTCTTGTTTCTGATACCACAGCAGGACACAGCAGTTTGCTACCACAGAAGTAGTATTCTAGTCCTACAGTATTATGACCAACTCATTAAGGTACACCATATTGTTGCAGCTTTTGGGTCTCATCTTGGGTCTCATTGCCTCCCTCCAAGAGCTCAGCACGGCAAAGCAGGCTACTGTAACAACCACTTTATATAACACTTATGTAAGTTCATAAAAAATTACATTATATTAAAACATTACATTACATATTGTTAATTAGTATTATTAGTATTACATGTATTTACCTCTGTACCTAATGGGTAAATACATCACAGCCACACTGTATAGTTAGTGCTACACAGTAAGTAGAAAAACAGTATGCTAATGCTATGCTAACAGTATGCTAACATGCTAATAAGGAAACAGACATTTTCATCTATTTTCAGAGGTATACCAATAAATAAAAGTGTCACTATAGTTGGCTGCAATTGCATAGTCACTCAATATCCTACTGAACCTTACCATGTTGTCCTGTGGTCCAGCACTGTGCACCCATATGGATATGGGAGAAAATCTTTTAAAGACATTAACAGCTATAACCAAGAGAGATAGACCAGTCATGAGAATAACAAGGTATTTCCATTATTTAACTACCAATTCTAGACTAGAACCAATTACTACCAAACCTAGAAATGTAGATATTGCTGAGTTTATAATCCAGTAAAACAGCTGTTAATTACATATGAGCGGTATTTCAAGGTGATGTTTCTTTGCTTTCAAACACAGGCTTTAGAAGCCTTTTTTTTAAAAGCTACTTCAAATGTTGCTATCAAACTGCATAATGGCCACTGAAGAAGCTGTAGGAAAACGTTTTCCTGCTGTTATGTTTCACAGGTGCTTTCAGTTGCCATAGACAAACAATATAAGAGCAGCCCTCAAGGCTGAATAAGAACAGGAATGGACAGTATATATTTTTTTGTATTATTTTTGCTTGATCACAAAACACATTGGAACTATGCTTCTCAATCTGATGGTGTTTTTTTTTTTTTTTTTTTTTTTTTGTGAAGAAAGATGTCCCAATAATTGAATGCAGTGGTTTTTTTTTTTTACCATGCGCCATAAGGGCTATGTTATGATGCTCATCTCTCATGTTTGAGGAATGTTTTAGACAATGTGGATGAGTTATCATTAATGAATGGTTCTCACAACTGTACTTTGCCCATTTCATTGACTGTAGCAGACAGCAGACAGACTTCTCTTTCTCCTACCCATAATGCATTGCACACATTGAAATGCCTTACGTCATAATGGGGGCGAGAATGTTGTTGTAGGCAATTGCTTTTCAGATGTAAATATCTCCAAGTTTTCTGATGCTACTGCTCAGTCTATTGCTGTCACCGCCAGTGGGCTGACATCTTGATGAATGTCACTGAGACATGCAGCTTTAATATTCCTTTGTGTATCTAATTATTGTTTGGTGTGTTCTGCGTGAAAAAGAAGATTTGAGGGGTGGTGGGAAACTCAAAGTCTGTTTTTCAGAGAATAATTCTAAAAGGTAGTGCCTTTTTCACTTGAATAAAAAGTGTTATTAAAGCTTTGCCTTGTATTCTACTGGAATAGGATTGTTGTTCATCTCAATCTCATCATGTCATACCTACCTAGTATTTTTTTTATAGCAATAAAAGTATAAAACATTAAAAGTTAATGCATAAGGGAACAATATTGAATTGTGTGGCTTATATTAACAATTACTGTATGTCACTAATATGATGTGAAACAGAATTGGCAGAGCTGTGTATCCCACACAGTTTTTAAAACACTCCTGATAAAAGAATGTTAATTTGGAATGTTAATTGGAATGTTAATAGGAATGTTAATTCCAAAACTCATAGCAATTTATTTCCATACTGTAATGATCATAAAGGTTAACAATACTTGAGATTTGTTTTCATCATGTTTGCATAGCTCTTACCATACGTGTGCTGTGCACATATCGAGAGCTAGTTTTAGTTGATCAATTCTTTCTCAGTTGTGTGAAAACATAAATTATATCATAAAAATGTCTAAAGTTCAGACTACTAAGTCAGTAACCCAGATTTGTATTATCTTGTGGCCAATCAGAAGTCATTAAGCCTCTCACACCTGCTCAACTGCCAAACCTGATACATGCATCATATAGTGTGAGTGTGGAGTCAGTGATGTCGCTCCCTTTTTCTCTCAGTGTGTGTGTGTGTGTGTGTGTGTGTGGTTGGAGTCATCGGTGTGTCTATGCGTGTGTGTGTGTGTGTGTACGTGTGACAGTGCACAACCTGAGCTGACATCTTTGCTGCCTGCCTGTGCTCCAGAGGTGTGTGTATTGCGAGGTCTTTGACTCCGACGGGCACAGCAATGCAGCCTTGGCCCTCGACAGTGAGGCAATAAGCTCTTGTGGCACACGCCGGTGACGCCGCAGCCTAGGTAATGCATGCAAATGCTGATAAGAGGACCTCTCGCCGCCACCACCACCACCCACACCAGCACCTCTCCTGCCATATGCCTCCACAGGAAGGTACAGCTCAGCTTCACTCCCCGACCTTGGCTAGGGCTCTCTCGCTCACTCTGTCTGCGTTCTCTCCCTTACTCCAGCAGCCACACAGCGACCTCGGGCACACTGAGAGCGGCTATTTATAGCCAAGCAGAAAACGACTTTGACGTTGCAGCAAAACAACAATTTACCACCCGCCTATTACTGGGAGAAAGGTTTAGAAAAGAAAAGAAAGAGAGAGAGAGAGAGAGAGAGAGAGAGAGAGAGAGAGAGAGAAAACATGGGGGAAAGAAGAAGAAAGAGAAGCTAAAAGTGAGGCCTTCGACAAGTCCAGCTAATTTACTTGCAGAGTTGTCACGGTAATTACAAACTTTCAGCAGAGTCCCCTCATTTTCCACAGACAGCTAAGTAACACTAAAACACAGATAATTACAGCAGTACTTTTATCCTTTTTACCCATAATGCAACATTCACTCAGCCTTGCCCACATATTCCCTAACAGACCTCAGTGCAGCTCAACCTGAGATTTAGAAGCATAATTGAGCTGCATGACTACTGAGGTTCTGCCCAGCTTTTAACTCTAATAGCAATATTAGTGTACACATTGTACTAATAATAATAATAATAATAATAATAATAATAGTAATTGTATGAGATTGCTAAATAATCATTATTATATGGTCATCGCATGTTGCTAATGGAAAACAAAGCACAACTTCCTGACTGAAATCATTTTTACTTAATGGCACAATTATTTTCTTTAGAAAAACTCACCATGTGTCTCCTTTTCAACCACAAATATAAGCATAACTGCTTTTGCTCAGTTAAAAATGCCTGGGAACCAACTCTTACACTGGTCCAACCAGCATCTGGCAATGATTTATGCCAGATCTAGCCTACACTGTACTGTCCCCTACACTGTGCTATTCAAGCATTTTGATTTCATTAGCCTCCAGTAAGTAATGTCATTTGGTGTCTACCTGACCTGTGTGTCTACCTGCTGTTCTTCACAGTAAAACTGGATTAGAAAGCTTCATTCTAACTATTCAGAGTGTAAATCAGTTATGCTGTAGTAGATATTTTATTATAGTTAAATGAATTAATTGCAACGATATAGTGATAATAATAATAACATATGAAATGATGTTCTATGTAAGGGATAATGTATTGTCCGCCGGTAATTATTATACGGGTCCTTGCCAACACAACAATATTATATTTTTACAGAAACGTCTTTGTCATCTAATTTGTTAACGTTTCATGGCTTCTGCAGAGAAACAAATAGTTCGCAAAGAAACTTCAACTTGAAACATTCTATAGAACGCAGCTGATGTCCTTTCACTTTCATTGTTGATCTCTATGCGCGGATTGATACGGAGACGTGAATCTCAGTCAAAAAACCTGTTGCCATTGACAGCGGTCATTATAGTTTTCCAGCGGTCATTATACAGAAATAACTGACCTGCGAACGTTGAGGAGTCCCATTGAAAGTGAATGGAGCCTCCCTCAACATTCTAGAGACCCGTATAATAATATATAATATATCATGGTTATATTCCTATTGCACTCAAGCTATAATCCCCCCTAGTTTTGTGGAACACACACATGGTGTGTGCAGCCACCCCTGACATCTTGTGCATGGCAATCTTAACGAGGTTGAGACTCTCGTCACATACACACATCCTGCATCTCACACCTGCAGGCTTCAGTGTAGTGAGAGTGTAGTGTATGCTGATGCGCCACAAAATAAATAAAAAAAAAAACCATACATGCAAGACTTAAAATTCCAAGCCCTGGAAACCAGATTACAAATGCAGTTCCTTTTTCTCCCTACTAGAGACACCATGGGCATTGCAATCATTGTGAATTTTTCCACCTCTTGATTTTCTTTTCTGAGCATAAACTGGTATTGATCTCGGGCACTGCAGAGAGATAACAGGTTGCCATGGTGATAGAAATTTGACAAATAATGGGGTTTCGGTGAATTAGCGTTATGGGGAGAGAGAAAAAAAAAAACAAATAGATAGAAACAAATAGTATAAATGTGAAATAAATACTCTTTGTGAGAACCTCAGAACGAACAAACAGCATACACAGTGCAATAAAGAAGGAAGGATGTCTTTCTTGGAGGACCACATCAAAAAAGACACAGTATCCTCAAAGCAAAATGTTGTCAATGCCTGTCCATGCGGTATTTGTTTGTACTGCAGGGAATGTTCTTTTTCACAGTGTGTGTGTGTTTGTGTGTGTGTGTGTGCGCGCGTGTGTAGCAGGCAGTAGCCTTTTATATATGAGAAGTCGTAAGAGTTGTGGCTTCATTGCATAGGAGTTAAAATAACTAGTTATGGAAATGCCCAGATTACTTTGCTTAATAGGGGGCTGCGAGACTCACTACAACAGCGATAACTCTGCCCAGCCAGCACTGATATATCATTTTTTTGAGTTGACATGCTGAATGCTTTTTCAAATGATAGAAACTTTTGTTTACAAATGTTGTTTTGGCCAGATTGAGGTTTCTACCCAACAGTCTACTTTATAAAACAACAAAACTTCTTGACTTTGGCTCCTATCAACTATCTAGTTGTGTGAAAGCCTCCAATCTGTCCAACGTAGCAGGTTCCATCATGGACATGAGGCTGATCCAATGGCAGTGCAGAGCGGCTCTGAACGGACCGGATGGATGTGTGTGTGTGTGTGTGTGTGTGTGTATGTATGTATGTGTGTGTGTGTGTGTGCTCAGACCGCTGCTGTCTGCTGGTTCTCCTGCTCTGAATTCCCTCTCGTCACTTCTCTCTCCCTCAGCCATCTGTCTGCTCATTGACAGTCCAGTCACATTGGAAACAATCCTCAGGCAATAATTGCAACAAACAAAAATTCCTGTTTATCTGGAGGGTACAGCTCTCCCACTGAATAGGTTCCAGTGTTTGGGAGCTACAGGGAAGAGTAAGGGAGGGGGGTGTGGGGTGGGGATGGGGGGAGGTATAGAAAAGAGAAAGGTTTGATAATGTATACAAAGAATGAAATCAATTTACAGAACAGTTTTACTGGCATACATTTGCTGTGGAGTTGTCAAGGTGTGTGTGTGTGTGTGTGTGTGTGTGTGTGTGTGTGTGTGTGTGTGTGTGTGTGTGTGTGTGTGTGTGTGTGTGCATGATGGCATGCTGTTTTCACCTGGTGTCCTCACAATGGATCATGTCCATTTTCAATCCTGTGAAGCCTACTGTCCACTGAACCTGGTGAAATTGATACAAACAGGGATGCAAATGACTGCTGAAAAATGCTACATTGTCATGCAAACATAACAGTTATTTCCATTGCGTACAGTATATGCCTGATTTACTGAATTTTTGTGTTTGATAATTGCATTGCTGGCCCTTTTGTCATGTTCCTATAGAACACACACACACACACACACACACACACACACACACACACACACACACACACACACAACATGATGAAAACAAACACTATGATGGAACGCTGACAGTATGTTAGATCTGCTAATCTGACGTCCACCAGCTGCTTCGTTTGATATTCTAGGGTTAATCTGAGGTGATCACAGTGTGCAGACGTCCAGATTAGCTGGACACAGGAAGGGAGGAACAGAAAAAAGAAAGAGAAAGAGAGAGAGCAGACGCTCAGGGATTCACTTCCAGACAGAGGGATTCCAGTCATGCCTGTCTTAGCGGAATGGCAAACGAGCAGGCGGGCGACCGATAGTGAAGTCTCAGAGTCAAGAGAGCCCTTAGCCTGAGCAGCGGAATTGCATTTTTGTGACATTTATGTCCCTCCATGGGAGTTCCCCGAGCCCATTCTAGAACGCTGAGGGGCTTGTTGGGGAGATGGTCACACCATCAGGAAGGTCCATTAGAAACACTTTATATTCCCCTTGCCGGGAAAAGGAGCAAGCTTCTCACCATCCAATCTGAATTGCTCTGCAGTTAAGGGACCACTGAGCTCCAGCTCTGAATGTGCACATCACCCCCCCCCCACACACACACACCTCCACCTTCCCCTCAACCTCACTATCACCATCCTGTTGTGTAAAGTATGTCTGTATGACTACTTTTCGCAGGAATGGTGCTTTATGAGAGTATCACACTGGATGTGACTTTTCAGGCTGTCACCACTTAAAGGGTAAATGGGTCAGTGTGTCTCGCCTTGTATGGGAGAGGATATATATATTGTGTTCCACTGAAAAAAAAATATCACAGAGAAAGTACTCCATGCAAGGACCTTAAGGCAGGCAGAGAACCTAACCTTGCCCAGGAACTTGTTCAAGGGTGATGTTTCTTTTCTTGCTTTGCAGGAAGGTTCCTCCATCTGTAAACATCCATTTGTGCCCACACACCACGCAACCACACTCACACACAACTGTGCAGACATGCACTTTACACTCGACTGATAACAGCCACGGCTAAAACTGGTCACGTCCCAGTAGCCCTGCCATGCGATGGGCGCCAGCCTCAGCCCCCGGCCCAGAGCCCAGGCTTCATTAGTGTCCAGCACGGTCACCCCACAGAGGAGCCAGCAGCAGCGGGGAAAGACCCAGCTCAGAGCCCGGGGTCAGACCACCACTGCGGGAGCATCTGACGGAGTGGTGCTGATGGATGCCTTCGGGCTGGGGCCCAGCGGCCATCTGGCTACCGCGAGACGATGCCGAGAAGGCGCCATCGATCTGTGTCACATCTGCACAGCACTTCTGGTGTGTGTGTGTGTGTGTGTGTGTGTCTGCATGGGTATGAAGGTTGAGCTGTGAATGTATGACACTGAAACAGAAACACTCTTTTTCTCCATTTGTTGTCTTATTTAAGTTTAAACTGGTAATTCCAATTAGAAAGTCATTTAGACAGATATCACAGATGTCAAAATGTTACAAGATTTCTGATGTGACAAAAAATACAACTCTCTAAGTTTTCAGGTCATGCTATTACGGAAAATCACACCAAAGGGTGAAAACATGGTGATTATCAGTATTCAAGTATTCAATCAGGTTGATGCTACTACTACTAAAGGTGGTAGGATGATACTAAAGGTGCAGGAAATTGTGTAATATTTCATTTCTTTTCTCAAAGCAGTGGTAGGCTTATGGTGTTCAACAGGATTTCCAAATTTTTCATATTCAGTGCTGTGGTAAGATCAATCACTGGGAAGAAAAACAATGCTTACTCAAGCTTTTAACGTTACTTACAGTGTCACTACATAAACATATAAACATGCAGTGGTAAAGGTGAGAGAGAGAAAAAAAATCTTTTTTATAGATCATTTAGGTTTATAAAGTAAAACCGAAACCAGTTACATTTACCATCAGATGCTATAATCATAATGAGCAAATAAGGGGACGCTCAGAGGTCATTATATATTTCTCACATTTAAAATGCAGTTCAGTGCTTTGTGAATGCAGTGCTTAATTTATCCATATAATTAATCACAGTGAAGGGAAGGAACGGGAATTCATCTGCAATCTATGCTTAATTCCCACAGGCCATTTGCCCATGCAGACACCATTTGCCAATTCTCAGTTCCTCAAGGTTATGGGAATTACCTTTTGGAGTTTCTTAAAAGGCAAGCCACAAATTCATGTTAATACACCCTGCATCTTTCAAGCATAGAAAAATATGCAATCAACAATATAAAAAAAGTAACGAGGATCCGACTACGACCTAAACAAAAGGATCCACTTTTCCCAGCGATATTTACACAGTGCTTTTGTTGAGCAAAGGTTCATGAGTAGCATAGTCAACATCCATTTTGATTTGCTAGTATTGTTTGACAGCAGGCTCTCTCCATTGTTTCTTACATTAAAGCTCTGCTACTCAGTTGTCCTAATGGTTCCCCGCTGAGCACCAAGGCCAGGGATGTGTAGGAGAGCGGTGATTATTGCATCCGCTGCTCCACGGGAGACTGGGGCTGGGAAAGAAGGACAGGAGGAGACCAAATGTCTCCATATTGTTATCATTTATCTACAAAGCTGAGCATAGCCCTTGATGTGCAATGTGTTATTTTTTGAAACAAGCTTGAAAGAGCGATCACACTGTCAGTCCGAGGCCTATAAACTCCTGCAGAGGTAAGCACGTTGATGTGATAGCACAGCAGTTCATTTGTTTATCTATGCTAAGCTTAGTGTTTTTTGCTAGGCATTTTTGCATCACTGCAGGTTAACTCAGCCTTAGTCTGATCATACCCAAATGGTGGATGGTAGGGAAGGCCATATGATTAGTTGCAAAATCCAACTCGCAGGCTTGCTTTAGGATGTTTTATCCTGCATGTTGCACGCACACACACACACACACACACACACACACACACACACACACACCATAATCACTTCATTAAAAATTCATTCAATGACAACCAACTTGCTTTTTTTCCCTCTGTGATGAAGTTGATTCTCAAGATACTGCTTTAATGTAGATATATCCATGCTGACAGACTATGCTAACGCTCAGTTCATTAGCAGTTAAGTTTTCTTGCTTGAATGCTGAGATGAGCTATTGCTAACCCATGAGGCGACTGCCTCCAGAGAGCTTCATATTGAGAGCTTGGAGGTTCTTGGGGGTTTCATTTGACATCAGAAACAGACTGTTAGGCTCACTGTAGGTTGCCGCTTAGCAGTGGTAATGTTCTAGTGTCCCACTGTTCACATAAAGTGGCAATTTAGCTAATGGTGCAGATGTTTTTTTTTTTTTTTTTTTTTTTCATTTATACTTCTTCTTCTTCTTGTTCTTTTATTCTTTTATTTTTAAAACAATCAATGTTTTGTGTTCTTAAGTATTTAAAACTGTTTTTGACATTGTAAAAATCACCTATGGCACTCAATGCTGTGTAAACAATGCTTTTACTGTAGGCCTATATCCCCTACATTAGGCTATATTACCAGTTTGTGTCCCCATGGAACCCACAAAGAGAAAGAATGTGTGTGAGAGAGAGATAGAACATATAACACGTACAGTGTTGGGGATAACAAAGTAACGCGTTACTGTAATTTCGTTACTGTTGTCAGGAACTTAATAACGTAACGCATTACAGTTCAAATTTCACTAACGTCATTACAGTTACTAGACTATAGTAACGTTCGTTACAGCGTTACCCACGATTTTGTTCAGTGTCATTCATATTAACAAATTTACATGTAAATCAGTGAGCTACCGGTAGGCCAACATCAATTGCTGTCAAAACCGCGTTGTTTTTATTAGTGGCGCATGCGTGCCTAACTGGTTGCTGTGGAAATCGATTGATTCAGTGAGAGGGAGATGGAAGAGAGAGAAGTCATGGAGAACACTGGCATCTTCGCCAACTGGAAATATTTGCATTATTTTCAGGTTAAGTGCTCGCTATGTCCTGGTGATAAACAGCTTTCCACTTCTACACTATACAGTCAATGTGCAATTTGTCGAAGCACTTGGCCAGACAGCACAGTCGTACAAAGCTGGTGGCTAAAAATCCCCATAGCCACCGTCCCGGTGATGACGAGACTGCCTCAGCACCCAAACAGGCGAAACTTACATCAGGAGAGGGAGGATTACGACAGGTAACATCGCAGGCAGAAATAAATAATGTAGTTGTAGCCTATGTTGTGGAGGACATGGTTCCGCTGTCCACAATAGAATCCCCCGTTTTAGGAGAATATTAAGCAAAATACCAACAACGCGAGCTCCCATATCAGACAGAAAAACATTTTCGAGCTAGCCTACTTGAGCAAATGTTATGCTGTAATCGAATCGGATCTCAAAAAGACATTTGAGACCACAGAATTCGTCTCTACAACGGCAGATATTTGGAGTGCTAACAACAAAAGTTATCTCGGATTGACTGTTCACTGGATTGATGAAAACTTTCAGCGCGAGAAGGCTGCCATTGCCTGTAAAAAGGGTCAGAGGGAGACATAGCCTACATGACGTAGCCAGTGAAATAGAGCAAGTTCATTCAAGTTATGGGCTAAAAGTAAAGTAACGAGTAAAGTAACAAGTTACTTTTTAAAATTAGTAACGAGTAAAGTAATCTCATTACAATTCAAAGCAGTAACTAAAGTAAAGTAATTAGTTACTTTTTAAAAGTAACTTCCCCAACACTGAACACGTAGGCTACTTCCCTTTTTGTCTTCGTAAGGCATTTCAACAAGACCAAAAGATTAATGGGTTGTTTTAAATACGACTCAAAATTTCCTGGAAAGTCCAAACGCTGTGAACAGGAATAACCCTAAATTTAAAGTATCTAACTGATGTACAGTATATTCAAAGGTTGATCAATATTCTTATCATGACCAACATTCCCTTCCATATTCCTATCAAAACCTCTCAGCTGCACCTCGTGCCTAACTACACACGTGCTAAAACCAGCATTACCATCGGCCTCTCAGGATTTATTGCTTACTTCTTTTTCAGCAGATAGCAAACCATGTAACTCATCCGAAGAGAGAATACAGTGTGGCAGGTGGGTGTATCAGACACAACTGAGCACCTATAGCAGGCTACAGTCTCGCCTCCTAGCCAGAAATCATGAACCTCTATCCATCCACATTGACCATAGAGAACCACTTTAAAGGCTCCCCCTGTTATTTGTTAACTGATTTCAAAGTTTGAACTAGGTTTGTGCTCGCATCTTTAAGTACAGAGCTCCCTATGAATGATTAACGACTTGCCATTCCCTTGCTATTTTCTAGGTTTACGCTAGCATTTGCTAGCACATGTTTACAGAGCTTCCCCTACAGCTTCGTTAGACTGGGCTGCAGCTCCCAAGCAAAACCTTGCATTAACTCCACCCAGATGCACTAGGGTGAATTGAAACAGCCACCAATCGACCCATGAAGTATTATACTAGAATCGTCATAATGACTGTTAACCTGGTAAATTAAGGTAGGGTGACCAGACGTACTCTTTTCCCCGGACATGTAGGCCTACTCTTTTTGAGACCTGAAAAAATGTCCGGGGGGATTTTCAAAATCGTCCGGGTTTTTCTTCTCAGACATGCTATTGATTCTGTTTCTCTGTGTTACTCAATATACATCTGCAGTAGCAGACATCCCAAGTCTCCCACATCGTCCATGAGCCTACCGGATTTTTCTAGTGCCTCACCGACGTCCGCGAGTGATGTAAAATCTCCCGCGAGTCGAGAGAAATAACGTCTTGCGCTGTCGCGGTAAATTCCTTTGAAGTAGAGCAGCGTAAATGAGAGGCAGAGAGACAGAGGTGCAATTGAGATAGAGTTCATGTGTAGTAGGCCATTTATGAAGATACATACCTGAACAAACGGCCTTTGTCTCTGTCATCATCAAATCACTTTGTCAGTAAAAGGAGTTTTTTAGGACATTTTTTTTTTTTTTGGGGGGGGGTTGTAGGGGGGTGAAGGTTTTTGAAGGTTTTGTTACCGTAATTGTTTTATAGGTACAAAAATGTATGTTATATTTTTTATGACTTGATGTGTACTCTTTTTCACAAACTCATATCTGGTCACCCTAATTAAGGTAAATTAAGCTATAGTTGCATTGCACCTATGTAAAGCCAGAGGATTGAAATTGAAATTAATGCAATGGTTAATGTAACAAACAATGATTTTCACATTGATGATGATAGTCTTTGAAGCATACGATGAGAGTAGATATAGATCTAGCCTACAGCTAGACTGATCCTGTTCGCTGTAGGTGACCACCGGCGAGCCTTTGGAACGAAGACACATAAGGAAGGACAAATGAGAAAAAATGTTGACGGGGTGTGATTGGCCAATGTATATGCCACTCCAAAGCCCCTATAAATAACACACTGTCACTATTCATAATTAATTGCTATAGGCATTTTTGGCTGTTGGGTGGCAGAGAGAAGTCCAGAAAGCTGGCCTGTCTTGGTGTAAATTGGATGAACAGTCACCCAGGCTATTGGTGACCCTGAACTCTCCCTGGCCATGCATGCCTATAAATGTGAGAACAATAGTTCATTTTAAATAGTTTTAAATAACTGCAATGCACAGTAGGACAATGTAGCCAGATGAGGAAGCATAGCGCTGGTCATGCATGACTATAATGGGTTAGTGGCTTCAGTACAAATGAACCAGCCAAAGGCCAAGGTCATACTAATAGGAGATTGTTCAAGATGTAAAACAAACAAACAAAAAAAAGAAGGATAAGCAAGAGCTTAGATGACCAAGCACAGGGCTCCCCAAAGCAAGTGCCTATCTTAAACTACCCATAAAGCACTTTTTTTTCTTTTCTTTCTTTTTAGGAGTAATTACATGCAAGGATTAGAGGACAAATTCCAGGAAAAAGCATTAGCAATTAGAAGTCCCGCAGCCGTCAAGGTATGCAATTATGGGCAATGTATGTGATTAAGGAAAGAGGTTCAATAAATTACATTAACATACTTTTAAAGTCACTGAGGAGAGGCCGCAAGGGCCCTAAAACAGGCCGAAGACGGAGTGTGGCTATCGATTTCAAATCCCCACTAGAAATTTATTTGGTGCCCGCTGAGGAAAGGGTTGGAGCACAGAGAGCCTTTGCAAATGCAGTCCCATTCAATTGCAGTCTGCAGTCTCCACTAGATTTTCTCAGCAGAGGGAAAAAAGGATCCTCGCCAAAGAACATAGCAAAGTGGATAAAAGTAAATACTTAAGGCTGACCCACTGGGGGAAGGGGCCAAGTGAAGGTGAGTATGCAGTGGTTCAAAGACTGTGACAGATACTTAAATAAAAGGGAGGTTAGTCAGACCGAATAATATGCAGATGATTCGGTATTTATCATCTTTCATTGCTCAGTCTGGCCATGTGTACAGCAACAAAGCCCCCTGTGAGTAGTAAAAATTTCATCCCCTCTCTTCGATATTCCACAGGAAACTCTCTCTTCTTCCTGTTATAACCAAGAGGGTCCCTTTGGCTTCAGACGCTGATCATCTCAGTCGTCTTACTCTCTTTTGATCTCGTTGATGATAATTTACTCAGGCAAACCAGGTGTGCCTCCTTAATGAGCCATTAAGTTCACAGACGCACTGAACGTTAGTGAACCACCGACTCGTCTGTGCTAATTGATGGGACAGGCCAGCGGAGCTAGGCGAGGGCTGATTTTGAAGGGTGATTAACCAAAGTTCCCCTCCACAGAAGATGGCTGGGCTGCTTCACTCAAGCTTCTCTCTCTCTCTCTCTCTCTCTCTCTCTCTCTCTCTCTCTCTCTCTCTCTCTCTTTTTCTCTCTCTCTCTTTTTCTCTCTTCTTTTTTCATTCCTCCCCTCAAAGGATGTTTCCCTCGGCTCCTTGAAGTCAAGACGGAAACAGAGGGCTGGAGCAGAGAAGGTAATGGAGGAAGAAAAAGGAAGAAAGAGAGGGGGAGAGAGAGAGGGAGAGAAGGATGCAGCAGGCCTGGCAGGGCCTGAAACACAGCTGCCGCCTTTAATCGACTTTTCGGATGGGGGGAGATTTTCCCATCCGCAGACGCGCACACCTCCAAATCCGCTCAGAAGCCCATTGGCAGGGAACCTGCCCCACCACCACCACCACCTTCATCACCACCACCCTACACCATCTCGTCTCCCCTGTCAGACGCCACCTTTCAAACCATCCGCTGACGGCCTGGCACCGCACAGAGATCAGGGTCTGGGCAAAAGCACTGGCAGTGCCGCCGTGGACGCCTCTTTACGGTGGGGGAGCCTAATTGCACACGGCGTTCCAAACGCCTCATAACTGGCATTCGTCCACCTCTCTGCTCACACTCGGAAAGGCTTATGGGCATATTCCAGGCCTATGCAAATTAGAACACTGACAGTAGACTTTTATGTCTTTTGTCACCTTTTCAAGACCAGTTAACTTCCGGAAAAGTTTTACTAGCTGCGGAATTCACACATATTGGTCAGCATAGTTGCATTACAAGTTGGAAGTGTTATTCTTTCTGTATCTTTATATATATATATATATATATATATATATATATATATATATATATATATATATATCAACCTGCTGAGCATGTTTTGTAAATACTGGAACAGTTCTTTAAAATAAACAACAACTGCTACAATGACTTGAATTCTTCTCATTCCTCTGCCTTGTTAGCTACTATATACTATATACTATATCTTCTGGCCATACTGTGTGCCTGAGTATACTGTCGTTAACTGCTTGCAATTGCCATTTAAGTAGGATGTCAGAATATTCTGCAAAATGGCTGCCATCGCTCAAAGATGGAAGCACATGGCTCATGACATCATTAAGTGGATGGGACCTTCAAGGTGATGGCTGCAGTCTGAGCCCCACTTTCTCGGACAATCAATCCTCCTTATGGCAGCGCTTACCTCCCAATGGCCCCCTAATCTATATTTAATATTTGCCACATAAGTGCACTCGCTGAGTGTCTGAAAAAGAGGAGCATTCGCTCTCACTGCTGGGGAGAGAGTGTTGGCCTGCGCTTGTTGGAAGTGTTAAATGCTAAACTGAAAGGGAGTACTCTCAAAGTTCTCAGAGACAGCATTCAAGAATGGATGGGGTTGGCTGTGTAGGTGATGAGGACGTGGGTGGGGCATGGATGCTGGGCCTGATAATGGTTGAATATGCAATTTTTATTAATTAATACAGCAATATGTTATGATACATATATAAATTATAGAGAAGGGTCCAGCTGCAGTATTGACGGTTCCGCCTTAATGCCAGAACGCCCATGGGCGTTCCAAGAATTTGCAGATTGGCCAATCGTGAAGAATTTCGCAAGGGACACTGGGTATGATGTCATTCTCAAATCCATTTCTGAAAGCTATGGCGCACACCGCTCTAACTCGTGGTCAGCAATGGTGACATCTTG
>JAODXP020000023.1:15428778-15483778 GCA_027497455.2 Sardinella longiceps
TGCAGTATTGACGGTTCCGCCTTAATGCCAGAACGCCCATGGGCGTTCCAAGAATTTGCAGATTGGCCAATCGTGAAGAATTTCGCAAGGGACACTGGGTATGATGTCATTCTCAAATCCATTTCTGAAAGCTATGGCGCACACCGCTCTAACTCGTGGTCAGCAATGGTGACATCTTGCTCGGAAGATTATGTTGGTAAGTTGGCTATATTCTTTATTTCGACAACATGCACTGACATTGTAGCCTAGCTTTCGCAGACACTCGTGTATTCATTCATCTGCGCGGGAGTCAGGTTACTGACATTAAGGTTGTAATCTTAATTGCATTCGAATTCGACAGACAGATATAACGTTAACGTTAGCAGCTAACGTTAGGGTCGTGTTCTCTTCTCTCGTCCTACTGTATGTGGTGTACACTTAGCAGCTAACGCTACCTAAAAGAAAGTACCCCATAATATAAGTGCTAAACAAAACTGTTATTTGAAATACGATACGATTGAGAAGCAAGGTTAACGTGGTTAAGCACAACGGCGCCATGGACCTGTGCACAGATATTAAACCTGAACTGTGAAAGTATGCTAACGTTATGAATTGTTTGGCTGATGAGGTAAAATGTGTGCCTGCAAATCTTTGCATTTAGTCAAGTTGCTTACACTGCTACAGTCTTGATTATTAACTGTGATTTGATGACATAATCAAAGCTATTGAGGGTGGAGATCTGTATACAGCCATCATGAAATACGATACGATTGAGAAGCAAGGTTAACGTGGTTAAGCACAACGGCGCCATGGACCTGTGCACAGATATTAAACCTGAACTGTGAAAGTATGCTAACGTTATGAATTGTTTGGCTGATGAGGTAAAATGTGTGCCTGCAAATCTTTGCATTTAGTCAAGTTGCTTACACTGCTACAGTCTTGATTGTTAACTGTGATTTGATGACATAATCAAAGCTATTGAGGGTGGAGATCTGTATACAGCCATCATTTAATGATAATCATTGTTAAGAAATTGCGTTCTTTTTTCTCAATTACAGGGTGCATCTTGCCAGTACCAAAGCAACAGCTGTGGGGTATATATGTTGATGGTGAGAGAGCCTACAATATTTTACAAAATGATTACTGATATTGCGTTTGCAGACCAACTAACAGGTCCTGATGTTTTTTGTTTGTTTGTTTGTTTTTTTCAGTATGCAATGTACGCCACACTGGAAAAGACGTGTGATTTTGGGGAGGTGAGTTTTCTGAATCTTAAAAGAATATGTAGTGGAATATGTTTTTTTAATATTCCAGCCATCCTATTTGGAGCCTACAGTTAACATTCACCATATACACTTAGCTATTGAAGGAAAGGACTACATCTCTGTACATTGCCAGTACTATAACCTTGTAAAAAGCTATGGAGATCTTTAAAAGGGAACTATGCTACGCTACTATACTAACATTTTTAGTTCAATTTACCTTTATTTAGCAGCTTAAGAGTCATTGTGGTGATTGTACAGCAGTTTTTAGGTCGATTGATAACCGCTTCGCCTCGCTCTAGCTCCTCTCGGCGTAGAAATTGAATATGCAATATTCATATGCATAGTTCATCTTTTTACTGTACAGGTTGATATGTTGTCTATTTGGAGGTGGTGGTGCCAACAGCTGTTGCAGGGATCCCTACTGAAGTATTATATACTGTATTCAAAATTTCCTCACTACTCATACATATTGGGTGTTCCCAATACCTTTCCCATTGGCTGCTCATGAAGCTGGTAGTTAAACCTCACCCTCATCTCTCTCTCTCTCTCTCTGTACCCCAACAGAACAAGCTGGAACACCTTTCTTGCCCTCGCCATTAACACATGTTGGTCCCACCCTTGAAGCATTGAGCAGAGAAAGGTATTAAAGAATGTACTTTGCCATTTGCCAACATCTATCTATTAATGCATGTGAAGGCCTGTCTGTTACCCTGTGTGTCTATTCCATGCAAAACCCGTGGGCGACACAGGATGCTTTCTACATTGACATTAAGTCAATTTACATCATAAGCACATGAAAAAGTGGTCTATTTTGTTTCTAGTGATGTTCACTGCACTGCCTTCTGTGGTGTAACCAGTTCCGTGGTCTTGCTAATGGCATGTGAGAGCAGTGAGAAGTGGTTGGCTTTGGACCAAAAACAACAAATATCTTAATATTAAGCCAATTATATACTGTAGCCCTACAAGTCAAGGTAGCACATCTGTGGCACATGTCAGCCAAACCCTGGAGGCTGCATGCATGGAGAGGTACAGTATTAGCCATTGTACTTTGCCATTTGCCCACATAGTAATAAGTTATACAAAAGAAACATTGAGTATTTTCCTCTCTGCTCATATTGGCTGCTCATGAAGATAGTAGTTAAACCTCACCCTCTCTCTCTCTCTCTCTCTGTACCCCAACAGAACAAGCTGGAACACCTTTCTTGCCCTCGCCATCAACGCATGTTGGTCCCACCCTTGAAGCATTGAGCAGAGAAAGGTATTAAAGAATGTACTTTGCCATTTGCCAACATCTATCTATTAATGCATGGAAGGCCTGTCTGTTACCCTGTTTGTCTATTCCATGCATAACCCACGGGCTACACAGGATGCTTTACATTAACATTAAGTCAATTTATATCATGAGCACATGAAAGAGTGGTCTATTTTGTTTTTAGGATGTTCACTGCACTGCAGTGGTGTAACCAGTTCCATTGATCACAGTGGAAGTTAATTGTTACGGCAGAAATCGTTTTCACTTCATGCATCCAGCGTAGCCTCCCTGTGTAACTCTTGAACCACTCATCTGACTTACCATCAATTTGCTACTATGTGTGAGAGCAGTGCGAAGTTGTTGGCTTTGGACCAAAAACAACAAATGTCGTCATACACTGTATTCATAATTTTCTCACTACTCATACATATTGCATAATTTTCTCTCTGTTCATATTGGCTGCTCATGAAGATGGTTGCCTCCCTGTGTAACTCTTGAACCACTCATCTGACTGACCTTCAATTTGCTACAGGTTTTGCTAATGGCATGTGTGAGTGCAGTGCAAAGTGGTTGGCTTTGGACCAAAAACAACTAATATCTAAATATTAAGCCATTGCCCAAAGCAGTAAATCATTCAAAGCAAACCTTGCATTTATTTTTTATTTGGTGTATTCTCTCTTTCCCTCTCCTCAGCCCCGCAGAACAAGTGGCAGCGATGGACAGGCCTGTCCTCCCCCCGGAGATCCTGCAGAGGATCATCAAGGAGACGCTCTGCTTGGACATGGGAATGCTGTTTTTTTTTAATAGGATATCATCATAGAAGATGTCTGACTCCCTGCCTGGCACTAACACACACACACACACACACACACACACACAGTCCAGCCAGTCTCCCAACTCACTGCACAGCATTTTAATGTATCTGACCACAAATTGTCCTGAAATCCTTGAAGTTAATGCAAATTAGTTAATAATACCATATCCTTAACAGAGCAAGGTGTAAGTTCTAATTTCTTATCTCTAAAACTGGGGGTAGGGATATCTCAGGCTTTTTTTGTTTTGAGTTCTGAGACATGCTTCTTTTTTGAGAGAGAGAGAGGATTGGGGGATATGTTTGCAATATAATATAATATAATAGTATCTGAAGTTTAAGGATTTTATTTGTTCAGTTTGAAAAAGAAAGAAGAGAAACTAGGGAAAAGGAGAGAAACTTAACACTGCCAAGCTGATTCCTGACCTTGTGCCACAGCTTTAATCCAGTTTTATTCATTCTTTATTTCTTGTTTATTCATTGCTTTTTATTTATTTGCTATTCTGGTCTATAATGTGTTTTTGGTATTTATTTATTTGTTATGCCGGTCTGAAATGTGTTTTAATATGTCCACAGATGTAAAATAGCTTTGTAGCTAACTGGTACATGGCCCCTGTCAAATAAACCAATAAACTAAACTTCACTTCACTGTTCATGTTTGTTTGAAATAAACTGTTTGAGAGTTACAATTCTGTTTTATTTAATCATCCAATGTGTGCTAAAGGTGGTGGGGGCGGCATAGAAGTGTCCCCAGCTCGTAAGCGACGTTCAACATGCAACCTAGGAAGTGCAAGTTTTCTGTATGGTCTCAATGGCGGAATAAAACTGTTTTTGTGTTATCGTTATCATACTATAACGTAGAGGGACGTGCCGCGTGACTTATGAGCTCTGCGGATTCAGTCAGTAGGCTATCTGTAATGTAAAGGAAGGGGCCTCATTGAGTGTATTCACTGGTATTACGTAGGGATACACCGAAAAATATTTGGTTGATGTAGGCCTACGTGTCCTGTTAACTCTTTTTCCGTTTGACATCAAACAATCTGCATGACTTAAATATTGCAAATACTCCTTTTACAATCGGAATAAGAATCATTTTCACGAACTTTACTCTGGACAAAATACAAACGAGTCGCCAAATGCTTTCACTTTCCTATCTATCGAGGCTAGCGATAGCACATGAGAACCCGGATGTTCAATAACAAAGCAGCACGTTGACAGTGACGAAGTAAGGGGCAGTACTGTGTGAGGGCGTTTTATCGAGGACTGGGCGTTTTAGATGAGACGCAGCTGGATGATGTTGAAATTATAAGAAAAAAAAATGATGTAATTAATTGCTGACAAAACTCTTTCAGGAAAAAAAGACTCGTTATTAACTGGAATATAACAAAATGTTTCTGGTTTTGTTTCTCCAACTAGCAAAAGGCCAAAAGTTGCTGATTTTCATTTTCATTCCATGAATTGGTTCAATTGATATTACCAGTTACACAATAAAGGAATTATATACCTTTTTTGATAAGACGTTAAAACAGGCAAAAATGAGGTGTCTGACCCTGCTTTGATACATTCTACCGATTTAGCACAGGCATGTAAACACAGCAAATGACAGGGGGGTGAGCTTATCAGACCACAGCCCATTGCAGAATCCGCCGCCACTTTTCCCTCTTCCACCCACTTCCCGCCGAGTGCAGATGGCAGCATTATTAGTGGATTGAAATGAGCGCTAACGATTGATGAGAAGCACATGCTAATCAATGCTAGTTGCATGATAAGTGTTTACCACATAGATTATGACACTGCCGCGTCTTATAGAGAGGTTCTCCTTGTAGTTTTGATACAATCAGCACCTTGCTGCACTTACCAGATGTTTCTGAACTCCCAGCGCTGCGTTCACTGCAAGCTGTGAGCTGATTAATTACACCCACATCCAACTTCTATTTCTCTTCACTTTTTACCCAAGGAGATTTTGAGGATGTCTGTGATGAGGTGGTGTTGGGTTGGGTGGGGTAGTGCTGTCTGCTGTGTGTAACTGACTAAAGCCTGCGTAGTGGTCCTCCATGTTTACACTCAAGCCACTCAACATTCAGTGAATGTCATTTCACTTTAAAAAAGCTCTAGAATCTGGTGAATTTGAGAGTTTCTTGAGCAGTGGAACACATGGTAGAGCAGAGAGGTCTCGGAGTTCTTCACTATGATATTACTGTGAGAGGATTGTTAGAGGCTACTGTTCAGTGCTTGTATGGAGTATAGATACCTTGGGTGATATAAAAGCTATGCCACTGGTTTTATTATCTTTTTTTTTTCTATTGAAAAGGCTTTTAGGCCTGGAGATTGGAATGCATGCCTTTTGTACTCGTCATATCAGTATAAAACCTTTTGGATGAGCCTCAAAAGGGATCACATCCAACGGGGTTTGTGGAGGCAGTGGGACTCAAATGTTTGGCAAGGTCACCATGACATTTTGGACTTCCTGTCACTGCCCACGTACTGGTCCCCAAAGGAAAGAAATAACAAGTCATCTATTACATGCCAACATTGTTTACATCTTGTGAACACCAGGGGGAATATTGTCTTAATTAGGCACATTTTCTCCACTGGTTTACAGCAAGATCACCTTGGTACACTGGTGCTAAAAGCAAAAAAGGAGGAAGAGAGCTCTGGCTTTGGGCCCTGGTATAAATAATGTGACAGACAACTGCAGACAGCTGCAGTCCAACTCAACTGCTGTGTTTAACACAGTTCATTACAGTCTCCACTTCTACAAGATCAGCTCCCTGTCATCTTACGTCTAGCCTTAATTGTGACTCAAACATCAGTCATTGATCTAATGGTAATCTAAATACAGTACATCAATTAAAGGCAATCTAAGCCCATCAATGTGTTATTGACAGAAGTTAGACTATAGGTTTGAGGTTGTGATACTAATGTTTTTCTAAAGGTTACTGGATTGGCTACACGCTGTATGCATGCAATATAAATATAATTGTTATTTCAGACTTGAGTTTCAGGTTTGTAATTCAACCAACTTTTTTAAAAAGTGGAGCTTGAGTCATAGACACTCTTGCACACAGTTTGAATTTCCTGCCTGTGTCACATCTTTAGATGGCAGTATTAAACCAAAAGCTGGAAAATGAAGAGCCCTATGCAAGGTATCAAGACTTTTCTTGCTTGTTAAACCAAATAAATGGCCGTATTTCACACTCATATCATCAGAGTACCCCACATTCAACATTCAGTCCACATTTTCATCCAGCAAATATGAATGAGTTTTTGAAACCCCATTTGAAAACTAATAGGATGTATTTACAATAGATAAAAACAAGTGCCACTAAAGGCAAATAAATCTTTCAGTGAATTTTTTTGATTTTTTAAGTCCAAGGCTGTTCAGATGGCTTTCTCAAGATGAGGCATCACATATTGACAAATTATTATTTTTTATTTATAAATGTAAGATGGTGAATAGAGTGCACACTGCTTACAATTATTTAAGCTGATAGAAGCCATATGAAACTTAAAATGGAGGTGCTTGTTATATGCAAATGTCCTGCAAGGGCCCCTTACTTTTTCCCCCCTTTGTTCTGAAGTAATTTACATATATTAAAAAGGTCCTAAAACACAATATTCTTAAACACAAAACCAAACAACCACAACAACAACAAAAAGAAGAGAAAAGCTAGGAGCATGGAGCTGATTTGTTTTTGTTTTGTTTTTTTGCTTTTTTTCTTTCTTTAGGCAGGTCGGGGGTTTGCCTTCCCTGCCTGAATGGATCAGTCCAGTCAGCTGGAGCTAAAATTGACTTTCCTGTTTTAATATGTTCTCAGGGCTGGGATGCTGGGGAGTGGAGTGGTGGTGGTGAGGAGGGTTGGGGGGGGGGGGGTATGTGGCTGGCTCGGTAATAAGACAGCAGTGGGGCGTGTCCTATTCGCCATGCACCGAATGAAGCCGCCCAGCCTCTCTCTATCCGCCTCCGTGACCACAGAACATCGTGTCACCGCCTGCCTGCCACCCCAGGGAGCGTGCACCCACCCCACGGTTGCACTCGCGAACAGATCAGAACCTAAATTGCCACAGGCTTTCCGGTTCCATGCCACATGAGGACCATGTCTGGGCCAGAGCAGATAAGACTGGATAAGCATACGGGAGAAGAGGGAAGGGGAAACACCTAATCCAGATGTGTTAGCATGGGGCCAGGGGAGCTGAGGCTAACCCCTGCTGCTGATGGATCAGAGTCATTCCTTCTCACAGATCAAAGTGCAGAATGTTACTCTGACCTCTGGCCAAAATAAACACCACAACCTCCAACTGCTTTGCAGTAGCTTTCTTCTTATTGTTGTTGTCCTTATTGTTAAGAGATACAAAAGTAAACACATAGTTTGCCTGGATAACTTCAAATTACAACTTTGATGCAATTAAATCATTACATTACGATTCCTAATTTAAAATCAAGCCGCAGCATTCCCGGCTGGATTCGAACTTGAACTGACAAAACAAGTAATGTGTCAATCTCTACGTGACAGCCTTAGCAAGGTATGCCACTGACTAATTGAAATCACTGCCATCAAGAATTGTTGAAATCATACATATAAATATACGTTTTTAGAATTTATTAATACTAATGGTGTGTAGTTGCTCATTAAATACTACTATTATGGCCAAATAGCCCATGCTTAACTTTCTAAAATAACTGTGAAGCTTGCATTGGCATTATTGGCAAATAGCACGTCCTCCCCGAAGCCCATGCTTTATTTCTGAACATATTCCAACACAAACTCATTGAAATTGCTCCTTTTCTAAAACTCTATGCAAATAGGACAGACAGTGAACATTATCCACAATTGTAAATGACAACACCGTAGTTTTACATTGGTAACATTGGCGATATCCCATGCTGGTCCAATATGTAATGAAGTGCATATTGAAGTACATTTGTATCTATAAAAGTAGATTTTTATCCAAATGTGTTTAAATATGCACTTTTGGATTTTATGTTATAATATATCTTTGTCTTCTCTTCTCCTTTTATGATTTACATTTACTTTTATCCTTCTAGGCCTTTACTGAATATTTTGAAATATTTTACTTTTACATTTTTACTTATAAAAAGCACAAAGTGTAACCTTTTCACCTTCACCAGTCTCCCAATTTTTATCCAATTTAAAAGGAAGTTTTACACCATGCTTGCAGTTAGTCATTAATCATTCTGAAACATCACAAGAATGAAAGAGGAAAGCAACAGAATCATTTGGGAATGATGCTGTGACCAGAATCTTGTTCACACTGTAAAGAATATTTTGCCCTTTTTGTCATCTTGATATTTCCTCTTTACTACAGTCTTTAATTAAGATGACTAGGATTCACCACTGTTGTTCTTACAAAACAACAAGTTCACTCATGTCAAGAAACATAATTAACGAAGGTGCATTTTGTTGAGTTAACAAAATAACCACGCTACTTTTTCTTTAATTTCATAATTTTTTACAGTGTACAGTCAGCCAGTATTCCCATGTGCAAATGCTCCCTGCACAGCGGGGTGCAAAGACAAATGCAGTTTAAGCCCTGGCGTTGATCTTCTCCGTTTAGTCAGAAAAAGGCTGTAAGCGTAGTGGCCTAGCTGTTAGTCGATGCCTCGTGCTATTAATATGCTATCCTCTCAGAGCCCAATTAAATAGGCCTACATAGCACAGGCTCTGAGTGAATTATTTAACTCAGCCCATAAATATGAATCTGTGTTATTTAACAAGGTGCATAAATATGAATTATCGCTGTAATCTTTCTCTCACGCGCATGTGTGTGTGTGTGTGTGTGTGCTCTCCTAATACGGGTGGTCGGTGTGCTGCAGGGCAGGAGCATTCTGGAAAACAGAGTCCCATGGGCATTCCCCTACACTACAAAAGCCTGTCTCCTGGCCTCGGTGAGACAAACATGCCATTGCCGTCTCGTTGCTTTAGTCTGTCATATTAGCACCACTAATGTTAGCATGTTCTTCTTGTTTAAATACAATTGAATGTGGTTTGATCTTGCAGTCATAGGTATAGTCAAGTTTATTTAGTGGATACAGTTTAAAGCAAAAAGTGGTTGACCAAAGTACCAATAGGAAAAATGGAACATAACATAAATACTAGTAGTTACAATAATAATTTAAAAGATGACATTGTGAGGAAATAGCAAATAATATTGTATCACTAGTAGGGACAGCCCTTAAAGCAATATTAGGTCACTTTTCCCTCCATGCTCCACATTGTGTGCTGGCACAGTGTCAGTCCATGTGTTGTTGTGCAACCCCAGGTTGTATTTTTCAGTTCCACCTGTGTGTTGCTCCTACATGACTGGTGGGGATTTTTCTCAAGGCATGATCACAATGGACTGACTCCCCTCACAATTCAAAGCCTAGAAAGCCTGCACTGGTGATGGTGTTCTGGTAATATGGACTGTGAAGGTACTGTATGTACACACACACACACACACACACACACACACACACACACACACACACACACACACACACTCACCCTGTGGGGTAACTACCACCAAGTGATAGCAAATTGAGGGGAGGCCTGGAGGAAGCCCTAGAGTCAAGAGGAAGACAGTGTGTGTGTGTGTGTGTGTTGTGTGTGTGTTGTGTGTGTGTGTGTGTGTGTGTGTGTGTGTGTGTGTGTGTGTGTGTGTGTGTGTGTGTGTGTGTGTGTGTGTGTGTGTGACTCCCTTAAGGAAGACGGGAATCATTGCTATGTGAGTGCTGTTGATACTGTTATCACAGCACTAAGGCAAAAGCCAAGCTTCTGGATTGCTTACATGTGACCAACCATGTTTCTTACAGCATAGTAGCCTGTAAACTGATATATTAAAGGAGAGTACCAGAGTGAATTCAAGCATAGCCCTGTTGAAAGAGCTTGCTAGATGCGCTAGTTAGCGAGTGGAACAAAATAATTTGGTACAACACAGACCGAACGCAAACGCAGAAGCGAACAGGCACTTTACACTGAATCACTGGGACCCGACTGTTGGAAACTGAAAGTAAGATCTGAGGTTACATTGACTCAATTTAAAGTGTTTCGCATTCGCGTTAGGTCTGTGCTGTTCGAAAATCTTTCATTTCATGTGAAATATATTGCTGTTAGAAGGCTCGTGCAGCAGGACTATGCTTAAACTTACTCCGGTATATTGCTTTAATACATTGTTTATTTTTGATTCAGTGATGCAGTTTGACATTCATAATGCTAGTATTTACTCAAATTTCTTCACCTTATCCATGTAGAAAACATAGTGAAGAGGAAACCTTTATTTGCATGGAAAAGTAGGCTAGTTGTTGAACTGTATGTAGTTGCTAGTATCAGTACCTAAACTGTCTTGTTTTTTTGGGGTGAAACAGAAGTCCATGGTAATGAATTATTATAGTGTCCACAAATGCTGAAGTGTTTATTGATGTGGGTGTGATAAGAAATTGCTGTCTATTACAGGTGCAAATCCATTGTTACTATAGCATAATTACATGTGAACAAAGTTACGGTGATTGCCGGTTTTACAGTGGAGACTCTGAGGCTTGTCTAAAGCAATCATGTTTCCCTTTTTTCTTTTTTTCCCCCCCTACAACTCGTTCACGGATCATAAAGTTCCATTACGTGTGGCGCCATTTTGCTTGTTAAATGTCAAGGGATAGGACTTTAATTAGTCAAAGTACATATTTAATTAACTTAAAGAAAGGACTAGGGCCTAGTTCAGTGTAATTAAACAAAGCCTCCTGACATATCCATTTCAGTGGCTGTCACTGGCCCGTAAATTTACACTGTTTTGGCCCACTTCCCCACTGATGTCAGTTCAATTCTCCAGAAATACCACAGCATCAACAAGAACATCCCCCAACACAACATACAACAACACAACAACCCCCCTGACCGCATCCTTCCTGTCTTTTTGCGCTTTTACACCAAATGGTTGATCAAATGAATGAAAGACAGTCCAGACAGTCACCTAGTATGTCCGATGCACCTATGAAACCCATCAATCACAACAAAAAAAAAAGTGATGTGTTGTGGGGCAAGGTCGGTTAAAGGTCAGTATTGGGTCATCGCTGACACGCTGGCATTCCCCTGCTGCTCTGAAGGCTGACCTTGTCAAAGTCATACTCTTTCCTGCCTCTCTCTCTGCCTCCCTCGCTCCTTCCCTCCCTTTCTGCCTTTCTCCCTTTCTTGCTCTCCCCCTCTGCTGGCATGCACCTCATTGCTACCGCACCGTCTCTCTCTCTCTCATTGAGTCGTGACATAAGGCAGTCTAGCCCCACGGCATTATTGATGAGGCCAGTGCTCATAATTGCCTCGGCGTGGGTCTGGCGTTAGGCTGTGACCCCCCTCCTCCCCGCACCTCCTTGAAAACACACACACACACACACACACACACACACACACGCTGACACTATAGAACCCCCCACCTGATAGAACAGCTGGCGTCAATCCAGGTGCATCAAAACATTATTGGGGACACTTCTCCTTGTCTCTCTCCATCTCCAAATTAACCTTTAAATCAGAGAGTGGGGACTCTTGCTGGGTTCTTTCATTCTGTCCCTCCCTCCCTCTCTCTCTCTCTCTCTCTCTCTCCCACGTGCGCCTGGTCGTCTGGCTGAATTAATATACTCTTAATTTGCTCATTAGCTGTGTCAATTCAGGCATGGGGTAATAGGGTATTGTCACTGGCTGATTTTTTCATTTTTTTTTTACCCAACAATTAACTTCACCATTGCCCTTGGGTGTGGGCAAATCTTGTTACAATATGCTTTTCTTGTGTCCTGCGAATTACTTCCTCTTTATTTGCAGGTGTAAAATTTGTGTAAAATTAAATGTGCCCAGCAATGAAATTAAAAATCTCATTGACTATAAGCCTGGTAGATATAACCTTAATTGTGAATACCGAGTGAAGCTTTGAAGATTCTGTCTCCATTACCAAATTTCAAAGCCACGGAGGACAACTATGTAAAGTCATACTGATGATGATTCAAGTGTTAAATCGATGGCCCTTTTTTTGAGAGCAAATATGCTGGTGACCGCATGGCGTACGCCTCTGCCCAATCTTGGTGACACTCGAGCAGCTGGACTTCCCCCCCGGGCTCTATTCTCTCTCTCTCTCAATGTCCACTTGTGGGGGTTGAGCTGTGCCAAAAGCCAGACAGGGTAGCCATCTTCACATTCCTAATTTCATACACCCCAGGTAGTAGGCTGCTGGATATGGATTTTAAATGGTATACTTCCATTCCCCCTGTGCTACCAGGATGTTTACCAACAAGCACAGGGGTTTTTAGTTTTTTTGTTTGTTTGTTTGTTTTCTTGTCAATCCAAATATGAATGTGAGTTTTAGCAATTAACAGTCCTCTACTCTAGATTGATCAAGCTGCACTTCACTTGTAGGCTGCTGGATAGGGATATTAAATGGTATACTTCCATTCTCTCTCTGCTACCAGGATGTTTACCAACAACCACAGACATAGGGTTATTTGTTGTTGTTTTTGCCAATCTAAATATATAATTTTTAGCAGTTTATAGTCTTCTGCTCTGGATTGATCAAGCTGCACTTCCCTTGTTTGTTTATTTCCTGTGTCCTGACCCGATGCTTTCCATACAATAACAAAGCCCCTTGCTGTGGGGAAGTGTGTCACTCACCATGGGCTTCCATCCATATTAATAACCTAGCAGCTAATCAGGCGCTCTTTTGTGTAATGTAAAAAGTCTAGCGGGAGATGGACGGCACCGGGCCAGGTCTGGCGAGGGCACGGCTCGGATTCGGTGGTGAGCTCAGCCACTTGCATGCAGAACAATGCCAGTGATTAGTACCCCACTCGTAATGACTTGACTTGATTAAGCGGGGAAGTATGAGAAGAGGCTCAGGCATGGGGCCCTGCTGGGTCACAGCAATCAGGTTTCAATCAGCCCCCTCTCCATCCATCCATCTCTCTCTCTCTCTCTCTCTCTCTCTCTCTCTCTCTCTACTGCATTGCCGTCAGGACAGATTTAGCAATGTGTAAAGATGGGATATGAATAATCTCCAATGCTGTATTGAAATGATGTGTCTCGGAGGCTGCTGATATAAGGTACATGTTTGCTCTTGTCTATGATTTACTTGCTGTGGCCAGACAGGTTAGCCTGTTAGACCACCCAATGCATGACTCCAAGCCAAGTTGATTTATTTGTTTCACAAACATTAGGTGGGTGTATTTGGGTGGAAATAGTTTATGGCTGAACATTCATAAACAAAACATCCAGGCCATCACATTTTGATTTCATTCAAAACAAACAACAAACTGCCCTTGCTATCCTAATCCATTTGATCAGCCTACTTTTTATTTCAATGAACATCTCCATTTTCCTATTAGGCTGTCTGATGTTGCCTTAATGCACTGAATATTGCACTCTGTGCTAATGGAAAAGCTCAGTTTCTATATATATATATATATATATAAAAGCAACAACAGCAGCAGCGGCAGACTTAGTCCTTGTCAGGGCAAGCACATTGACCCTACACCTCACCATTGGCCTCTGAGGAGTTCACAGCTGATTGTTTATGGACCTGAGTTAACACTGTGCAAATAGCAACACCACAAAATCTTCACAGGAAATTAGTGGTAGATCAAATTCCATGGGGGTCATAGCCCAGTCATTGTACTATGCCTAGCTGTATTATTTAAGCATAGCTATGCTTTTAGTGCTTTAAATACTTCAGGTTTAAGCATCAGTGGCCTGGGGTGGAGATCATAAATACTGTAGCCTTGCATTCTGCTTTAGAATGAGCTATATTAGGGATGAAAGATGAGATGAAATAATTCATTATGATATGAAAGTAAATACCACGTCTCTGGAATTTTAAGCAAAAAAAGTACCTTTTTATATATCGTGGCTGTTGATATTTCTGTAAATGGATGCCTGAAAAAGGACTGTATGCCAAGCATATGTATTTTTGGGACCTTGAAGTATTTGTGCCAAGAGCAGCCTTTCCTGTGGCATCAGCCGGTAACATAACCATTTCAAATCATAACTCCTGTGACAAGGCACATTGTAGCTCACTTTGAGTCACTGTTGTGTGGAAAATCAAACAGGGGGCAGAGACATCTAACATTTCCCACCAGATGGGTGCTGCATTTGTCACCATTCATGACCCGTATATGGGAAACGTACACACATAGTACACACAAAGGCACACTGCCACTTGAAATGAAACTGACATTGACATGGCTTTAAGTGTTTCCTGCCATTGACATGAGTGTGATTATTGTGTACTAGGAATAATACATACAGTGTATGCACATGTAGCCGGTGGCAGTCCGCATCGCACACGGGTCTCGAACCCGCCACCCCGCAAGCTACAAACTCCCGGCGTGGGAGTGGAACGCTCTAACCAACTGAGCCAAAAGCCCGAGCTTCTAACTCAGCGTGTTAGAAATGCCCATGGAATTGGGTGATGAGGATTTACACACTACCGCCGAGCTAGCCGCGCTAGCTGGCCTCCGTTACACTCACCCTCCAAATCCTCACTCCCATCCGGGTCACGGCACCAATGTAGCCGGTGGCAGTCCGCATCGCACATGGGTCTCGAACCCGCCACCCCGCAAGCTACAAACTCCCGGCGTGGGAGTGGAACGCTCTAACCAACTGAGCCAAAAGCCCGAGCTTCTAACTCAGCGTGTTAGAAGCGCCCATGGAATTGGGTGATGAGGATTTACACACTACCGCCGAGCTAGCCGTGCTAGCTGGCCTCCGTTACACACACACACACACACACACACACACACACACACGCACACACACACAGGTGGAGTGGGTCTTACCTGATGCAGGAATCGGCAGCTTGAGATGTAAAGGCTGCCCCAGGGCACACAGCACCTGCTGAAGTCAGAGACCAGGCTTTTTACTTCAGATTGTTTGTTCAGGCAAGGCCCAGCAGGATGGTGCCACGTGTTGACTTTCAAAGGTCCTTTCTTCCTTTTCAAGCGTTTGCATTAAAGAAACTTTAAAAGTTATACATTTTCTGGTTGATGATGAAATACCGGTGTTCAAACCTCTTTCCCTTTTGATGACAGACTCAGTCCTCCTTGGTATGGAGAATACCATATTGTAGCCAACAAGAATTCTGCTGAGTTGGTCCTTCATTCTTCAATGACTATTTTTTACAACATCTGATGTGTTTTTGTTTTGAGTGCTCCCGATTTTCACCATCCCAATTTATGTTTATGGTTATTAGTAAAGTCTTGCTGGTTTGTGCTATTATGACCTAGCAAAGGAACTGCCCCTGGAGGAAGGAAGGAAGGAAATGTCCCTGGCTTAGTAGTCCTATGATTAGTCAGTAGTGAGTGAAAGAGAGAGAAATGTTGACATGTTCGTTAAAATATTTTTCATAATTCTATGTATATTTGTTTACCTGATTGCTAAAGAGAGAGAAATGTTGACATGTTCGTTAAAATATTTTTCATAATTCTATGTAGGCTATATTTGTTTACCTGATTGCTAAGTCTAAAATACGGGGCGCCATTCATGACCATGTATTGGCTGTAAATAATAAGATCTAGAACACTGCAGTGAGTCTCTGCTTTTTCCCTATCAGCTTTTGATCCTCACCCGCTGCATTTCAAAGTCCTGATAAAAAACATGACAATCTATCCAACTTCCACGGCGGCTTCTGTCTGCTCCACGTGGCAGCCGAGTTATCTCCACGGCATTTCCGTGGTGATAGAACACAGAATCAATTATGAGTACACAGATATGCACGAGGTTTAGGCTGTGAAAGGATGCTTCTTGACAGCTATGATGATATGATGGCGGTAAATAAGCCATGTACATTTCGGGGTCTAAAAATAACGTGCCCTCGAGCAAAAGGCTGCATGGCAAGATAAAGAGGAGAGAACAGCGTGTACAAAAGACGGGGAATTTTAAATTAGACTCGGAGAAAGAATAGCGCTAAATGCTAATAACGGTGGCAGTGACAAGTGGCATTAAAGTGCTCCGATGCTTCCCCTCAATTCCCCTCCTTCATTGGAGCTTGAAATGTGCTGCTAGGCTTAAAACCTGTTGAACTGAGCCGATTTAGAGGGACACATACATAGGAAATGCTGGTCCATCACTGATAGGCCTATCGAAGTCCATAATGTGTTCGATGACAAGGTGATTGTCTAGCCTGCTTACCACTGATAGCCTAACAGATGCAATAAGAGAAATCCTTAATCTTCATCTGCCCAGTCATTTCACTTTGACTAGTTAAATCTGATAGCATCTAGAATGACATTTTATTATGATGTGACATGCTGTCAGGAACAAGGGTGTATTCTGTGCTTAGGCTACAGATCCTTTTATTGACAAATTCTTTCATAGTTGCAGACTGCAGTGAATTTGAGTGACATTAGGTTTACCATTTCTAATAAACGGAGGCTTATAAAATTATTAACTGCATATATTTTGGAATGGGAATCCGAGTTTCTGAGGCATTATATAAGGGCTATTTTGCTGTTTGTGTAATAAATTACCCTGCTCTTTTAACATCGAGGAAATGTGTAGGCTAAACTTGTTAATGCAAAATGTGAAAGGTTGGTAAGGACCTGAATGTTAACATAAAAGTGTATCTCTACACGCTCCTTAAATCAAATATTGACTTGGTTTGCATAACCGAGAGTAATCAGCAAACATCAGATCTCCACAGTGCACCTTCACCACTGCTTGTAAAATGAATGAACTATATGAGCAGTCATTAACTGCAGTCCATAAACCTTTATGGTGGACAGAGCAGCTTGGCGTTTGGCTCGGCAAATTAATAGCATCCCCAAAAAAACAAACAGCTGATGAAGTGCTAATTCTCAAGCCAGAGAAGCCAGGTCCAGCCAGGGGGAGGGGAGGGGGGGGGGGCGGGGGCAGCAATTCTTGTGTGTCTCACCTGCAAAAACTTCATTTCTGTGGTGTGTTATTGTGTTGAAAGGACCCTCTCCCAGTGTGATGGTGGCAGAAGATGCACCATGCTGAGTGTTTTGCCCTTTGGGATGACTGTGGAGATTAATGGATAATTCCTGTCGTCACCCCCACCTCGCAACCCACCTTTTGCTCACACACCTCATGCCTTTTTTCAGTCCTCCTCTGCTCCTCCTCCTCTCCTCTCCTGTCTCCTTCCCTCCTCATATCCCTTCCTTTCTTGTCCTCACTTCTCCCCTGTCATCTGCCCTCCTCTCCTCTCTCCTCTTTCTCCTCTCTTCTCTTCTCTCCCCTCCTTTCCTTTCTTCTCCTCTCCACTCCCCTCTTCTCTCCCTTCTCCCCTCCTCTCCTCTCTTCTTCTATCCCCCAATCCTCTGCCTTCTACTCTTCCTTTGTTGTCCTCTGTTCTCCCCTATCCTCTGTCCCCCTCTCCTCTCTTTTCCTCTCCCCTCCTCTCCTCTCTTCTCCTCTCCTCTCCTCTGTCAGACAGGGGCCAGTGCTAAAGGAGACAAATCAAAAAGGACGCGCATTATCCTGCCTCGTGGTCCGAGTGTCTGCCTCGCCATAATGGCCTCGTCTCTGCGTGATCATCGCCCTGCGTTATGAGCCCGGAACGGAATCGATAGTTTTCTAAATGCAGCCAAATCGTTCATCATAATAGGCCTCGTGCTTTAGCTTCTCAACCCATCCCATCTTTTTCCCCCTCCCACCTGCATCTCACAACCTTTCCGATTCTCCAAATGAATTCAGACTGTTCAAAACAATAGAGGCTCTGTTTGAAAAAATAAATAAATAAATAAATAAAATAATATATATATATATTGTCTGATAAAAGAAAAAATGTTATATATCTTGTATCTGTTTCACATATTCCCTTCTGCAGGATTAGATATCTAGCATAGCCAAAATCTTAGCAGTGCAGATCTTCAAATGTCCAGAGGGATGTCTGATTGGTCTCTAATCTTAACTGACACCCATTCAGATCCTGTTAGCCAAATTAAACATCTTTAAAATACATCCTCCTGAATACACACACCACCTTCCCTCGATGAAAATGTGTCTGGCTGAGATAAGTTATTAGCACCATGCAGAGAAATTAGGACAGACGATAAATGCACCATGTACATGGATTTACTAATCAAAGAAGGATCTGATTTGAATAAGCTTTTCAGCTTAATTAAAGTGATACATACACTTTTTAGTTGAGTGTATTAGAATGCTTTTATCTTCAGAAATGTTGTTTAAAATTTGGTCTTCTTCAAAGTGATGTTTCTTTTTTTTCCCCACAGGGTAGTTCACAAGAGTTGGAAACAACAGCTGAGACAACTTGCCATTGGTGGTTCATCTGTTTGTTCTTACATCCATTATTTTCCCCTGTATGTCTCTTGATGTATTGTGTTACTTGTAGCCTATGAGCGTAGTAAAATAATTTGACAGTCAGTCAAATGTTTGGACAGGCATGAAGCTGTTGCATTAAGAGTTCAGATACAAAACTCTTTCAGTTAAGTTAATTTTCAGAAATATGCAAAACATGAAGTGAATTTTATAATGATTTACAAATACTGTCTGTCAAACTGCAGTTTCAATGTTTTTATCAAGTAAAAAATAATTCAAGCGGAAATAATCCAAGTGGAGCTGGAATGATGACAAAGTTTATCAAAATATATACATTTATTTCAGTACATTTATCGCAAATGGACACTTGTTCTTCTCCTATATGCTTTCAAGGCTCGTTACTAATTTATGTTTTTAATATCCATTGCAAATCCAAGTGCTCTTATGTAGGGTGTGAATATCGTTACTCACCCCTGCCTCAGGTGAGGATGGTGGAGTTGGTCCTCTGGGGTGGGGGCGTGGAGACTGAACGTGTGGGTGGAGAGGGTGACGGATGGCCAGAGGTGGGGTTGGTCCTCTAGGGTGGGGGCATGGATACTGGACGTGTGGGTGGAGAAGGTGTAGGGTGGGCAGGGGTGGGGTTGGTGCTCTGGGGTGGGGGCGTGGAGACTGGACGTGTGGGTGGAGAAGTTGTAGGGTGGGCAGGGGTGGGGTTGGTCCTCTGGGGTGGGGGCGTGGAGACTGGACATGTGGGTGGAGAAGGTGGAGGGTGGGCAGAGGTGGGGTTGGTCCTCTGGGGTGGGGGCGTGGAGACTGGACGTGTGGGCGGAGAAGGTGGAGGGTGGGCAGAGGTGGGGTTGGAGGTGGAGGTAGGAGAGGAGAAGAGGCCAAGACTATAGGGGATGCTCAGAGTTGTGTGCTAAAGAGGGAGTGGAGGTTGTTCACATTAGGCCTTGATTAATTGAAGCAATGAGGCTCATTATGGAGATTAAGTAGGAGTTACGGGAAACTTATTGATCATTGTCCCCTAAATAACCTTAAAGCCAGTAGCTGTGCTTGTGCATTTTGTGTGTGTGTGTGTGTGTGTGTGTGTGTGTGTGTGTGTGTGTGTGTGTGTGTGTGCGTGTGTACAAAATAACTTGAAAAGTGTAGCACGGATTGGGATGAGATTTTTGGCCAATGTGTGTATTGGGACAAGTAACGACTGATTCAATTTTGGTGGTCGACATTTAATTTGTTGATTGATGTTTTATTTTGACATCTTTTAGGAACACCTCAGAAATGAGATGTTTCCTCTCAAAGAGTTTATCCTACATAAAATATTCTATATTATTTTGTGATCATTTTAAAATTCTCATTAGACCTGGCGGTAAGACCCTACTCAGATGAGCAGAATTAGAGAAATAAAGAGAGATAAAAACAAAACAAATGTTGTAGCAAATGAAACCACAAAAAGTGAGTATTTGTGATTTTTCACACGTCCCCATGCATTTTGCTGTAGACAATAAAAAGGGTCTCACTGAATCCCCCTAAACATTTTGGATTCAGTAGATGTCATTTCCTACATTCTGACGGATGTCGGAGTGACCTGCTGAATATCTGCAATACCTCGGTTCATTTAGATTCATATACTGTAGTCTATACATCCTGACATTCTGGGCCTTCACAAATAAACCTGAGCCTGTGGCCTACCTTACAGACCTGTGTTTCAGATTGAAAGGTGAGTCTATGGTTGATCATTTTGGTAACAATTTCCATAATAATCGTTCACAATTTAACATTGCTTTAATTTAGTTAACTTAGTTAACCTTGAGTAATTGTATGTGTAACGTGATGTTAGTATTATTCATATACATATACCTTAGTAAGGTATTACTACAGAGACAGTTTATTTTCTCATTAACAAAGTCAAGCATAATGGATTTTATCATTGTCTTTTCATTTGGTCTAAATAATAAAGCCCTCATTTCCTATTACCTATATAGTATATGTGAAAAAATATTGTATTGTAATGCACAATGATTGAGTGAGTATCAATGAATGAGTATCAAGTGACGAATTCATGATTCAAAATTAAATGATTGTGTCGTCATGTGAATACACCTCCTAACAATAGGGAAACTGGGAGAGCCTCCTTGCCTGATGCTATGCAGCAGTTCTCTCTCTCTCTCTCTCTCTCTCTCTCTCTCTCTCTCTCTCTCTCTCTCTCTCTCTCTCTCTCTCTCAAAAAAAAAAAAAAAAAAAAGATGTATTCATCTTGAAACACCATTGATACGTCTTGGTCAGTATGGTACTGGTTTCGTACCATATTCAGGGTGTCCACATATTTCAATGTATTCATCATGACTCATCATAAAACATCTTCACTGGTTTGTGTAAAATGAAGTGAAGACACACACTGACTGAAATGCACTTTACCTTTTGATTCTTTACTGTATGTAAAATTAAGGCCAATGTTTTGTGATAACTAAAGTTGTGTGTTGCATTTGTGTTGCTGTTTTATAAAACAGACAAACCTTTATTTGGCTATATTTAGAATTTCTTGTTGTGTGACACTGGTTGCTAGTAATTATGCACACCCTCTTCAACATCAGCTGTCGAAAGTTCTCTGTTGAACTCTTTTGTTTTCAGCATTTTTCCGGCAAAAACTTGTGGATTTGGTTAATACTATCAAGTTGGCGAGAGCACAGTGAAGTTGCTCATTTTTCAAGTAAAGTACATTGTTTGGCAAGAGTGGTAACGGGTTGTACTGCACAGTTTGAATCAATAACATCACAATAATGTTTAATCCTAACTCTTATCTTCTACTCCATCAGTTTCAGAAGATAGTATTGAGGGTGGCAATATTGAATCTAAATGCTACATTTCTGTTGATAACATTAGAAACACTATTCTGTTTTGAAACAGAAACATAGACCTGGACAATTTTGAACAGCTTCTTTGTCAGGTGGATTTTTTTTTTTTTCTTAAACAAAGCAAGAAACTCAAACAGTGATGGATTGGATGGAATATTATTTTCTTTTAAGGGCAGGAGTGGCATTTTACCATGTTTCAGTAGAGAGCTTGGATGTGATGGAGCCGAGGAGCCATATCTCCCAGGAGCCACACACTCCTCTGCCAGTGCAAGGGGCAATCAGTTCAGCTTGAACTCAGGCACTTTCCAATCAGCACCGCTTCAAGAAGAGACGGCCGACTGGACCAGCCCCTGCTCACCAACCAGCGCTGTGAGATCATCAAACTGTCACTCACTACATTTTTCTCTGTCTGTTTGATTGGTGTGGTTGACTGGAGGTAGACAGACAGACATAAAGACAGACATACAGACAGACAGGGGCATGGATAGACTAACGTACAAGACCCACATCTGGCTCTGGTTGTTTAAAAGAAAAAAAACAGCCTAAAAAAAGTCAATTAAAGGCTGTCGTCCTTTCGGCATGTGTGTCACGTCCTGGGATGAAGGCGTGCTCTCGGCCTTGGTGATAATGCAAGCTCGCCACGTGTCGTGCGCACGTTGCTGGCATGGGGGCGTTTCTGAGCATGTCAGTGTGATAACGAAATAGCAGGGCGCATGTTCACGCTCCTTATCGCACCTCCGCAGGAGTGTGTTTGCGGCCTCTTTTAACAAACGCCTGCTCAGACAGAAAAGTCAACCGCGTTTGTTCTCCGGGCAGGGAGGGCCAAGGAGGAGGCAGCCTCTATGAAGAAATGCCTATTTATTAGCATGTAGCCTAGCGGCTCCTGATAGGAGTGTGCTGGAAAGATGCCAGACTGATTAACAGACTAAGAACCATCCACCTTAGCTTCGTAATTAAGTTTGATTGTTTGGCCGTCGTTCAAGATTCATAAAACCTGTTTCTTGCATGTGTGAGTGAGCGGGAGCGCACGCACGCACGCACGCACACACACACACACACACACACACACACACACCATACAGGATATGTACCTGCCTTTCTTTAATCCATGGAAACAAACTGAACTAGATGGTAAAGTGATTGATTTTTCACCCTTTGTCTGTCTCCAATATTATACATATTATGACCCTTCACCCCTTCCCCACACTCTTTCTCCTTGCAATGACCCTATCAATATCACCACCATGTTTGGGGTGCAGTGTTGCAGTAGTGATGGAGAGGAGGTGAGGTGAGGGGCAATTTGGCTCTGCCTCTCTTAACTCCTTTGTCTGGCAGTGGGCGAGTGTGAGTAGTCTGGTATCAGAGATCTACAGGTGGCTGGGCCCACACGGGCACTGGGCCAGATGCAGCTTGCTAGCCACAGATAAGCAAATTCATTGACATCTGGGACCTCGCCTTCTCTCCATTCTCAGACCCCATTACATCTTATTGATCTGAAGGTGTCTGGAGAGGCTTACTGCTTTTTTTCCCTCTCACCCCAACAGCCCCCCCCTCACACAAACACGCGCGTGCACACACACAACACACACACACACACACACACACACACACACACACACACACACACACACACACACACACACAAATCACCTCTTTTGCATCTGCTTCTCCTAACCCGGAGAAATCTAAATAAACACATGGCACCCTATTACTGCCTCAGTCGGCCCAAATTTCTGGCGGCAGTTCTCCTGCTCTCGTCTGTCAGTATTTTAGGCCTGTATTAAAACTCCCCCCAATGCAGATTCCCCATTAAATCAACCTTTGATCACCCTTGTAGTTTGGTAAATCGTGTGGGTGGCTTAAGCAAGCATGCAAATGTAAATTCTGTCTCCAGTTTGTTAGATGAAACCTTTGAAGACTTCATGAGGCAAATTCATTTCAGCCCCTCCGTATTCACTCTTTTATAAGAAAAAAAGAGAAAACTTGTGGATTACACAGACAACGTGTCTCAGAGATATCGTTTTGCCAGTTTTTTTTTTTTTTTTTTTCATTTGAAAGCTAGTAATCACAAGCTCAAGCACATTCAGTAGATGAATCATTAAATACTATTTAATGATTAATCTTTGAAAAATAAAAAATAATGCTTCGAAACTAAAATTCAATACACTTACAAAACCTGTAGAGGAAACTGAGACCAGCATAAAAAAAGAAGACAAAAAGAAAGTGTGTTAGCATCCGGTTTGCCTTCTTCTAGTCCCTTCAAGCCATGACACAGACACTATTACTCAAACCTCTGACAGAGACCCTATGTTACCAGGGCTTGTTGGGTCGTTGTGGGTCCAGATCTTACATGTTCCAATCCTATCTGGTTAACATTGTCGCTGTCGCTGTTGTTGTTGTTGTTGTTGTTGTTGTTGTTGTTGTTGTCGTCATCTCTGTCTCTGTCTCTCTGCCATTACTTCAGGGCCCGTGACGGAAGAGGCCGTATCTGACAGCAGGATCCAAGGCAGGCTCACCAGTGATTAATGGCTGCTGGAATGACAGACACACAAGGGGAGGATAGGGGGTGACAAAGTTAGAAGATAGAGGAGAGCATCATGGGAGTTTTATCCTGTTAACGCACCAGCAGGGGGGCATTGGGCATAATGTCAGACACTGCATATATGTACCTACTGTATATGTATGTACAATGTATACAGTATATGGTATGTGTATGTTTAAACAAAGTATGTGCACATACTGTACATAATCCAAAACAATATAATACTGTATAATATAATATAATATAATATAATATAATATAATATGATATGATATGATATGATATGATATAATACAATATAATAATACATTTGAAATAGTAATAACAAATAGAACTTCACTTATTTCTTCCTTCCAACATACGCCTCCTCTCCCATCAGGCAAGGGCCCATTAAAGTGTCCACACCTCAAAGAACTCTTTTGGGAGCCTATTTTTCCCCTGGGCACCGCAGTTTGGTGTCACTTTATCTGCCCGGCCTTTTCTTCCCCGACACCCAATCCAGGGATGGCATTTCTGTGTCTGGCCATAGGATTAGAATCAAAAGACAGGCCGCATGCTGGCTCCATTCTCACCGGCATATAAAAGGCACAGGTTTTAGCTTTCATGTGCTGAATGCAAGGGCCATGTCATGGGGAATGCGATATCCTCGGCAACAAAACCATGGATTTGCTGAGCAAAATCTGTCTATTTGTTTTGAGAAAAAAGCGATGATAAATATATATATATTTCAAAGAAAAACAGTACAAACAAAATGGGTTTTCACATTTCCACTAGATTGGATTTAAACAATATAACCTCTATCACACTGGCTCCAAGGATGACAAGTCTGATGTGACATTTTGAAGTTAGTTTCAATTTGGACACCTACTAAATATGGGTCTGGTTCAATGGGATGTGATGTCAGTGTTACATAACATTTTTAGCATCTTTAAAGGTACCATAAGCGATGGGCGAAGTTACATCCATTAAAAGACCAAGGAGAACCAGAGAGAAAAATCACTAATGCACCTATCAAGCATCCCTTTTATTACCCCAAACACCCACTGCCACCTTTCAGTGACTTGCCAGAACAATTAGCCCTTGTTTTTAGCGTACTGGCTTGTTCAACTTTGTTTCCTGTTTATGGCATTAGGATTCTTGAAATAAATAAATAAAAATACCAAGGCTTACATATTTAATGGAGGACTAGTAGTGAGGATATATTCCCTAATATGTGACAAAAATGTCATCTTGAATGTCAAAGTGGGAGCCAACTCCTCCATTTTATCGATTTAAGCTAGCTAGCGCAAGTCAGTCAGGCTAAGTCTGTCATCCTAGATGCCATCAGTCTGCCAGTCAGTATGCAAGGGGGAAGGAAGGGGGAGGAGGGGTGGTTCACATGTGACACCAGTTCTGCCTGATCACAGCATGCCATTTTCCTTGACTGAAGGAAAGCCACAGTTCTTCTCCTTGCAATATGGTCCCAGGCTGAATGTCAGAGCAGACATGGCTTGTGTCCAGACATAAATGACCTTCTAGCTACTAGCATAGGCTACTGCACCCGCTGCAGATGAACTAGAAAGCAGTGACACATGTGAGTCTTAGTCATCTGCCATAGGAAACTTCCACTCACCACGTTCTTTTGTGCATGAGGGACCTGTCCTGAAAGCCAGCTTTGATATAACATTTTTGGTAACACTTTACGGTAAGGGTACATGAATTATCATGAATTCATGCATGAAATCATTCATGATAAATTCATGATTCATGCATTACTTCATCTCTGAAAGTCTAATGAGTTATCAGGAATTAACATGAATTCATTGTTTGTCATTAATGACCTCCTGCTGAAATAGTACATGATCTTAAGTATTAGTTACTCTGGGTATATAATCATGAGTCATGATTAATTAGCATGAGTCATGATTAATTAGCATGATCATGATGAATTCATCATGTTTGTGCCCCTCAACTAAAGTGTTGACATGGTTAAATTGGTAAAGTTAGTCGACGTATGGGATAGATATGAGATATGAGGAACTAGGCCAAAGTAGGCTAAATAAGTACTTTTATTATATCTGTAAAGGTTAGCGGAGCGACGAGCAGTGGTTGGGCCACAAAAGTCAGAGGCTGTGAGTAAGCTGGACAGTAAATTTATTTTTCTGGCTTGAAAGTGTAAAAATCAAGCATAAATGTCCATACGAAAAATTTCAAGAATGGCAAAAATTATAGTAGCAAAAAGGACAAAGAAAAAAAATAATCAAAAATATTCAAAATTCAAATAAGGTCAAAATTCAAATTCAAAAGCAGAAAAAGCTCACCTCTAAATTCAGAGGGATAGGTTACCCAAATTGCAACACGCAACAGCTCAATGCTCACTTTCACTTTCATGTTCACGACAAGACTAGACTGAAGACCTAAGACAAGAGAAAGGACATATATACAAGACGAGTGCGCCATTTACAAACAAGGGGTAAACTCACAACAATCAATGTAACACATGAACAGCAACAATGACTCTGAGACTGAAACACGAGCTCACATTCAAGTAAATAAATCAATTCAACCAAATAAACATAATAAACATTCATCCTAATAACACATGCAAAGACAGAAAACAGAGGTGGCTTGATCCCCATCCCCGCAACCAGGATGAACTAACCCAATTTGGCCGGAACCAATAAATGAGCTAACGTTTCCGGACGGCACTCTTTGCCGCCGGACGCAACACTGCCAAACTGAAGCCTGCAAACACTCATTCTCCATAAAAACGGTAATATTTCCTTGACAATAACATTTCATGTGCATTAAAACACAATAAAAGTTAAGGCTACACATATTCTTGTACTTGTCATCTTTTTTCCACAACATTTATTTTTAAACACCAACATGAGGCAACCCATAGGCGCATGTGAGCGTAAATGTAAAAAGTCCATAATTATGTTTGTGTGCGTGTGTAAGCAATTGTCTGGTCTCTAGAAGGTATTCATGTGCGTTTGCTTCACAACCGTCACAATATCAAATTATATCAAATTCTTTTGAACAAAAACATCATGATCATGTGTAATTAGTCATGACTCATGATTCTGTACCCAGAGTAATTAATGCTTAAGATCATCTGTTATTTCGGCAGGAGGTCATTAATGATAAACAATGAATTCATGCTAATACCTGATGTGTCATTAGATATTCAGAGATGAAGTAATGCATGAATCACGAATGAATCATGAATGAATTCATGGATGAATTCATGATAATTCATGTACTCTTACCGCAAAGTGTTACCACATTTATATTATAAATCAATTGGAAATAGCAGCCTATAGGATACATTCCGTCATAACTACATGAACGCACTTGGCTATACATAATGTAGGGTCTCACCAATAAACTGACATCTGAAAATAAAACTTTTCATTACATCTAGGTCCTTAAACTTATCAACTGAAACAACTCCACCTCAACTCTTAACTTCTTAGAGTTTAGAGGCTTTCTAAACTAGTCCATTAAGGGTGTAAGTAAATAAAGTCACCGACAGTGGCTGACAGGCTTGTTTATTTAACATAGTGGAGGCAGTGGAGTTTTGTCCTCTTCCAGTTGACCGCTGTGTCCTCCCTGCCAGGATCCATCTCTCTCCTTTTCCGTATACCTGCCCCCTTCTTCTTTGTCACCCAATCCGGCGCCATCGCAGCGGGGCAGATTTTCTAATATCCATTACTTCCTCTGGGGTCAGTGCAGTCCCACTGGGTTCGCCAAAGACTTGGCAGGTGCCGATAAGGCCCTCTCTCCAGACACTGTAATAAGGTAACAAATCCCAGCATGACCTAGAATCCCCGGCACTGCTGTTCCCTGGTCCATTTCCATAAAGCCATTAAACTATACCAGGTGTCGAACCAGGAAAAGGGGGGAGGTGGGGGTCACAAAGCATGCTAAGCCATATGTGTGAGCGCGCTGTCATCACTTTGAAGGGTAAACTGTTCCCTGGGCAAACTATAAATAAAGTGGCGAGGGTAATCACGTTAAAACACGGTGCGGAGATTGATTCTGCTCACACACTTACACAAATGTATCACTTTTATGTAGTATGAAGCTTTTTTGTATTTGTCACGTTTGTTGTTCTCCTGTCTGTGTGTAAAGGAAAGGATGTGCAGTATATTTAAAGCTGTAAAGTTGTTAATCATCAATTCATCATTAATCACTCATCACCCATCATCAACTCTCTCTCTCTCTCTCTCTCTCTCTCTCTCTCTCTCTCTCTCTCTCTCAGAAGCCAAACTGCACAACATTACTGTACATACAGTGTTGCAAGTGACTTCATTATTTGTTCCCTTTTGTTGTCCACACCAACTCTGGTAGCAGAAGGTTTTTGCTACTTGAGAAATGGCCTGTCAGTTCAGGCACAGAGGCAACATGCAAATATGCCAAGGTCTCGCCAAATTAGTTTTACAGAATGGACACATGCTCTGAGAGTTTCACAAAACCACTCCATTCACATCTGTCTAGGAAGCTTACGGAGAGAGCATTGTGTATAGTATGTGTGGAACTGATATGGATTGAACAGCATAAATTGAAAAGTTTCAATTTACATTTCAAAAAGGGGGGGGGCAGGTAAGGGGACAATATACATGCATATATAACCCCCCCCCCCCCCCTCACACTCACACACACACACTCACACACACACATGCCAACTTAGTCTCTAATTAGTTTGAGTTTAGGGCTGAGGTCTGACGTTGGTATTCAGTCAAAAGGCCAACACACTTCGGCACACAGTAAACAAAGGCAGGTTAACAAAGCTATTGATCACAGTACGCCATCTACCATCAGAGGTCTGCCTGAAGTGACTGAGTGCTACTCAAGATGAATGTGAACAGCTGTTTAGTTATTGTACAATATGGATTTGTCATTATTTGACAGCTTTACTGGAAACCATATTTTTTAATGAGCTGTACTGATACCATTTTACTGTCAAATAAAATGTGCCAGGGAGATGGTATTTCCAGCACCATTTTTTTGAGTCTAAACTACAATTAACATTATTGAATTTCTTGATGAATAAGTTAGTTATAATGTTTAGTGTTATACTGTATCTGGTTATATAATATTGTATCATATGTATGGATGATTTTTTGACACTTTGACACAAAAAAAAACCTATTGGATCATTATTAGTTGTTGAACACAAAATCCAGACCTCTTTTCTGCGCATGGCTGTATTATGACATAATATAACCATGAATCTGAATGGTTTGTCTCTCCAGGCTGTCTGGTCATTTTCTCCTTAGCTCAGCGGCATGTCATGATCTCGTCACAGCAGCCTATCCCGTACAGACACTCTTTTAGGGGTGAGCGGAACACTGGGAGCCCCATAAAGACATCAGGCAAAGCGGCAGCCTGAGGACGATGGGGGTAATAACAACTTTCATGAACCTATAAATCTGCCTAATCTAATGATTTGGTTCACCTGCGACTGCGGTTTGATGAGTCACACTCCCTGCTTTGTCATTTCAAGGGGAGGTGGGTACAAGAGACCCCCCCCCCCCCTCCCCACAAGAGACTTGATTTATCACTCTTTCTCCACGGACTCCTTCAGCCAGAGTCTGTAATGACTACTACAGGAAACAGAAAGGGACAAAATACACTTTTGGTTGCCCTGGTGGTTGGATATACATGACAAGCCCAAACTCCTCACTAGCTGGCTTGTGTCATGCTAAACAGCTGTTTCTGACAGAGCCGTTTGAGGGAGTGTGTGTGTGTGGCGCAAAAACTAAAGCCATGGGGCTTTCAATGAGGCCGAAGGGATGTTGCTTTCTCATAAAAATATGTATTTTTCTGACAGAGACATGTAGAAATGGGATCTGTGTTGGAGGGTGTAGCCTGGGAGCTAATGGCATTAGAGAATCTCACAAGCCCTGAGAAATGCTTCCCCCTGCACATTAACAGAGGCTAAGATACCCTGGCCAAGTTCAAAATGTCAGGAAGCGCCTTAAAGCAGTATAGAAAGCAGGCAGTGGGGATGGGAAGTGCTGTATCTTCTAATTTACGCTACACTCTAAATGCCTAATTTCACATGGCACAGGGGCCTTTGTCTAATTGAATGGAAACAGTCGCAACTTTTAATAAATGACCATGCATGCCGTTCGTCCTCAACAATACAGCCGATGGACCGAAATAAACACGAGTCATCCAGCGATGGAGGACACATCCCTCATTGGGTCCGTTGCCATAAAGAGGCTCTTTAAAGATGGCAGCTTTGCACCGTCATAAAAAAGCCTGCAATTATGGGTGCGAGCCAAGCTTCCCTGAAAGTCACCTCAGACGCTTGGTGTTTGTGAGCTATGGAGACACTTCTGGACAGCCAAGACAAAACCACCAAGCCTGTGCATTGCACTCGATGAGTGAGGAAGCAGGGAGGTACAGTAAAAATACAGCACAACAAATCGAGTCCTTTGACATAACTTAAATTCAGTACACATAGGCTACGTTTTTACAATATGACAAATTGACATAAAATCATCAATCTGGTGTGAGACTTGTACAAACATAAACAGATATCTCTTTCAAATACCGTTTGATTGCATTATCAAGTGCCTGTTGACATTTGAACATGTACTGGATTAACTACTATGGCTGAGACCAAAAGGTTTGTTGGCAGAGCTCTGCGTTCCTGGTGCTATCCAAAAGAGATGATGCTTTATGTTCACCGTAAAGTGTAAAGTGCTGGTTAAATATGATAAGGCATTATAGCCTCAACCTTTGTTTGCTTCTATCAAAGCCAAGCCATATTGAGTCAAAAGGCCTATAAAAGCTGTATTTAATCATGAACACATTCACATATTCAAGGTCTGGGAGGACTGTCGATTAAGGGTTGAGTAATTTGTGTTTCAAAGGTTTCAAAATAGCCCATTACCAACATTCTCATAGAAATGCAACAGCCGTGTGTGCTTTTGTAATAGTGTTTTTGCATCTCAAGAATGCTTATCTTGTTTGATGTTTTTTTCTCTTTAAGTTTTCATACATTCAGAAGTCATTATTGCTATTGCCACAGTCCTTTTCTATCCGCTCTCTTATCACTTCATTTCAACTCATTTATTGAAGTCATAGCTAAGAGGCAAATTATTAATGAAATAATAAAATGGCACCAATAATTACTTCCCCTCTTTGTACTTTTGAATAAATAAATAAATAAATTGGGTTTTATTATGTGCATTCTTCTAAATAAGTGTCTGATATGATGAAAAAGTGCTTCACTGTTCAAAGACAGAAAACTATATTACTAAAGGGTTACACCACCATTTTTCCCGATTTACAAATTTCCCACCTTCCCTTGAGTTAAACGATTGAGTTTTACCTTTCCCCAGCTCATCCAGCCATTGTCTTAGTCTGATGGTAGCATTTGTAGCTTCATGGTAGCAGGTACCATTGATTTCAAGAGTATAGTTACATATTGGTTTAGAAAAAATCGCCACATTTCAGTTCTTGTCTGTTTTAGCCTAGATATTTAGACTATAGAAGACTACAGAAAAGTCAAGTTTGATATAGTAAACATACTGGAATTCTATCGCCATATACTGTCAGACTGAGACAACCACTGAATGACCCAAAGAAATGTAAAACTCAAATGTGAACTCTAGGGGAAAATGAAAGTGAAAAAGAAGAGGTTCATTTGGGCAAAACGGATGTGTGTCCCTTTAAGGACAGAATGGAGGATGAGGCTCATATTTATGAAACCTCTTTTGGTCAGAGGTGATTCTGTTCTCTTTTGGCTCCATAAATACACTCATTATTAGCACGCTGTGCCTCTGAATGTGCTCAGCCATCCATACAAAAAAAAAAAAAAAAAAAAAAAGCGGAAATATCCACGGCCCTGCAGTGGGCAAAGGCAGGCTGAGGTACCTCAACCCCCAAAAAAGAAAGCGAAACGTCGCTTACGTTGTTTTCTCACTAATCTTCGCCTGGAGAGCTTTTTAAATGAGAATGTGGCTTATATGACCCATACTGACTCTGAATCAGCAGTAGGGGACATGGGGTAGTGCAGTTGGAGTTGGGGAGGGGAGGGGGAGGAGGAGAAGAGGGAAGGGGGGGCACCTTCCCCCACACACCTCCGCCTCTCTCCCACAACCCCAAGCCCAGCTACACCCCCACCCCCCTATCTGCTCCTGCCTTCCTCCATTCGTTGTGAGCTGAAGCATATCAGGCACTCTGTAGTCATCACATTGTCTACTGAAGGACAGCTAGGCGAGTGATTTCATTTCTTTCTTACATACACCTGGCACCTGGATCGCATTTCTGTGTCCCCGGCTCGTAAATAGTATTAGGGGGATGGCACAGCAGGTCCCAGAGAGCCAGCCCAATGAGTTTTGTGGTTAGAGTTTGGACAGAAAAATGTGTGTGTGAGGATTCAATGAAAGACAACTACATAACACTTTGAAAGTGAGGTGAGACCTTTTCTCTCGATGTGTCCCTCACGTTATTACAGTGAAATGCTTCTTGGACTCTACTTTGTTGAAGACAGACAGCAGACACACACACACACACACACACACACACACACACACACACACACACACACACACACACACACACACACACACAGTGCAGAGCAAACATTATTATAGAGCCAAAGACTTCTGTTTGTTTCAATAACTGCTTGATACAAATTATGTCTGAGATGGCCTGGAGATTATAACTGACTTCAGGGCAATTTATTGGGTAACAAAAATGTTTAAGCTCCAAATTCTGTAATTTTCTCACTGAGGGTTCATCCCTCTTTCCTCTACTCTGTATTTTTGTCTTCCTTTCCTCCCTCTCTCATCTCTCTCAAATCCATACACAGTCACACACAGACACACACACACACACACACACACACACACACACACACACACACACACACACACACACACACACACAGGACTGAAGTAGAGAGCAAAATCCAGACCTGGTTGCAACAGATAAGGGCTCTCCATTCTCCTCCTGGTCCACAGGCTTAGCACACCGTGGATGGCAGCATAATATACACCATCCTCACAACCCACAACCCACAACCCACGGTCAAGGCAAAGGGTGGAGAATGCCTAAATGGATCCCTTCCAAATCATTTCTGCTCTTCTCTCCACTATACCAAGATGTCCTGTTCTGTCGAGGTCAAGAACAGTCAAATGACCGGAGGGGTGTGTGAGTGTGTGTGTGTGCGTGCGTGTGTGTGTAGGGCCCTCATCATTTGTGGCAGGTTGACTGTGCTGTCAATTAAGCAAATTTCACACGTTGACCATGAGGGGAGGCCTTAGGTGAAGAAAAAAAAAGAAAAAAAAAAAAAGAAATGACACCAGACTACAAAACCGCACAGCCACACGGTGCATTAGAGCAGACGTGGAAATGGGGCAAAGTCGGGTTAATTATATTCAACACACGCCAGCTTGGCAAAAAAAAAAAAAAAAAAAGATAGCCGCACAGCGAGTTCCTAACAATGTGTGTGTTCGAGATCCTCTCCAAAGTCTGCCTGTGAGCCTGGGATTGTATTCTCAGTCTATTTAAAAGATTTGTTTCAAAATAATACTGTCACAGTGACAAAGCATTCATAGTTGGGCTGAGTTGACACTGGTGTCACACTAGCAATTGTCTTACACTCTCATTAGGCTATACTGCCAGAACGGCATCAGCTGAGAGAACATCATTGTATTTGTCGCCGTTCTAGTAATTAAAAAGGCCGCAGCGGCACAAGCTCTGAGGTATCGTGTAGTCCTACTAATCCATTTAGTCGTCTTGCAGTAAGTGTGTGTGCAGCCTTGTTATCACGATGAGAGAGAGGGAATCAAGCTCTTGTCAAATCATCTCTATGGAGTGGTCTGCTTCCAAAGTGGCTCCCAGCTCTCTGTTGTAAGGTGCACACATGGGGTCTGACTGAGTTACCAGGCCTATGCTATAGTCTGCTGCCTGCCTGCCACACAAAGCTAATTTATTTTATCTGTGCCATCGTTGGCCGGGGCACTCCTGTAAGCCTTAAGCCTGGCATAGCAATGCCCACAGCCACTGCAAGCTCTGACGTCACCAGCAAACACTGGCATTTTTTTATTTTTTTTCCTTAAGATTCACAGATAGCGTTTTCCCACCCACCCCCGGCTTCTCTGCAGCCAGCTTTCTTTTGGATCAGAGAAATGCTTGCAATGTCTACCACTCCATTTGTTTTTACCAGCTGACTGACAGTGGAGGTGAGACAGAGATCCTTGTGGCACAACAAACACAGTTGTCAGTGTGAGTTCATGTGGGTGTTTGTAGATATTTCTATTGGACATTTTCACATTCAGATTCTAAACATCCTGCATAAAGAGGACTAGTTATGAGGGCTCTTTTGCCCTCATAACTTATGAACGGAATGGTGTATGACTACAAAATTTGGAGGAGATTATCTACATCCAAACAAATATGCATAACATCCTTTTGGTGTCATTATGTGATATTATGACATCATTATGACATCATAATCTGATTTTATTGCCCAAAATGTCACCATACTGTATCCATCAAAATAGGTAATGCGCCTCAATTTTAGTGATTATATGCTTCAGACCACTTCAATGTTTTTACCCACATATGTAACTCTCGGTAAGATGGTGAATAACCCATTTTCATGAAAAAGTGGAATATCCCTTTAAGGAAATCAAAAAATGTTGCACAAGAGAAATGGCTCTCAATGCTTGCAAATATTAGCAAGGTTAAACATGTCCTCTTTATTTTGTTTTGTGTCATTGAGGTGATGATGTTAATGACATTAATGATTGTAGTGACATTCATGGTGTTAATTAAACTGCTCATATACAGTATCTTTTACCATATTGTCTCTATGCTATTCATACAAGACTGCTTCTTGTTCTGTGGTAAATGTGTTAAGAGAAACATGCATATTAAGCAACACCCTAAGCAGGTGACAGGATCTAAAGTGACAAGAGCATAGGTTAACATATAAAGCCTTGCACAGATGTCAAGCCTTGCCCAAAGACATGTATCCTGTTAAGCCATCAAGTCATAGGCTATATTTAGATACATTCATATCTTACCTACACAAACATGGTGCAGAATGAACACGTCATGTAAGGTGAAAGAATATAAGACAGCTGTGGCCTACTGGCCGGGACTTCAGGCTTAAAATCAAAGGCTTGCCAGTTTGGTTCTCCACCAGTGGACCACAGCTGAAATGCCCTTAAGCAAGGAACGCAACCGCTCACTGATCCCCAGGCACCACTGAACCAGGCAACCAAATGTATCGTGTCAGTGTGTCCAGGGCTGTCGCAACAGGACAGACAAACCAGACAATTGCCTAGGGCCCCAGGTTGAAAGGGGTTTGAAAAATTTTCTGAAAGATTGGCTGTTTTTGTAATAATTAGTAGTTTATTTTGTGGTGCTTTTCAATAAAATATGACTTAAGGCAGTTAGAAACTATGACATCAACACAAATAATTATAGTAATGAAAGATGCTTGAAGATGATAACAGTGTGATTCATGTAGCCTATTTATGGGAGGTGAAGGGCCCCGAAAACCTGTTTGCTTGGGTACCTTGAAACGGCCCTGAGTGTGTCTCACCTCACTCTCTGTATGTCACTAATTCATGATTGGGTTCAAGATTCAAGCCATTTATTTGTCAAAAGTATTATTTGCTTTGGCAAATACCAAATTTCCTTCGTGAGATCAAAAGAGGATAGATTATATTATTACAGGCTCAAAGCTCTTATCTCTCTTTTCTTCTTTAAAATCATTTACGATTCACAGATTAAAAATGCCTGCTTTGTTAAAAAGTTCTGCAACTTGTTGGTTGTTAAATTAGGTTGTTACAAGCATTTTTTTTTTTTTTTTTACTTTGGCATATCAGAAACTTATTCCATTACTCTAAACTTTCACTTTTTTTCAGAAAGAAGAAAAAAGAACAATGGAATGCATTTCTGCATTTGATAGGAGTCAAAGAAAAGGGATTTCAGTAACCAACAGTCAAACTATAGTGTTGTTTAGAAATATGTATGCAGACAATATTCACCAGTGGCTGCACCACTGTGTCTTTTGTGAGTTGATGTTTTCCATGTTGTGTCTCTGCTGGCGTTTTTGAAAACTAGGACAGTTTTGACAATGAAAGCAGTCTCACATTTGCTTGTGCTATTCTAGTATAATCCGTTGTTCACACCAGTCAGAACAGAAAAAAAAGCCTTATGGTACTGAGCTTAGAATGGCTTAGTTTGGTGCCGTGATGATGTCTCCATAAACTTTCTTCGATCCTGAAGCAGGGTAGTAATAATATCTTCATGCTTTTTGTGTAACATGAAAGCATTCATAGTAACTGTAATGGACCCAGAAATGTACTTTGTGCATATATTGCCCTATGGAGAAGGATCAAACAGAAAAGTTCATCCTTGTTATGTATTATTAAGAAATGTGCTGTTCATTCCAATCCATTCTGTATTATTCTATTTTCATTAAGTTCTCATGGGGCTCTTCACCATGTCTGACCATGGGGTGCTAAGAAGACACTGTAAATGATGTGCTATTGATTTTCCCGACCATGTACAATTAGACTGCCATTCTAAAAAATTATAGGCAACCAGCATCTCATGTTAAACAACAGTGTACCACATACAAACATTGTAGGTCGAGTTGATTAAGTTTCCAGCTAACAACTGTCAAAAGGGGAAATCAATACACAATTTTGGTGCGGGCATAGAAAGCCACTGATCAATACTCTTGACCAAGGTACGAAAGGGAAGCCTACCGAGAGGTGGGTTAAAAGGATTAGCCTCTGTGTTGCTGTGCAGTAATTGCCTTTGAAGAAGAATGCAAACCAAAGGAGCTGGTCTGGATTCACAACAGCTCACAGAAGCTTTTTCACTGGCCGTAGGATTCCGTCCAAGGATTATACCTCAAGTGGAAAAGATTACAGTGCTTATTAAAGTGGCTGTTTGCACACCTAAACTCACCTGTTTGTACAGTGCATTTCCCTGTGTGACCATGCTGTGTGTGACATACCCCAGATCCAATGCATGAAGTCTTGGATGTCAGATTGATTGAATCAGATAGATTGATAAATAGCCCTTTTGTTTTACTGCTGTGGGTAGGAAGATATGTGACAAAACAAAAATTCATAATGGGGGCTGGTCTTGATACTCACTTATATTATAACTTTGTACTTAATGGTATAATCCTCATCCTCCAACAAGGGGGACATAATATCATTGCCCAAATTATTATTATTATTTATTTCTTCTTTAAAGACTTCATTTAGCAATGAGTCTGGCCATAAATTGAGAGATTTTGCCTAAGAGAATATCCTATTAATGGAGAGACATACTGATTTTCCATGTTTCCATTAGCTGTGGAAAAGGATAACTGCAAACGGGCCCATTAAATGAATCTGTTTGATGTTGACACATCAGTGAGAGTCGTTTTGGGTCATTAGATAAAAAGTGAGCTGCACCCTTGTCTTCAAAAGACTTGGTGACACAAGTGCTGAGTCATAGCAAACTCTAATCACGTCCTCTGGAGCTGGAACTATGTGCATCCCGCACAAGCCTCCTATAGCGCCTTGTCGCCATCGCCCCTGAGGGGGGACAGATTCCTCATATAATGTGTTCCCACATCCTGTGGGGACGATGGCATCTCATTCTAATTACACTATAGATACACAGAAAATGCTGAAAAGCTCAGTTTTTAAAACAAAAGGAGTAACAAAAGTACAGATGCAATGTATTCAGATAGAGTGTTAGGATAGGTTTTAAAATTTTAGATTTATCTATTATACTCTAATTTGAGCAGTGCTAATATAATGTACAGTACGTGCATGATAGTACCCACGTGTCAGTTTAAAGGAAATCTTTGTTATAAAATAAAGAGGTGTCACTTTATGGCAGGCTCCTTTTGGTAATCTTTCCATTGAGATGGCTTTGGGGTCTTGCAAGTGAAGACAGTGGAAAAGGCAGAAGGGGAAACAAATTGATGTTGGATTCCCTGAAATGGGGTTGACTGACCTAAGCCCAGCACACACAGCCAGACCCAAATGAAAGCAATGAAAAGAAAGTGGGGAGCTTATTGGACACATCAAAGCATTTCAGTCGGAGGGCAAGGAAAGGATTTGGACAGGAACACAATAAGAGTTTCCTGACTTAGGCCTACAGCCACTGCACAGGACATTGGCCATTCATTCATCTCAGACATCTCATTACAAAAGGATACAAGTCATTATTTTACGTTTTACACTATAATGGCCATTCAGATCATTGAAAATACATTTAGGTCTAATAAAATCTTCTGATTAATCTTGGCATTAATCAATCATGGTAAATTGTGTCTACATGAGGGTCATTTGTGATTAGTACACCAATCAGTATTTTTGATATGAGCAGATAGGTTTGTTTCCGAATAAACATTGCAATTCAACTTCTTATACACAACAACCATTCAATAGTATAATATACAATGACTGCTGTAGGTCTGTGAAAGCAAAGACTAGAAAGCAGAATTTAAAGGGGAAGGGGGAGTCATTATTCTCAACACAGCGGATCCACTCACATGCAGGGCCGTTTCAAGTTACTAGGGGGCCTCAGGCAAACAGGACAGGCATATACTGTACATATCTGCGATTTCAATATTTGAAGATTTCAGATTTAGCGCCTCTAAAAGCCATTTGCTATTAATTTACTGAAATATGTTATATCATTTTGACAAACTTAAAGATCATTCCAACTCCAATTGAATTGTTTTGGCTTTTTTTATTATTATTATTATTTTTTACTTGATGCACAAAACAACTTGGTGAATATTTTGGAAAATGGATTTGCATCTGAATCATTTCATTGCAATCAATATCCATCATTTGATGCAATGTTTTTCCTCACAGTCTACAGGCTAAAATCAGTGTGGCTATCTGCAGGTATAGTACATCATCAGCCAAACCTGGGGACCCATTCAGCTTAGGGCCCTTAGCAATTGCCTGCTTTGCCTTTCTGTTGTACCAGCCATGCACAAATGCACACATGGAATGCTCGGACTTTGGTAACCTAGTGTACAAACAAAACAGGTTCCCCTACAGTGTGCTATAGGACTGCAGAGGGATGCATGCACTTTCATAACCAATTATTGGGCCCCTATCTATGTTTTGATCTGCGACATGCTAGCGAACATACTGTACATTACATGGTCTCCGTGAACATCAGACATCATCAATGGTAATTGCACATAAGACTGGCTAAGATGGTAGACTCAGATAGCTCCACATTACACTGAACTGAATTCACCCCCCGAGAGTGAGAATGATTGGTAGGAATTTAGATTCTGTACCATTTAATTGACAGTTTGGTAAGAATGACTTCATGGAGAACTGCATTAATAATCTTTAGCTGCGGGGCGCTCTACAACACGTCCTGCGCTGCACTGTAGCTGCTGACAGACCAGTCCTCTCCAGAGATTGCTCATGGCCTTTTTTCTTCCATTATTTCCATGGGCATACATGCAATATAATGGGTGCTCTTAATCATATTAATGACCCTTGAATGGAGATTTATGTGGCCGGCACAAAAATAATGAGCATTTATTTTTCTCAGCTCTCACCATGGCATCCCAGTAGACCACAGTAGATGCCAGTGTGAGAGGCTCAGCGAGCGGGCAAACCTCCCTGCTAGCACCAGTGGTTTTGTCTTGCTGCATGTTCATAAAGGGTGCATATACTGTATTTGCTTGGGTTTATTTCCTTTCTTCTGAAACCTATAAGATATAAGAAAAAAATATACTGACATTTGAGGGGAAACTCTCAAATTTAGTTGTGTTGCAAAAAAAAAAAGAAAAATGACTCATCCTGTTCGGCTATGATAGTGTCACTGTCATTCCATTAGGCCTAGCACATTTCTGATCATATATATATATATATTTCATTCCTGCCGATATCTCACCACTGAAAGCATGCAAGACATGTGAATATGAATATAAATTGATCTATCTATTTTCTAATTTATCTGAGGTGCCGGAACTGCGTTCCCCCGCACTTTAACCCCTGGAAGTACACTATGTGGCCATGAACTCCTCTCACAAAATAAGGCAGCATTAAAGACCATGAAATAGTCCTGTACGAATGTCCTGTATAGTCCTATTCTTGCCAATACAAATCTACAAATATTTGTGACATGTCTGATGCCAGTCAGCTTCCCTGCTACTATCTCTCTTGTTCCATAGCAGAATTAGATACAAGATATATCTGTAGATGTTATTTACAGGAGATGCCCATGGATGTACATGGATGAATTCAAGCACTGTATTTTACATACATATAAGCTATTTTCCATACATGTAAGCTGAATGTCATAGGCTATTCAGCAGAATATCAATAAAGATAGCCAATTGAAGAAATTTACAAAAATGTGGAAAACAACTTGCAGTATTGGTGGGAAGTGTTGTTAATTATCTATTTTTAATAGTGTGTGTCCTAGCCAAGCATCTCATATGTTGGCCATATGCATACCACTCTTTCATATTCTCTTTTATGAATATGTATTCACAGCAAAACATTAAAAAAATGTGCAGAATCTCCACAAAAAAATGATTACTGTGCTAAGATACCACCAAATAAAATGCAGCTGTTGTAAGCATTTTATGACAAACCAACCAGTTAGCTATTCTGTGGAAACACTGATCCCTTGCATGCATAGCCTACCGTATTGCCTGCTGTCGTTTTCCGCTTTCACAGTGAATGAGTTCCTTTTCTGGTGTCTAGATAACGTCAATAACAATATTGTGCCTTGGAGAAATGTTCCAAGCATGACTTTCCTATAGCCTACATTGTAATAATTTTACACTGAAAAATGTTTACATGCACTATAGTTAAACAGCAACCAGGCCAGTGCATGGAATTATAAATAACAAGAATCCAACATAATGTAGAAATAGCTGAGGCACAGCTAGCATGTGAGTGAGATCAATCACATGATCACAAAGTGAGGTAATGACCTCACATTCCATGCAAAAGATACTGCAAATAGATCAAGGGATTTTGATTTTGATACATTCTTACCCAGATTTGAATGAAACAACTATGGATTTGGCTACAATGAATATTGATTTCGGTTCACATTATTTTAAGCAATTTCGGCCCAGCAATGTTTTTTGAAGCTATAACCCATCATACACCCATCACCCTTACTTTCCTTCTTAAAATAAACAAATAAATAAAACACCCCAAACAGCAGTGCAGAGGCACACAGATGGCTATCTCTGTGCAAACAGCATGGCACAATTAGAGTGTGAATTGATGATGATAGAGACTCAGCACTAATTGGAAGCTGGTAAATGAATGCAATCTTTGCTAGGGTCTCAGTGGGCCACAACATCAGGTAATACTCTTAAAAGTCTACTCTCATAGCCATGCCTGCATGGCAAGATGGAGGGGCTAGGCAGGTGCAGTACCGTACAACTTGGCCCTGTGTTATAATCACAGACAGATTGAATTAGAGAACCACGAACAAGCTCTAATTGCTGACTGAGATCCAGGTCTGCGGAGGGGCTTCTAGACACTCTTCACCTCCATCTGCAACTGCAAGATTCTTTTGCAAAAATGGTGTCAGGAAAAAGGATGGTTAAGATATTGAGCCTTGTGTATGTATGTGCTGTAAAACATCTTCCCTCTCTCTCTCTCTTAGAAGCCTGGGCACATTTTTCATATAGCACATTAAGTGACATTTCGCCCAGTATTTGAATATCGGTTTCCAAAGACGTCTTTATCAAATTCTTTCTTTCTCTCTTCTTTGTGTCCAGTACCTGCATTTATTGCATATATGTTGGCAAAACAGTAAAAAAAAAAAAACACAGTGATCGAAACAACATGCAGAAGACCTAAACAAAGCATTTTGTGCATTCATTCAACAGATAAAGGTGTGAATATCTGGTTACACAGTAAAAAAAAATCATTAATTAGCCAGCGCACACATGCCCACATAGCATGAACACATTACATGATAACACCACACTGATGGTTTAACAAAAGGGCCTCCAGTCAGTTCCCTCTTCACACCCAAGCCCATTTCAAACACAGTCTCCCTTATTGCACCCAGGAGCTCCCTAAGCAGATGGACAACAGCACCTAGAGCTAAAACTGTGAACCAACTCCACAGTGTCGTTGCTCGTTTCCTTAAATGACTGATTCGGCCGATGGCAAACTACTGCGGAGCGAGACTCCCGGGACGCACGCCCTGGGAACCTTTCGGCATACGTGTGTGTGTGTGTGTGTGTGTGTGTGCTACGCCAGCCTCTCCACTCCACCTCCTCTTTCAGCGCCAGTGATTCCCTCCAGGAAAGCCTGGCTAAGGAGCACTAAATCAATGGGATCTCGGTGAGGGCAAGTGACAAGCCGTTTAGTTTGGTGGCCTACTTCGTTTCCCCTCGATACAGAGACCTGGACTTCAGGAGCTACAGTAGATCTCCAAGTCCAACCAAGAGGAGGAGGGGTGGATGTTATTTTTTTGTTTGGATTGTATATTTTTTCTTGTGCAGAAATCAAATATGGTAGCATACAGAGAGGAAAGAGTAGAAGGGGTTGTTCACAAAGTTTTTAGTCATCACTCTCAATTCCTCTCACTCCCTCTCTGTATGTGCCTATTTGACACTCACACAAGGGTGTCATTAACGTCACTGTGTGTCAGAGAAACTTATTATTGATTGGGCTTTAATGTGGTGCAGATCTATTGGATCACTTGCATACCTGGTTAACTTACCACTCAGTCCTGAGGATGCCATGAGAAGATGCCTCATCATTTGTCAACAATGAGATGGTCCGCACACCAATTTTTTGTTCCCTTCTTTTTCTTCTGAGCCTGAGGAAGAGCAGACGCTCAAAACATTGCTAACAAAATAAAAAAAGAAGGGAACGAAAAATTGGTGTGCGGACCATCTTATTGTTGCAACCCAACCTATTGTTGACAAGTCCATTTTACTTTGATTCAGCACCAATCCAAAAACCGGAGTAAGGGACGTGCGTGGTCACAGGACTATACTAAATTACCTCATCATGCCTTGCAACCATTAAAGGTACACAGACCAGTTTTTGTTGTAAAATTAGTAGAAGGCAAACAAACACTTTTCAGGCACCACTAGAACATGCTAATGGTGTTTGATAGCAAATTAATTAGCAATGCTAATGCTATATTTCTTTCTTCTTTTTTTTCTTAATGAGGTGTTTTACTACCCCCAAACACACAGAGAACTATACACTTGCGTTTACAGTATATCCACCATTCATATGACCATAGGTCATCCATAGTTATTTGGAGATGGTAACAAGATAAATTCTCTGATAAAATGGATACCTCAAATTTTGGCTGAAAGTTGCCTAGCTTCACTTTAAAACTATTGAAATCCTTTACTCAATTGAAAATCAATTTTTAGCTGTCAACATGTCTGAAGGTTTCACATAGAGAGTGGTTTGATCAGGGCATGTGTCAGATTCCCTAATTAAAATCAACCCCACCACAGAAGTAATCAAGAACAAATTACTTTGGAAATCAATTACAAGACCATTGGGATATCCCTTGGCATGTTGAAGATGCTTTGCTGAGCCTCCAAATCTTTGAGGGGGCATTCTGTCGTCAGATTTCTTTTAGGAGTCCACAGATGCTCGGGCCATTGCTCTGAAACCTCTCCAGATTACTCAATCTCACAGTGCTATTGGTGGGAGGCGATAAGATGGAGGATCCATGCAGCCAGGCCTTATCTGAACTCAACACGCGCCTTTTGGGTGTGTGAGATTTCACTGCAGCTTTCTTCCCCATGCATCAGGTATGACCCAATTAAAGAGTGAATTTGCTTCTTTTTTTTTTCTTTCAAATGCAGCCCCACATCAATAAGTGATAAGAAGTTTGGCTCCGTTTCCATCAGAGCCTGGGTTAGAAGTTTTAGCACCAATATCGATTTGACCATTCAAGTGAAACTTTCATTTCTTATTTTGTCCACTGTAATAGAAATGTTTTTTTTTTTTTTTTTAAGTCCACCCTCTCTTTCACTCATGATTTCTTTTTAGTTTGCATATTTTTCACTATTGCCGGCAGCAGCAACTCTCTACCACACAGACTCTCCATCATAAAACTGGATGACAATCATCATAACCCGGAATCAGCAGGTCGCATTAGCTCTTTTTCAAACATCACACATCAACATACCAGTCTAACATGATGAAAGGTAGTCATTACTGTACAAACTCTGAAAATGCTTTAACAGAAAAAAAAAGAGTAAAATTAAAGAAAAATGTGCATGGTAATTCTCATGGCGTGGCATTAATATGGTAATTCTCTCAGACAGAGTGAATAAAAGCAATGGCCCGTGGAGATAGTTGGAGTCTGAGTAAAGTTCTGCCTTTAGATCTGATCTCTGACAAACAACTGGCCAACAAAGTCCAGTTAATTCCAAGAGTTGACAAAGTCATTAACATGTTTGTCACCGGAACCCAGTGAGTAATGTTATAATAATAATGAAATAAAAAGAAGCTGGAATGACTCTCAAAGCTCCAAGTCTGTGAGCGGCCAGGGCTACTCAACCATTACTGTCATCAGTGACAAATAATCAGGGAGCAAATGCTGCAACAGATGTCCGCTCCAGGGCTCGACCAGACTCGGGATTAGCGGCCCAGCGAGGTGCCCACTGTTCAAAGAGCGAAAGACGGGGAAACGGAGCAGGTCAGGGAGGCAGAGACGGACGGGGATCCGGACTTCAGAGCCAGCTACAGCCAGCTGAGCCGATGCTATCAGAACACAGACCAATCTAGTTATGCAGCAGAATGACAAAACAAGATGTCAACATGATTCCTACTGAGGTGATTAGAATAATAGATTTTGCACCAATAGTCTAAAATAATACTAAACCATATAGAATAGTGTAATAGACCTACAAATTCACTGTTTATAACAGCATCTGACCTACAAACATAAAATATTGTTTAATTGGTTGGAATACCTTATTGGTAACACTTTATTTGAAAGTGTTTATGTAAGAGTGACATGAGCCTGTCATTCGAATGAACAGTAATGACACTTTTTTAACTTCATTAGTTTTTTGGGTAATGTAAAGTTGACACTGTTTGGGGTGCAGAGTCACACTTTTACAAAAACCAAATGACATGGCAACAGACATGAACATATTGACATAAACATGATAATATCTGCCTCATGTCTCGGTTATGTAGACACCTTCAAATAAATTGTTACCGTTTTTTGTTGTTATTATCAAGCAGCTTCAAAAGTTGGATAAATAGCTACTTACAATGTCAGTCAGATCAGTCAAAAGGAGTTGATAGCATATTGTATAATTATCGGCACAGCGTCACATGGGTCCTTTCAGAGATAACAACAGCAAGTGGCTGACCATGAACGTGATAATGAGAGGCACTGGTTAGCATTCTCTATGCAGATGGCCTTGCATTAATCTTACCTTGGGCCGTGCATTGATTTCCCATCAACTCTACTGAATCCAAATGCCTCTCATGCCGTCAAACCAAAGAACAAATGATACCAAAGTAGATTCTCTCTTCCACCCGCCCTTCCTCTGTGTGTGTAAGTGTGTGTGTAAGTGTGTGTGTGTGTGTGAGTGAGTGGTGTGCTTGTGTGTTGAGCAAAGCAGAGTATATGTGATTGTGTCCATCAGGATCAATAGCAACTTGAGGAGTGGTGCATAAAGGTCTTGGGCAATGGAGGGAAATGAACCTAATGCAATTTCAGCATTGGCTTCCACTGGCGTCCGTCACATAAAAGAACCGCTTTAACAGAACTATTATAAGCCAGGAGACATCATTATTCAGACCTGCTTTGTCCCCCCTTTTGATGACAACTTTCAATTTGTCGTTTCAATAGCCACCACTGTCAGATTTACATAAATAAATAAGTAATAAATAAATAAATACTACAGGAATGAAAGGTGAATTGAAGTGTTCGGAGATGAGGTAAAGCCTGTATCGCTGATTTGTGCGTATAGATTAGAAATCTCATATATGTCGGCTGATTCTGCTACACATCCCTTCTATGCTAAAGACCAGAGATGGTGAACCAAAGGCCTGTCCAGTCACAGGAAATTGCTTTGTCAGTCTGCCACAAAAGGACTGTCGGTCACTTGAGTTTATTTAGGGCCTGCAGATGATTTCTCTCTCTCTCTCTCTCTCTCTCTCTCTCTCTCTCTCTCTCTCTCTCTCTCTCTCTCTCTCTCTCTCCCTCTTCCCTCCATCCCTCCCTTCCTTCCTTTTTGTCAGTCTTGTGCATATGTATTTAAGATAGGCATAACTATGGCATTGTAGCATTGTTAAACTAAACACTAAAGTGCTTATTGAATATGCCTTATGCCTTGCATCAATTCAAAAAGAAAATATGTAAGATATTGAGTAACAAAATCACAAACCTTATTTGAGTTCTCTGGGTAAAATTAACAACAATTTGCTTAATTAAGTTACCAGCTAAACTAGCTGCAAATGTTTCTATCTTATTTGAATTTTTACTGACAAGAGGGAAATCAGAATTTTGGCCTGTTTTCTCTGCATGCATGCAGGAGCCACACAGTGAACAAATGAGCTTGGTTGCCACTGGCAACAGAGAGGCAAAAATTGAGTGTGGTTATAACTGTACCGCCACTGTGGGTCTCCTTCCTGCTTCAGTAATTAGCGAGGTTAAAGCAGCGGCTCTCCATGCCACTGTTATTTGTCTGTCTCCTCTTCCTCTCTGCTCCTCTCCTCTCTTATTTGGTTTGAAAAAACAGGCTTTCTTCCCCACTTTCAGACAAAAGGCCACAGAGTTCATCTGTGATGATCTCCGCCTAAGTGTTAAGAACATAGTTTACACCTGTGGGAGGTTTCAGAGACAGAGAGCAAGAGAGAGAGAAAGAGATAGAGAGAGACAAACAGACATGTAGTCTGACAGACATTTCAGTTGTGAGAGAGAGAGAGTTTATGTTTATTTTTGAATTATTATTTTTCTTCTTTATTTTCTATTATGTATTCTTTTATTATTGTTGTTTCTGAATGCCTTGGCAATGCAACATATGATTTGTCATGCCAATATGAATTTGAGAGAGAGAGAGAGAGAGAGAGAGAGAGAGAGAGAGAGAGAGAGAGAGAGAGAGAGAGAGAGAGAGTTTTGGAGAGCAGGGAGTACAGATGTGGGTAGCTATGAGGGGCACATGGGTAAAAGCAGAGCTCCTATTGAAGGCAGATTTACATAGCTGCTGTAGTGAGTTGACTAAGAGCAAGACTAAAGAGCGCCACTGAACTGCCCTTTTCAGTGCTGGCCAGAGAACACACCATTTTGTCTGTTTCTTTCTGCATGGACACAAAAGAACCATGGTAAGAAAATAGCTGAAAGCCTCTCAACAGAATAGGATTGCCATAGCACTCCCAAGTCCCAACCGACATTCACTTTGTCTTGTGGGCAAACAAAGACACTGTTTGGGTTGCCATCTTTGATTTGCAAACTGGGGCACTTTGATTATTTTGTGTTTGGGGTAGGAGAATTAGGGAATTAATGAATATCACAAACATGGCCTATTATGTTTGTGATATGCATTGAGCTATTGGTATACACTCCTAAGCAATGACTATGGGATATTATTAACAGCGGCTCTCCATATAATTGCATGTAGGCTACTATAATAGATTCAAAATGTCTAAATTCTAACTGAATGAATTTGGGTTAGGGTTTCACCTTTTTGCCCATGCTGTGTCTGAAGAGAGCACCCAAGTGTGATTTGAAATTTAATGGAGTGTGAACACAAGCCTTTCAAACGTTTCTTGGGTGAACAACCTTGGCACAATTTTATGTTCATGTGTAATATTTTATCTTAAGTTTTAATCAAATGAGAAATGATCTGCTGTCATGCCAAAATAATGGAAAAGAAGAAGTGAATCTTCATTTGAAGGACTGCATTTTCATAAATATGGACGTATACAGTATATTGTCTTCACTGGAATAACCACACATAAAGTAAGAAAAAAGAGGCCTCAAAGGGCCTCAAATAGGACTCAGTAAACTCAAATGTAACTTATAACTAAAATTGCTGGCAATAAAGGGGCCCAATACTGTATATCAACTGAGAATTGATCTGGTGTCAGGCTATACTAGTGTTAGAATGGAAGACCTGAAAGTATTTGAAACTATGAAATGCTCTATTAGAAGTGCATTCACACATTTTGGGAAATTTAAGCCAGGACATCTAGAGCCCCAAATCACTGTAGAGCATCTAACTGGAAATGACATAACATGAACATACAGTACACACAAACACGCACGCACACACACACACACACACACACACACACACACACACACACACACACACACACACACACACACACACACACACACACACACACCAAAGACACTGATCTTTAAACTTTAATCAGTAGTGAGTTGAGCAATGAGGCGTTAATAAGGAAGGCCAGGACCCTGGCTCGACAGGCCAGCAGCACGTGCCGCAGTGTCTAAGCATACTTAATGAGACATGGTGTTGTGTGTGGGGGGCCCGTGGGGGCCAGGCCACCTCATCTCCCCTCAGGTACCCCCTCCAGGGTGCATGGCAGAATCCAATAGCAACTCTGTGAAATGTTGTGACTTGTGTTCTCCTCTGCTTTGGTCCCTGATGTCCTTTTATCCTACTGCCTCCTGTACTTCCTGCAGCAGTGGAGGTGTGTGTGTGTGTGTGTGTGTGTGTGTGTGTGTGTGTGTGTGTGTGTGTGTGTGTTCGTGTGAGAGTATGAGTGAGCTGTATGTATGTTTATGCACGTGTGCACTCATTTGTATGTGTGTGTGTATGTGAGTGGGGAGAGAGAGAGAGAGAGAGAGAGAGAGAGAGAGAGAGAGAGAGAGAGAGAGAGAGAGAGAGGGTAGTGAGGGGGTTGTGTTTGAGGGAGGTGAAAGTCACTGCTCTGAGCGCGTGATCCGACAGGACTACAGGAGGCAGCGGAGGAGTAGGAGGAGAGGGTGGTTGCCCCGGGCGATCATTCCAGGGTCGAGCTGAAGCCAATTCAGCAAATGTTCAACAAACTTGACAGAGGCCATCGGTTATGAAACATAGAGATGGTTGAGTGTGGCTGTGTGTATGAATGTGTGTGTGTGTGTGTGTGTGTGTGTGTGTGTGTGTGTGTGTGTGTGTGTGTGTGTGTGTGTGTGTGTGTGTGTGTGTGTGTGTATGTGTGTGTGTGTGTGTGTGTGTGCGCATATGGATGCTGGCCGTGAGTGGGGTTAGTTTCTCCAGTGACCTTTTCTTGGCTCCTTCACTTCCCTTCACACTCTGTTTTGTATCAAACATTTTTTTTTACATAGCCTGAGTACACATGCAAAATTTAGCTAATTCCATTCGGTTAATTATCTCTGTATTTTACTGTACATTATTACAATATTCCCATTTATGTAGCCTGTAGCAAGTAATTAACACATTGTCCTTTAAGGACTGAAAATTCTCAGGTGAGAGACATATTCTTAAGAATGTTAATACAGCATTGATAAGCCTATGTACCGCGCAACTCTAGGGAGCAAAGTAGTTGCACAACCACTGGCTAGAGAAATGGCTTTCTGTTGAATTAGAATAACCTTAGTCTGAAAGGTATGATCATGATTGCAATTCTTAAATACTCCATCTTTGGTGTAGATGCTGTGTCCCGTAGCTCAGATTGAGAGATTTGAATTTAAGGCTGCTTTAGACTTCCTGTAAAGAGATGACACAGATCACTCCATCTTGAATCTATGGAGCTGTGTCACCTAATCAACTACACCCGACCCAGACCACCGCTGGCCCAGCATCACATCCTGTCTAAGATGGCTATCTGTCTAAGATGCCTTTTGTCCAGCATTCTGTCATGCTCTCTCTTCACAGAAAAGACCATTTCCTAAAATGAAATTTGGGTCCAAAAAAAGCAGATGAAATAGGGCCTCTTATATTCCTCACTATTTGTATATGACAAACACCTGGGTCATGGCTTAGGAAATTGAAAGGCTGGCTTGCAGGATGCACTTAAAGGAGTAGTGTTTGATTCTCTACCTGTTTAGTGGGCCTATGTCTCATGTAGCCTATAGTATGTATTGATGTGATAAGCAGCGGACTCCACTCCCCAGACATCCCAACCAGCCAAAACCCATTTCAGGAAGGTGTTTATTCTGCCTTATCCCTTAATTACAGTAATAAACTGCCATTGTTGCAATGTTAGATCTGAGTAAAACTACATATTCCAAGGATATTTGGAAGACAATGCAATACCAAGGCAAATGTACTGGTTCAAGTAATATCTCTTGTCATTGAATGGAATGTTCAACATTTACCAGATCATAAGGTTGGCTTGATGTACTGTATCAAGACTATTTATCCCTGGTATCTAGCCTACCGTATGCTATCATTTGAACACACATATGTAAAGCTATTGTTTTTCAGATGTGGCTGACTGAGGGGGAAAACATGGAGGACAGAGAGAGCAACAGTGGATGGCAGCCAATGCAGCCCGTCAGGAGACAGACTAGTTTTTCATTAAGATTAAGTGTGCAGCCGGGGCAGCCTATCTCTCCAAGCCTCAAGCTGACACTTCTCTGTGAGGGGGGAATGAGAGAGAGAGAGAGAGAGAGAGAGAGAGAGAGAGAGAGAGAGAGAGAGAGAGAGAGAGAGGGGGGGGTGGGGGGGGGGATTGTTAACATATAGTTGACTCAGACAATGGTCTAAGACAGCCATCAACACACACCACAGTGTAAATACAACTATTACATGAAACTATGGCCACAACAGTGTGTTGTGCCAGCCATACAATACCCATTTGTTTGTAGTACATAACTGTGTGTGTGTGTGTGTGTGTGTGTGTGTGTGTGTGTGTGTGTGTGTGTGTGTGTGTGTGTGTGTGTGTGTGCATGCGCAAGCGTACCCACTTGTCACATTCATCCTCATTTAGCCTTGCATTGCTTTCAGCCTTTGGCTTGTGGGGAGAGCAGCTGGAGTGTGGTCTACTGTTCAGAGAAATATTGTCTCTACTGTCCCTCCTGACAAATGCCATTCTTATTGCCCCCTCTGCTCAAACTACTGTCCGACAGCCATGCCTCTCTCTCTCTCTGACAACAGCGACTGAGGAACAAAGTACACAGGAGAAGGACAACATTATGATCGTGTAGTTATATGAAACTTAACTTACACCATTGCTGATGTGACCTGAAGAATATACAAATAGTTGTAGGCTATTTTGAAAAGTAATGTGAAAAGGTAATACAGATATGATTGTGCATTTTCTGTCTGGTACAGCTGTCAAACAAACATCAGAATACAAGCAGTTTTTTTTTTGTTTGTTTTTTTTACTCTTCTTCTTTTTTAGATTCCTTTCAGTCTGTGTTAAAATAGACCTGAGAGTTTCTAAAGGCAGCAGACTGCAGCCGCCAGGCCATTTTTAGGAACCCATTTTAAAATGCCCACAACTCATTTCAAATGCAATTACCTGTAAGGAACAACTTGACTGTGTCTGGAAATGAACAGACAAAGGCCACGAAGACCCACATCCCAATGGCCTCCGGTTAAACCTGTCATACCAAAATGAACATGTGTTTTTGTAGGTCAGGCTAGTAAATCACATTTACTGACATTGGGTCTGAGGTTCCATAGTAAAAAAAAAAGTAATTTTGATAATTAAATGGAACAATTCTCCTTTTATAGTCTAGACACAAAGCTTGTGCACACATCTAAAGCGGCACAAAGAAAAGATATGCCAGGCAAAAGAATAATGATCAGGAAGGGATTTAGTTAGGCAAATATAGCACATGGTTTCAGTTCACTTGTTCATTTCTACAGCCTGTGTTTAAATAAAAAGGAACATGGAAATGTATAAAATACAAAATAAAAAAGGGCAAAAATACAGGCGGTATAGGTCTGATTGTGTGTGTGTGTGTGTGTGTGTGTGTGTGTGTGTGTGTGTGTGTGTGCATGAATGAAAAGCACACACTCACACACATACTGTACAGTACACTAAAACCTCAGTAGGTATGCTTTTTGCATGCATGCAGTAAACATACACACAGCCACACACATACACACCCACACGAGTGGAGATGCATTTTGATACTTTCTTGATATACAGTAGATTTTCTTTTTTTTCCCCAGTAATCTTTCTTCGAAAAATATAGCTACCTTTACATATTGAACCTTTCAATGTTACAGCCATGTAGAAGAAGCAAAAAAGAAAGAAAAAAAAAAAAGATCTCAAAGCAAACAGATGCTGTGCCAATTTGCACCCAAACTAACGCAAGCCATACTCAGCCATGATTTCATTATTGGGTCGGGAGCATGCTAATCTTTATTTCACGGCTTGGCTAATGTTATCTTTATGCGTCATGTTTCAAAGTTATCAGTGAAGAAACAATATTGATCTCACAAGTGATAAAAGTATTCATTGCATGTCATTCCCTCATTTACGTTCTTGTGGGTAAAAATAACCAGACTTCAGGTGTGTGGCAGGCAGCATATGTGTCCTTGTGAAGAATTAAGAAGCCTTCATCAAAGCTGTGGCACACTCCCTGGCATGGAGAAAAGATAAAGAAGGAAAGCCGTTTTTTATCTCCGCACCGCACCTCTGAAGCAACAATAAACACATCCACTTGGACCCCCGCGAGTGAGTGAGCGAGCGAGAGAGAGAGTGAGCAAGCACCTTCTGAAGGCACATCACACTGCCAAAAAAAGTCCCGTGTCTTGAAAAATAATAAACATTAGAGTTCTGAAAAACTTCTATCGCCTAATGGTGTGAGTGTGCACAGGAGTACAAACACACACACTCACACACACACACACACACACACACACACACACACACACACACACACACACCCACACACACGCATACACACAGCACATACTCCTTACACGCCACCCACCACTGTGATGGACAGCTGGCCTCTGTTCTCAGCTCCCTTTCAGTCAAAGTCCCAAACAAACAGAAACAGCCATCTTGTGCAGCGACAAGTTCAATACAATCTGTTGTACTGTGAAGGACAAAAACAGAAGAGAGAGACACTACAAAGCAAGCTTCCATTTTAGTCAAAGAAGGAACCAAAAAGTGCACAGTTGCCAACAAGGCCCCAGACCTCGACCCCCTAACTGTTAAGGCAACAAAACAAAAGCTAATAACTAGTTTTTGCACTCTCAGATTTGATATGGAAATGTAATCCATGCTGTTGAGTTCTGTTTTGAAGAGGTATTAAAATAAGGGCATTTTAGTGATGATATGGAAAGGTTAATGGCAGCCATTTCTCCCCAGTCTTGTTTCATTACTTGAATGCCACACAGGGGAGGCTTAATCAGTGTACGCAGGTACTCAGCTGTTGAGTATGTGCATGACATTATGACTTGATTTAAGTCATCAAGCCACTGCTTTTCTCAACAAAAAAAGAAAGAAGAAAGAAAGAAAGAAAGATAGAACACCACAACACATACAACAAACCAAAATATGCACAATACTCACAACCCAATTGTAAACAAATATGGTACAATCATTGTTATTTTTTTTTATTAAAACACTTGTAACCACTTGTGTCCACAGCAACCCCCAGTGCTCACGGTTGAGTTCAACTCCAAGCTCAAAAATAGAAAATTAGAATATTGAATCATTGTTTGTCTTTCAACTTCTGAACAGAAAACCCCAGGCACACTCAACACAAAAAAATAATAATTAAAACAAGCAACAGTAATCAATTTGCTGAGTAAATTTTAAGCCAAGTTTTTCATTTCATGTGAAATCTCCGAATAGACGAAAGCGCTCGAAAGCATTACACTGACTTAATCTGTTAGTCTATCCCATTGTATTGAAGTGCACACACTCCACTCAAGACTTCAGAGCTCTCAAGTCCCCATGCCTCAGCAGAGCTTTACCTTTTAGGCATCTCAGATGGCATTACAACACCTACATTAAAATGGCAGGCACACACAAGGTAACCCCCATACACCCCCAACCCCCCCCTTTTTTTTTTTTTTTAGAAAGCTAATCTTCCTCCAATACCTATCAGCTATCTACATCCTCCTTTAGTGCCATAATGTATTTCATAATTAAGGGAAGGACAAATCACCCCCCCCCCCCCCCAAAAAAAAAAAAAAAAAAAGTCTGAGAACGAGAGATGGGAGGGAAGGGGGAAAAAAAAAACACGGCTAAGGATGAATGTCATTACAGTGAGTGCAAAGCCTCTGGTGTGGAATAATAACTTCACCCCGTCGCATTATGTTAGCGCACTTCTGATAACATCGTCTGGAAATGGCAGCTGTTGGAAATAATGCAATTCATTCTGCATTGCTCCGGGATACTAGGGGCGCCCAAATGAAGCATGTCTTCTATTAGACCCCTAAAGAAACAAACTAATAGCCTGCAAAGACTTGCCATTTGTAATATGACTATAATTCACATGATTCATTTAACAGAGATGGAAAAAGGAGGCCGCATTCTGATTAAAATAGTCCTAGGGGAAATTCACACATTAATTTATTCTGAAATCTTTTATCGACTATTCAACATGTTCTGCCAAAAGTGTAGACTGACTCTTGTGCACTGTCGATTGCTGATTTTCCATTTATTCTTGACATGTTATGTTAAAGGAATTAATGTTGCATACATGAATTTTCATTTACTCATTTTGTTTCTTGAGATTGCAAAGTTTTTGCTCCAGGGTGATGCAGCTCTAAATATGCACTTGGGTAAACTGGAGAGCAATCCTCTGTAAAGTCGCTAAACTGCAGCTGTCAGTAGGCTGGCTAATGAAGGAGACATTCATATTATTAACTGGCAAATAGAAATGAAAAGGGTGCCATGTTTTCCATGATGTCATTCCTATTACAGTATAGCCTACATTTGTGCTGTACAACCGTTTCTGTATTTGTATTGGTCCAGGCGATCTTCATTATAGTCAATGAGCCATTTTCACACACTGCCATGAGCTGAAGCACTTTGAGATCTTTGCTTATGTCACATGCCAGAGGGAGGAAGAAACTCTTAAACACACACACACACACACACACACACACACACACACACACACACAAAGGACTGCACACCTACAGTATGTTGAA
>JAODXP020000023.1:15491278-15500419 GCA_027497455.2 Sardinella longiceps
ATGTTTTGTCTAATCATGACCTGTTTGCCTACTTGTGTTTAGACTAAAATAATTTTTCCATCATTTGTTTATTGCAGTTACACTAACAGAAATGTCATGAGCCGTCTCTGCTCCTGTCAAAAGTAAAAGCAACTTTCAATCACAAGTCTGATTAGCTCAGTTAAGCAAGCTAAAGTTAGCTACATTTACTGTGGTGATCAATGAAGTTGGCTAGTTAGCAAGCTAATGAAGCTAACAAATATCATCTAGATTGTCATCAGTATCGCGTTTGGAGGGGTGTGAAGTTCAGAATTCACATCGGACCATCGGACCATCATTACTACCTTCAGGCATTGCCCTCAAAAATGTGTCTGGCTCCTTGTAGTTTGTGCTCAGTGTAACTTGTAGCTTAGCATGCCATTGACTCCTTCACTAATTTAGGGTTTGTTTTCCCCCACATGGGGGACACGAGGTGCTGATTTTATGGGCGTGCCCGGACTTGCCGTCTGTATCTATGGAAATGCCCATGACCAGGCAGTACCGCTTGGGTGGAGTGAATGAGTAAATGAGGCAAAAATATTAAATAAATTATAGTTTTATTAATGATTTCATTGATTGCAGCTGCAAGGTAAAATAGTTTAGTTAAGTCATTTATTCAGTATTCAGTATTCATTTAGTCAGTTATTTTGGCCGAGTACAGAGCTGGCCGAGTAGTAATCCAGCTGCGTTACCACCTGTACAGCACAGGAAGCGGCGACGATCCCACTGAAGGTTGGCGTAGCAGCTAGCTAGCGGCGACGATCCCACTGAAGCAGGGACGATCCCACTGAAGGTTAGCGTAGCCGCTAGCTAGCGGCGACGATCCCACTGAAGCAGCTAGAAGTGGCGACGATCCCACTGAAGGTTGGCGTAGCAGCTAGCTTCAGTGGGATCGTCGCCGCTTCCTGTGCTGTTCACTGGTGGTGGTAACGCGGCTGGATTAATTACTACTCGGCCAAAATAATTGACTGTGACTCAGGGCCGCTGCTAAGGTTTTGGTCAGGGAGGCCCCCCCCCCCCCCCCCCAAAAAAAAAAAAAAAAAAAAAGCAAAGACTTCGAAGTTCCAGCAACCAACCGAGCCTAAATTGAGCAACATCATTGAACGTTAAGTTAGCAAAACAATTAACGTTAGCCTAAACGGACTTACCGGCCAGGGATGCACGGGCGTCTTCTTTTTGCTTCTTTTTCTTTCGCTTTTCAGCACCAGATTCATGCTGTCTCTTCATTATTAGATGTCAACGATGTTGACACATTTACTGAACATTTGCACAGCAGAATCTTGCAATTTGCAGTTTTCTAACGTTGCTGCTTGCTGCTTCAATCAAAGCCGACACAACAAACTCAAAGACGCAATTTGGGATGTACCATTTCAGGGAATAGGGGTGGGTAGGACTATCTTTGTATATTAGGCAAAACTGTTAATTTGCTTGAATTGTATGATGAGTTACGCAATTTTTAACAAAAAATGATGGGCCTATTCATTACTAATTCATATATTTTTGCAATGTAACTATTATCATGACATTTTTTAGTAAAGCTCAAAATTGGAGGCCCCCGAGGCCCTGCCAAGTGGTTGAGGCCCTACGCACCTTGCGTACTCTGCGTATGGGGAACGGCGGCCCTGCTGTGACTTAACTAAACTATTTTACCTTGCAGCTGCAATCAATGAAATTATTAATAAAACTGTAATTTATTTAATATTATTGCTTCATTTATTCATTGCCAACCACTCCACCCAAGCGGTACTGACTGGTCAAAGGCATTTCCATACTTGTGACACACATAAGATGCCCGCCGGCACTGACCTCGGATGAGGCAAGTTTCATTCAATAATTTGGGACTTCATTCAATATATTCGGGACTTCATTCAATATATTCGGAGTTTCATTCAATATATTCGGGACTTCATTCAATACATTCGGGACTTCATTCAATATATTCAGATTTTCATTCAATATATTCGGGACTTCATTCAATATATTCAGGGTTTCATTCAATATATTCAGAGTTTCATTCAATATATTCGGGACTTCACTCAATATATTTGAGACTTCATTCAATATATTCAGAGTTTCATTCCATATATTCAAGGTTTTCTTTCATTCAATATATTCAGAGTTTCATTCAATATCAGGACTTCATTCAATATATTCAAGGTTTTCTTTCATTCAATATATTCAAGGTTTTCTTTCATTCAATATATTCGGAGTTTCATTTAATATATTCAGGACTTCATTCAATATATTCAAGGTTTTTTTCCTGAACGGCTTGCCATAGTGCTCATATATAACTACATACACACAAGCACACATGCGCACGGGTACACACACACACACACACACACACACACACTACATACTGTACACACAAGCACACATGCGCACGGGTACACACACACACACACACACACACACACACACACACACTCTTATACTTGTACACAAAAGCAAACTCACTCATGCAGACACACAATTATAACATGAGAGAGATACAAACAAGTTGACAAGCAGAGAATGCAGAGAATATGCAAAACTGAGCGGCGGTCATATTTTGTACCGCCATGCGGTGCATCTAGTTACTTTTTTTTTACAGCAATTAACTGCGTTGCCACATGTCTTTGCAACAATGCAGAAATATAAAACAGCAATATTGCCAAAAAGCATTGCCTTGGATAGAAGCGGTGAGGTTCTCACTATGAGTGTGTAAGGTAGTCTAGAAAGAAATGGTTTTGCTCTGCAGATAAGTCTAGAAATGAATTATAGGGCCTCAATAGCTGTTGTCCCAAATTTGATCAGACCTTTCGCATTTCTCTATTCTTCTAGAGTCAACAAGATATACACTTGTGGTAACTTATCATGCTACCTATTGTGTGCAGAGGTACTCTGTAAAAAAAAAAAAATGAGGGTCTGGACTTCTGAGTATATGAAACCAACTGCTTGCTATAGGTACTTAAATTCAAAAGGAAGGATCAGCTAGTACTTAATCATTACATTCACAACACCAATACCACATGCACCCTGAAAAATCATTCTCAACGAGACCCATCCCAGATAAAACACTGAAGGGAGATGAGAATCGAGCTGAATTGAAGGAAGGTAATGGACATGCCAGTACAAAGGCAGTGTGAAAGACAGCCATTGATTACACCTCTTAGATTCCACCTTAGCCTGTCATAGCCAGACTAAAGAATTTAATGTTATAGTGTGGCTTGTTACGGTAGGGAAAGTTTGCTTAAAATATGAATGGTTCCATCATGTCCCATGCTTCCATTTAATGCTTCTGGAAATAATAATTTTATTAACTAAACTATACAATCTGACAAAAATATAATTACATTATCATTTGAACTTTCCACTAGTTGGCATAAAGACAAGTTGTAAGCAGTGTATTGTTAAATTGTACTGTATGACAGCAATAAAACCTTCATGAAAATTCTTGGGGCAAAGATCCTCTACATCTAATGTGTTTCTGACCAATCAACTTGAAATTATCTTGAGATTAAATCTGGATATTGAGTTTTCTGAACGTTGAACAAACTATGATTTTGGTGAACTTCTCATGCAATTGACATTTATGAGCCAATCAACCATTCAGACAAACACCAATCTTCTGAATGACGTTGGGCTAATTATGAACCAGTTAAACTGGCATCTCCAGCCCAGCTGCTAGCAATTTTACCGCTTCCTCTTCTTCAAGTGGCTTTACTCTAATTAGCCGTATGAAACACAACTCCAAGACTTTTCATGAACACAAATGCATCCCAGTCACCATGGAAACCAAAACTTCTTCAAGGCTTTCAAAGAAAGATCCTTGTCTCTTTTTACACAATTTTAAAGGGCAAATCAAGCGCACTTCTGCAAAGCACTCCTGCTGGACTGTGGTGCTGTACAGCTTTGTGCATCATCACATCTGCCACGCTGGAGTGAATGGGCCATCTTCCTCTCATCCAGCACTCTTTTGGATCAGCACCACCGCTCAATCTCAATACTTATGGTCTGGATTTTCCATAGAGCGCCAGATTGCTAGCACTGAGCTGGCTGTGCCGTGGGTAGACAGAGATAGCATCCATTACACACATCCCCCAGGGCATTATTGCAAGGCTGCATTCCCCTATCGCATCCATAAGCCTCTACCACCACAGCCCCTCGATATGGCCGTAACATTAAAATGTTTGCCAGGCCTTAAACCTCAAGCTGTATATTTCTATAGCAACTTAACATCATATGACATGTATCCCACAGGCTAAATGGCTTTAAGCTTTACTAATCTCCTGCTTTCTCAGTGGCAAGGATTTCAATATCCCATCTGAACTTCGTATATTGGCTCTGTCAAAGAATGCCGTTATTTATGGAACTGACAATGTTCAAAATTGAATTTCATGTTGAAGCAACTAGGAAGGTAAATGAGTTTGGGCACAGAAGAAATCTGAGAGGGTGCTTATTTATTTATTTCTTTATTTATTTGTAGAAAATAGCCACTCTGTTTCTGTTTATCGAGCAAAATGAGTCTGGGCCGAGAGGCTTAGAGGAATTGACTGTCAGCCTTTCACAATTGACGCAACCCACAATCCCACACCTTTCTGTGAGGAGAGCAGGGAAAACAACCTATATTTACATATAGTCCGGGAGCCAAATGGCAAAATTTGGCTGAACCTGGCTTCGTCGGATAAAGTTTTTTTTTTCGCTGTTTCTTGTTGTCCAAGGTCTACTTATTAAGAAAAGAGAGGGTGCCCGGTGATATCCCTTGAGCAATTTTGTATATTAACCCTTTCTTATTGGGATGTCCTGCAGTCTTAATGAATATAATTTTTTTGACATTGTTCATTATGTGTACATTCAGGGGTCTAAAGCAAACTTATTTTTGTGTTTGTTAAGATAGTAGGATGTGTGTAAGGCCGAGAGTAGGGGTGTGGTCATTATTTGGGGGCATGTCTTGTGTATGGGGGCGGGGCTTTGATCTAAAAAGCCTATTATAATGCACCGTTTGGGAGCCAGAGCACAAAATTTGTCCGAACCTGGCTTCATCGGTTAGATTTATTTATTTTTCCTGTTTCTTGTTATCCAAGGTCTACTCAATAAGATAAGAGACCGTACCCAGCAATATCCCTTGAGCAATTTCGGATATTAACCATTTCTTATTGGGATGTCCTGCAGTCTTGATGTGTATAACATTTCTCACCATGATTTCATTCAAGGGTCTACAGCATACTTATGTTGTGTTTGTTTACATAGTAGGATGTTTAAAGTAGGAGGGGGGTGTGGTCATAGTTTGGGGCGGAGTCATGTTGTTGTGGGCGTGGCTTTGCTTAAAAAAAAAGCCTATTTCTCATGTTAAGCCGTGGCCGTAGATAATCAGGCATATGCGGGGTTTTTTTGGTTCATGCTTTTACTTCTGAAGGGATGTGTGGGTGACAGAACTGGCAACCTATGTATAACCAACAAGTTTAGCTAGCATACTAGCTCTGGTAATCACACACGCCTAGGCCTGAATCCATAAACCACAGGAGTGAGGTTCACAATGCCAAAATGTTTTTGAAAGTAACAGAGTTGATGACGCTAACACAAAGATGCCGTTGCTCCGATTCCTATTGTCTGATTGGTTTAACTCCAATTACATACAATAGCATACAGAGCTAATACAGGCACAATCGATAGACAGCTGCTTCTGAGAACACTGTTTCCAGACCACTAAAATTCCATGTCGTTATTTGCTGTGATAACCTGGCTAGCCAAAAACAGCTTGACATTTCTGTACATCGTCTACTCTATGCATACTGTATGTAGAATAGGCATAATGCAGCTGGATGGGTCTTGGGATAAAGACTTCTACAATCTGTCTGTTCAGCAAAACCAAGTTAACCTGCTGCTGGACATGCTTCTCTGCTACTGTGTAGTGGATGACTGTCATTGTCCATTATGGATGGGAGCCTATTCAGGGGTCCTTTTCTCCTGTACCTGGGTTAGTGACTCTAGCTCATTGCTGACTACAGAGCCAGCCTTCCATACCAGCTTGTCCAAATGTCCAGCATCCCTTAGTGTTATTGCCCCAACACACTGCTGAAGAACAAGACACTGGCCATTACAAACTGGGTAGAACATGAGCTGGAGGACCTCATTCACCTCAGGAAATAGAGGCTTTTTGTACAGCATCAGTGTTAGCAGACCTGTCCAGTTATTTGTCAAGATGCAGGATAAGGTATTTGTATGTGTTCACCACCACATTTATTCCGTCAATGGAAATAGGCCTCATTTCATTTTTTTGGCGGCATCCAGCTGCAGATGGTTGGCTCTGCACCATCCCACAAAGTCCTCCACCAGGCACCTGTATACCTGCTCTTGTCCTTTCCTAATACACCCCATGATGGTAATGTCATCAGAAAACTTCTGCATGTGGCATGATGTTAGAGTGCATCTAGAAGTCAGCAGTATAAAAGTGTTAAACAGCACAGGACAGAGTACAGTCCTTTGTGGCACACCAGTAAAGTCTCACAAACTGGGGTCTATCAGTGAGGTAGTCTGTAATTCAGGTCACTCAGGTGTGTGTCAACCCTCATCTGCAGCAGTTTGTCTCTCAGGGGCTGGATGGTATTAAAAGCACTGGACAAGTGAAAAAATCATTTTCACAGCACTGCCGCCATTGTCTAGATGAGAGTACACCCTGGGCAACATATAAAGTATAGCGTCCTCCACTCCCACTTCATAGGCGAATTGCAGAGGGTCCACTGCATTGTGCACCTGAATCCTAAGTAGATGGAGCAACAGCTTTTCAAAGCCTTCTATGTCTAGAAATCATTCAGTTAGGGTGTGGCTTCTTAGGAACTGGAATTATATAGACTATATCATCACAGACATTCATCCCCCCATGCTTGCCTATTTAAGTTCCCTCAACTTACACATACATTGCCCCTCTCCCTCAAGACACACACTCACCAACAACACTACACCTACACTACTACTCCTGCCATTATCATCATATGTCACATTCATAGGCCCAAATACAAAGCACCAGGAAGGGCCCTTAAGCCTCCTGAAAACACACATGAATGAATATACATGGCTGTTTCTTAGAACATCACAGTCCATCTTGTAGCAGATATTTGGTCTGTAGCCACCTTAACATACTTTCAGCACACTGCCCACCCTACCACCATACCTCTCCCCACATACAACAACACACCTTCACCATGCCCTTTCCTCACATGCAACGGCACACTATTCCATCCTCTCTTGCCATCCCCCACCATGACCCCTGGCAGCTGGGTTAGCCCTCAGCTGTGGATCTGCCCAAGCTTCCTTAGGTGAGAGGCTTTTTCCTAAGTTGCCCCAGTTGGTGGAGAGGGGGAGAGTGAAGTGTGCTGAAGTGGATGATGCAGTCACTGTTAGCAGTGTATTCATTAAAACAGTTGCAGAAATGGTTCAGATAGTTTGCTCTGTCCACATCACCCTCTGCCTTGGTGCTGCTACTCCAACAGCTGGTGATCTGCTTAATCCCCTTCCACACCACAACCATGTTGTTCATCTCTATTTTCATTTCCACTGTGTTGTTGTGTGCCTCCTTCGCCTCTCATACAGACGTTTCAGCTCCGTCAAGTCACCATTCTTAAATGCCCACTGCCTCTTATCAAGGAGGTTTTTGACTTATCCCAAGTGGCCCCAGCCACTCCACAAAATGCAGCTGTTCTGTCAACAGTATGCCTTGTACATTTGTTTGTGCATACTTTCAGGTAGGAGAGCTACAGAAGATATTTAGCAATTAAATCCAGGGATGGATAATACAAATGAAACATTTTTCGCTCATTTTCGATTTAGAGAGGGTATTGCAAACAAATTGAGGGGGTTTCGCATCTGAAGTCTGTATATAGTCCTTTCTTATGCTGATAAATTGTGCATTTGTGTGTATGCATGCTGCACATACAAAGCCTATCCAGTGGAATAGCACTACATAGAACATTGTTTTTTTCTGTATGTGTGTGTGTGTGTGTGTGTGTGTGTGTGTGTGTGTGTGTGTGTGTGTGTGTTGGGGTGAGTGTGTGTGTGTGATTGCATGCTGAATTGTTATTTTGCACCATGTATATGGTTTTATATAGTTATTGTGTGCATGCTTTATGCTATATGCTGCACATATTACAGTAGTTATTTTGCACAATGTAGTTGAGGAGCAGAATGGATGGGGGGGGTTGGGTGCTGGTGACTTGGTTTCCTCCCTGAGCACATCTAATAATGCTCAATGATTCTAGTAGGCTAAATTAGAAATTGCAATTGCAATATTGGCGCAAAATTGTAATTGAGGCGAGAGAGCACACCCTAAAAGCCTTTTTTCTGAATTTTTGGTGATTTTGAGATTTTGTCAGAATTTGTTCCACTTACATGTCTTCTTTCAAAATAATGACAGAAAAACTTCTTAGCCTGACTAATAGAGAATGCAAAACTTTGGCAAAAACCCGTTTTTCTCAAATGCGATTTTATGACTTCGGCTTTTTTTTTTTTTGGTATTTCATGATTTCTACAGTATATAAAGCAGAGAAACCACAAACCCTCTGTAAATAGTTTTATCTTAACTGTATGAACAAAATGAGCTTCATAGGTGTTTGAGTCTGGCACCTATCCAACGGGGCTACAGTGGCTTTTGAAGTCTGTCCTCAACATGTGCACATATTTAATGAGCTTGGGCCTAATTTGCATAAAAATAAAAAAAGTCTGAAAACTCTCCAATACAAAAATCTTATGTTTTATGTCCCTAATAACCTCGGAGAAGTTTCATAGTCCTGCTCTATTAATCTCAAATTTTTTGCCTATGCTAGGTAGTGCCCTCTCGCTCTTAATAAAAAATAAACATGTAAATCGTTAATTTTGGAAAGTCATGAAAGGGTTAAATATACTCCATTTGATTGATTTGAAGGTCCATCGAGTAAAGAGTGAATACCCATCAGATACAGCCACCTAGGTGCATTTCATGGTCAGTATTAAAACTGATGCTAAAGGTTTTTTTTGCGAGTTTTTTCATTATTTGCACATATAGGGCATTAGTGCGGTTAATATATGAAAATGCTCAAGGGATATCACCGGGCACCCTTCAAACTCTTAAAGAGGCCACCCAAAATCTATAAGATAAAGCAAAAAAAA
>JAODXP020000023.1:15500519-15555519 GCA_027497455.2 Sardinella longiceps
AGAATGATGGCCTCATACTTATTACTTTTTTTTACAGCAATTAACTGCGTTGCCACATGTCTTTGCAACAATGCAGAAATATAAAGCAGCAATATTGCCAAAAAGCATTGCCTTGGATAGAAGCGGTGAGGTTCTCACTATGAGTGTGTAAGGTAGTCTAGAAAGAAATGGTTTTGCTCTGCAGATAAGTCTAGAAATGAATTATAGGGCCTCAATAGCTGTTGTCCCAAATTTGATCAGACCTTTCGCATTTCTCTATTCTTATAGATTCAACAAGATATACACTTGTGGTAACTTATCATGCTACCTATTGTGTGCAGAGGTACTCTGTAAAAAAAACAAAAAAACATGAGGGTCTGGACTTCTGAGTATATGAAACCAACTGCTTGCTAGAGGTACTTAAATTCAAAAGGAAGGATCAGCCAATAACATGTAGTACTTAATCATTGCATTCACAACACCAATGCCACATGCACCCTGAAAAATCATTCTCAACGAGACCCATCCCAGATAAAACACTGAAGGGAGATGAGAATCGAGCTGAATTGAAGGAAGGTAATGGACATGCCAGTACAAAGGCAGTGTGAAAGACAGCCATTGATTACACCTCTTAGATTCCACCTTAGCCTGTCATAGCCAGACTAAAGAATTTAATGTTATAGTGTGGCTTGTTACGGTAGGGAAAGTTTGCTTAAAATATGAATGGTTCCATCATGTCCCATGCTTCCATTTAATGCTTCTGGAAATAATAATTTTATTAACTAAACTATACAATCTGACAGAAATATAATTACATTATCATTTGAACTTTCCACTAGTTGGCATAAAGACAAGTTGTAAGCAGTATATTGTTAAATTGTACTGTATGACAGCAATAAAACCTTCATGAAAATTCTTGGGGCAAAGATCCTCTACATCTAATGTGTTTCTGACCAATCAACTTGAAATTATCTTGAGATTAAATCTGGATATTGAGTTTTCTGAACGTTGAACAAACTATGATTTTGGTGAACTTCTCATGCAATTGACATTTATGAGCCAATCAACCATTCAGACAAACACCAATCTTCTGAATGACGTTGGGCTAATTATGAACCAGTTAAACTGGCATCTCCAGCCCAGCTGCTAGCAATTTTACCGCTTCCTCTTCTTCAAGTGGCTTTACTCTAATTAGCCGTATGAAACACAACTCCAAGACTTTTCATGAACACAAATGCATCCCAGTCACCATGGAAACCAAAACTTCTTCAAGGCTTTCAAAGAAAGATCCTTGTCTCTTTTTACACAATTTTAAAGGGCAAATCAAGCGCACTTCTGCAAAGCACTCCTGCTGGACTGTGGTGCTGTACAGCTTTGTGCATCATCACATCTGCCACGCTGGAGTGAATGGGCCATCTTCCTCTCATCCAGCACTCTTTTGGATCAGCACCACCGCTCAATCTCAATACTTATGGTCTGGATTTTCCATAGAGCGCCAGATTGCTAGCACTGAGCTGGCTGTGCCGTGGGTAGACAGAGATAGCATCCATTACACACATCCCCCAGGGCATTATTGCAAGGCTGCATTCCCCTATCGCATCCATAAGCCTCTACCACCACAGCCCCTCGATATGGCCGTAACATTAAAATGTTTGCCAGGCCTTAAACCTCAAGCTGTATATTTCTATAGCAACTTAACATCATATGACATGTATCCCACAGGCTAAATGGCTTTAAGCTTTACTAATCTCCTGCTTTCTCAGTGGCAAGGATTTCAATATCCCATCTGAACTTCGTATATTGGCTCTGTCAAAGAATGCCGTTATTTATGGAACTGACAATGTTCAAAATTGAATTTCATGTTGAAGCAACTAGGAAGGTAAATGAGTTTGGGCACAGAAGAAATCTGAGAGGGTGCTTATTTATTTATTTCTTTATTTATTTGTAGAAAATAGCCACTCTGTTTCTGTTTATCGAGCAAAATGAGTCTGGGCCGAGAGGCTTAGAGGAATTGACTGTCAGCCTTTCACAATTGACGCAACCCACAATCCCACACCTTTCTGTGAGGAGAGCAGGGAAAACAACCTATATTTACATAATGTATGCGTATACTGTGCCATATGTCGAGCAAATCTTAACAGTGGGATACTGTCACAGCTCCAGAATTGCTGGAATTAAAGCTGAGTGTACAGCATGAGACCACAGAGCATGTCTTAAGCCGGCCGCACACCGGTTCCGACAGCATTGCGGAGCACTTTCGAATCCGACAATTTCGCCTAGGACCTAGCAGCCTTTGAAATTAACATTGGATGTCAATGAGCAGCTCCGAAAAATAGACTTGAATCGTAATTCACAATCGACGGTGGAAGGGTTCGGCGCTGGTGTGCAGGGTTGCATTGAAAACAATGGAATCGAATGTGCTCAGCACTCTGTTGGAACCGGTGTGCGGTGGCCTTTACAAACTGATTTCATCCCAGAGTCGAGGTACCACCCTTTCTGGTGAACATAATTAAGAAATCAGTCTGACAATATGTATAAAACCACTTGGTAACTTATAATAACACTTTTCATCACTATATCATCACCAACCGTAATTAGTTATACTGTATTGTGTTGTAAACTAGCTATAAATGGCACACAAGCCCCAGGGCCCCAAGGTTTTCTTCAAAACACTACAAGCCTAAATACTCAAGGTCTGATGATACATCTTCAGAGTAGCTACATCGACGATGTAACATCGATGCTCTCAGGGATTGTTACTTTGATGTGCTCTTTATGTCATCCATGGACAGAGGCTATGATGTGTACCATGCCATTGTCAGATGTTGAGGAGCTGTGCTGCCTGCCTGATGGTTCAACTCCACCCTTCGTAGGCTATGTGGAGAGTGGAGACTGATGATATGGTCTTTGTTCCCATGGACCTTCCTTACTTCCCATGGACTTACAGTAGGGACAGATTTTGTTTGTGTCTTTGTGTCTTATGCACTTTGAATGCTGAAAAATGAGTTTAAAAACATGAAAGTACTCAAGACGTTAAAAACATGAAAGTACTCAAGATTTATGTGTGATGTGTGATCCATAAAAGTTGTAGATGGAAGAGGTAATTACAGATCAACTGCTGTAGATACATGGAAATCATAACTAAGAAGAATATATTTATCAATACAATATTCCCCCTCATATCATGTCAGAGGATCAAACAGCTACTGCAACATCACATCAGACTATAGGATGTTTCAGCACCATTGATGTGGACAGCTCCCCCTAAGAAAATCTTCAGATCAGTGCACAGACGTTCATGGTATGACCAGAATCTTGTGAAATACACAGAAAAACTTGTCCTGAGACCACATGTTTTGAGATCACTTCTACATTTGTCACAGCTAAGATCATTTATCATGATCAGGAAACTAGGCCTAGTTCACATTGTTTTGTCGTCACCTCGGATAGCCTGATGTGTAATAGGTTTAAGCATGGTGTTAGTTATTTACAGCGGGAATTAAGATGATAGTTGTTGTGTATGTGCTACTTTTAGAGATCAATGATGAAAACAGATCAACAAATAATATAAATCAATTATAATAATGAAATTGGACATCTGCTATGCGTCTGCATTGTTTACAAAGGCCCCAGGAGTGTAGTGCAATGCAGTGATATAAATAGGGTCTCAGAGATGGAGCAAAAGTCCAACCTCTGGTTAAGGTTAATATGTTTTACAGAGCGGACAGGTCAGGATCCCAGGATGTAACGATCAATTTAATGTGGAGTGACAAGTCCACTGATGTTGCCACTGCTGCGTTGGAAATATCGTCCTGTTAAAAATAAAGGCACATCGTTGGCTGAGAAAGGACAACACTAATCTGATCTGTGAGAGCAAATAATAAAGCGCTTTTGATTAATTTGTCTTTTGACCTAGTTTGTTGCACAATTGTTTTGCAGCCATTTACGTGGTACTTCTATTCCAGCAGTTTTCTGGGAGAAAGTCAGGTGTACATGAAAAATTGTTGAGAATTGCAAACACCAAGTGAAAATGCACACAGACAAAAAAAAAAAAAAAATACATTTTGTACTCCTTAATCATAGAAGCTTAATCGTTTATTATACACTCAGAACTCACATTAGGTTTGTTTACGTAAAGACAACAATCGGTGAATAGATGGGACCTCCATCTAGAGATAATAATGTATTTTTTTTCTGGTATTTAAAATTCTTCAAATGAAGATACCATTGCATACAATAAATGAATCAGAGAAGGTTTCTTTTCATTGCACTGGAATTGGTATCAGGTTTTGCACACAATTTCTGGGCTTTTGATTCCTCTACACCTGAGTGCCTCTTTCTCATGATAAAAATGCTTCCTGGTTTATCAGGCCATAATGGGCCGGGTTTGTTGGGGTGTGAGGTAGAGATAGTTGCTCTGTCTTTAACAGATAACAGGAAACACTTCAACAAAAACCCAGAATGATAAGAGGCAGGGAGAAAAAAGGTCTATGTTGTTCACTGATAGTCAATCAATTAAAGTCAAGGGTCCTGAACTTTGTTTGATAACCCTCACACATCATTCCGTGACACTCGCCTTTTTTCATTCAGCATTTTCTCTTTCTAAGATTATGTAGGCAAATATTTAGAATTTTTCAGGATGTCAAGCATCAGCAGTACAGAGGGTGCTTTTGAGTTGAGTATAGGGCTATTACTATTCATTACAATAAGCAAAGTAGATGGTTAAATAAAGTGTACCTCATTGTCTACCAAACTCAAACACACCATGTTTTTTCACATTTGAATATGCTACAGGTTTGTATGTTTTTGTGTGTGTGTGTGTGTGTGTGTGTGTGTGTGTGTGTGTGTGAGTGAGAGAGAGAGAGAGAGAGAGAGAGAGAGAGAGAGAGAGAGAGAGAGAGAGAGTGTGTGTGTGTGTGTGTGTGTGTGAGAGAGAGAGAGAGAGAGAGAGAGAGAGAGAGAGTGTGTGTGTGTGTGTGTGTGAGTGAGAGAGACAGAGAGAGAGTGTGTGTGTGTGTGTGAGTGAGAGAGAGAGAGAGAGAGAGAGAGAGAGAGAGAGAGTGTGTGTGTGTGTGTGTGAGAGAGAGAGAGAGAGAGTGTGTGTGTGTGTGTGTGTGTGATTAGAGTAAGAGGGCTAGAGGAGAAGTGGACAGGTCTTTCATGTTCCTGTTTGATATTGTAATTGAATTTCACATGTGCACACAGAGCATATGCAGTACTGCCACTTAAAGGTATAGGATGTGTTTTTTGATGACAGAAAGCAATGAAAATGCCTCTTGACTTATGCCTGGGATGCTGTTGTGAGGGTATACTGAATAGGCACTGTCATTTTATCTGGGACAGATATTATGCATTTGCTGATAGATGCAGAAAGTCAGTACATTAGACAAATTATCAAGAAGCAAACACTGGCAAGTATATCATTTTAATGTCTACATCATATATTGTTACAAAATAATTGCAATTAAACCACGGAACACTATTTTACACGGCATGGACTGGCAAGAAACAATAATTTTGTTAAGAGAAGTCTATTAATCATAAATGTAAGTGTCCGTAACTGATACCGTATATATTTAAATGTTTACTTAATTGGAGAAGAGAGGTGATTCATTGTCCAGTTTGTAGTCTTTTGTACACCAGCATATATATGCAAAGACAGTAATGCAAGGTGAGCGACGTTCAAATTGGACCAGATGGTTCAGTAATCTTTGTCACTGAAACATATGCAAATTCACCCTGCAATTTCCAAAGCAATGTTTTCTGTCAACTGTTTCTGCTTAAACCATCTGTCATGTTTTTTTTTTTTTTTCATTACATATTCTGTCTTTACTTTCTCACCGTTGACACCTGTTGTGTATTCCTTGAGGACCTGCATTGGCAGTACCTCCCGACTAAAGGCTATTATTTGTTCAGAACAATTGACTGTGCCCTTGTGATTATCAGTATTATTTTTCCTTAAGCTGAACTAACATGGCATTTCTCCATTGCCTTGCTTTCCTTCTGAAATCTGCAAGGTATGAGTGCGCACAGAGGACATGGCAAAAATAGCTGTTTTTTAAGGTTAAATTGATTTGTTTTTCAAAGGCTATGTGTCTGACATGGCGAATGCTTTGAAAGCCTGCTGTTGTTATGACTTGACCTAGATTAAGACCTGTCAGAAAGAGGTAAACGCTTCTCAGGTACTTTAAATAGAAAATAATATATAGCCTTAAAACCCTGGGGTTTCGGTACAGAGCCACCAACAACACCAGGGATGCTGAGGTGACATAGATACAGGGGGGGGGGGTGTGTGTGTGTGTGTGTGTGTGTGTGTGTGTGTGTGTGTGTGTGTGTGTGTGTGTGTGTGTGTGTGTCAAGGCAAACTAAGGGAAATGTGCCTAAGAGTGAAAACCATTACGCAGCATGGCTTAACTGGGTGTCAAACACAGACAAGCTAGCCTCAGCAAATTCTCCCCCCCTGTGTGCCTGTGAAAGGATAACAGTGGTATTAGAGGAAAAGACGTCTTGTACCGCTGCTCACTAAAAGGGATTTGTGTGGGCACTGGTCATAAACCTCACAAGCTAGCAATAAACCCACAAGATTTAAATATCTAATTACAGCGCCAGCGAATAATACAGGACCTAGGGCCTACACAATGGAACCGGCTAACAGTTTGCAACTCGATCATTTTAATCATTTAATGAACCAGCAACGTCAACCTCAACAGTGTTTCAAGGGTGCCTTCATGCACGTACTCACAAGCCTGTGCTCTCTGTTCCATCGTGTTCTGTCAATAAGCGACCTGCTTCCTCCATGGCACTGGCCCCCGCAGTCGAGGTGGGATTAGCACAGTCTTGTTTTAGGCATTAGCAAGCGTTTGACGAATGAGCTGCTAACGAGATAGTGATCAGAGGGGCACCGACTCCAAAGGCAGTCTGGGAGCGCTTGATAATCTGCTCCACTCGCTCGCTTGCTTTTGCTCTCTCTTGCAAACCCTTTAATCTGACTTCATTTAATCCTTTTCGGAATGTTTTTTTTTTTTTTTTCCTCCATCGTGATTTTTTTTTTTTTTTTTTTAGCTCTTTAGTTTTGATCAAGTAAACGCTTAATTATAGCTAATGAATTCTGTCCAGAGCTTGGGTAAACATGACTATCAAACACGCTTGCATAGATTTTATTTCCCATGAAATTAGATATGGGACGTAGGGGGGAAAAAAAAACATTAAAATTGAAAGTATTACACAGTTTCTGAACTCAAGGAGCAAAACATTTGTCCAGATTTCAGAAAGTTAAAACACATTGTTAGCTTTACAGTTTTTGCACAATACTGGCCCACATTTGCCAAACACTAAAACACCTTTCACTAACACTATTTATAAAGCATTACAAATGCATTCATAAAGGGTTATAAGTGCATACGTAAAGGCTTATAAATGCCCATAACTGTTTTGAGCAATTCCATGACTATACTCATAAGTCATTATGTTATAAACATATATAGGCTATGTGTACAAATTGAAGTGCTACAAAGCATTATTAGTTTAACGGTCTTTACATTACAGTGACCAGGATATCTAGCCATACATGTGTAAAGAACAGAGTGATACATGAAAGGTATGGTTCTATCCTCAGGCCTATTTGAATAATATATTTAGGCTTTGTGTATATCGAATCACTTTTAAAGCAGTAACATTTTGAGTTGGCCTATCAAAAAACTCCAAGTGTATTACTGTTCGTCTTTATTCAGCTTTGCAGTAATTATTTTATAATGCAGTGCAGTCTTCACCTTCTTCATTTTTTCAATAATGTCTCACCATTCTCCCAATCATATCCCCACCAATTAGCAAACTGAAGTCTCTTGAATGTTTTTAAAAAACCAAGGAAGGATTTGTTGATAATGGAACAACCAATAGCTGTCCTTTCAGAAAAAGGTGAGTTAACAACAAATGATTTCAGGTGTAAAGCTAGGTGAGGAATAACTCCTTTCTGACAAGCCATTGATGTGGGCTTGGCAGAAAATGTACCATGTCAAAGTGAAGGTCAAACTCAGACTTAGGATCACAATCAGTTTTATTGGCAAGGTATGTTCATACATACAATGAAATTGCCTCTAGCAGTTCAAGGTGAACTTGTCATATGTCACTTATAGGTCTAACTGCCTCCTGCAGTTTAGAATCACATATCTGTTTGTGTTATTCATTGTCTTCTCATCACACAGTTATAGTGTGATGGAGATATAATTTGTTCTGGGACCTTTGAATACAGAACCTTTTCAAGTCTGCTAGCGTAACCATTCATTCAGCCTTGATGAGACACGGTTCAAATGTTAATCACCCAGCGGGTGTGGCGAAATAACATCGCTCCTTTGAGATACAGCCTTTGAATACATATGCCATCGGCACAGACATGTACAGCCGCCTATGTGTCTCCTGAGAAGAGAGGGATACTTATAGGCTAGACAGAGAGAGAGAGAGAGAGAGAGAAAGAGAGAGAGAGAGAGAGAGAGAGAGAGAGAGAGAGAGAGAGAGAGAGAGAGAGAGAGCAACCAAATGTGTTAATTTATACAAAGTTGATAAAAAATGTTGATGAATTAATGAAACATATACCTTGAAATACAAGGTCAAGACTATGGTATGAAACTGTTGGTTTGTGCTTCACAACATTATTTAGCTTGTTTACAACATCTGTGGCTTAGCACCAGGTCATGGCTGTGGGTTTAGCTGCTATTGAACTGCACAGCAATCTATAGTTATACAGCTCTTTATCAGCAGGAAGTCTGAACAAATCAATGGCGGCCAACTCACAGTTCAATGAATTTAAGACACTCCATCTGTTTTTATCGTAATACACTCAGATAAATCTCTAGGATTCTCTGACTTTGTAGCAGCCTCATGCCGTCATGGGGGTAAAACCTGTAGTTGTTCACACTGCGGTCATCAGCTTATTCATGACCCCGTCGGAAGCAGACTGAAGTCTCTTGAATGTATTTCAAATATCAGTGAGGGATCCGCTTGCAATGAACAACCAATAACGCAAATAATTCCCTACAGGGACTGATTAATATTTTGGAAGCCAGAGACAGAAAAAAATAATCATGATTGGAAAACATCTGAAATCAATGATATTGTAATCAATGTTCCCCAGTTGAATTTGAGAATGTATTTTAAATATAAATTGACATTTAAATAGATAAACAAAGGTAAAGTTTAATTATTTTGCATGGTTTCTGCACAGTAAAGATGCCATTTTTTTTTTTTTACTAAAACGGACACTAATCCCAAATGTGATTCATGGATGATTGGCTAAAGAATAAAAACTTGAGTTAATGTAAGTTGACAACTGCAGTTAGTAGATATGTTAGTGAAGGGTGCAAGGGATGCTGTCTAATCAATCATACTACTAATCTAAACAAGGAGAGCGTCCCTTTAAGGTTTTTCATCAGAGGGAAATGAATACGATCTTACATAGGTTCCTTTCACAGAAGGTACTTTTAACAAAGTTTAAACCTCACGTTATCGGCACCTTTCATCTTTTTCCTGTGAAACACAGGAGTTATTTCACATGAAGCAAATGAAATCCGGCAGCTCTGCTCTGTTTTTTCCACTTCTAGTAAAAGTGTGTTAATCGTGTGGAAAACACTTAAGCACTTTGAAAACATGACCATGGATTCTCCTCAAACGAGCCCTTTTTCGCAAAGCTGAAAACATGGGTTAATGTGTGAAAAAGCTTAAAACTCGGTCAGTGACAGATATCTCAAATGCGTAATTAAGCAGTACAATTAAAGTGTTTGTGTGGGCAGTCAAGCTCAAGTTGCTGAATGCATAATATGGGACATTTTTCACTGATTAGTGTCCTTGACTGCAAAGAATAGCCACTGGCCTGACAGTGGTGACATCCGATTAGGCGCCTCATTCAATGGAGGGACTGTAGGTCTAATAGTCCATCTGACTTGTCAGTGGGAGTGATTATACCCTGGACCAGATAACAACTATTGCACCAGCTTCATTACATGTTATTTCTTACTTCCTTTATCTATAATGCCCATTCAAAAAAGTGAAGTCCTGAACTTTTTAAGTTTTTTTCATAGCCTTCAGAGCTTGAAAGTTAAACTTCTTAAATTGAACTTAATTGGATTTACACTAATGGCAGGACAATAGACGAAAGTATTTAACAAGAAAAGGCGGTGGTCACAGACACAATATCTATTCCATCATGGTGTTCAGGATTATCACCAAAATAGGTGTTCTGGATCATCAATCACCACCAAAATTTTATCATTTGTTACTTTTCCCAATACACATGTTGCCTGAAAATTTAATTGAACGTAAAAAGATCTTGTACAAAGACAGACTGACAGATGCCAGCAAAAACATAACCTCCTTGGCGGATGTAATAAGAGATACGACAAAATAACTACATCTGCTTGATGGTTGATTATCTTTTTGTTTTTTGAGAAATGTATGTTTTTGTCTCTGTGGACAAGAGAGCCTGAGCTGGGCAGGGGATTTTAATGGAAACTACAATACGTGTATGAGGCTGGCTATAGAAAATTCAACATTATCACTAGTCAGTTCTATATATGGACAATGGTGTTTTGTAAGCAACTGCATGCAGCTAAGTGCATGTCATAATGTTTTGAGCAGGTTGAGACACTAATGTATAATGCCTGCCCCTGTCGTTAGTGCTGTATCAATCTGGGTGTGCGCAGCCAGCAGAAGCATGACTCTTTTCTTCATGTTTTTATTTACCGTCATTATTTGAGGAGCTAAAATAACAGAGATATGGATTGGACATGGCCAAAGTTCACCTTCAGTGAAATCAGAGAAATCCACTGTGAATCCATCAACAGCCCAACAGACCTGGATGCTGTCTAAGAAAAAGAACGAGAAAATTCGATGCTACATAGACCAAATAACAAATCGATTACTAATGCTGAATGAATGAGGCATAATGAAATGAAACTGAAAGTAAAATGTTATGCCTTATTCAGTTACTGTAGTGTTGCCGATTCTCTGTAGGTATGATGTATCACATTTTCTTGGTGAGTTTGAACAACAGGGCTATAGACTGATTTACACTAGATTTCTCCACTAATGGAAGTTAAGACTAATTTAAGCAATATTTTCCAATGGGAAAATTGGGCCATTGGTGCATCAGTGCTTCTTCTTCTCTGCTATAAGAAAGTCATCAATTTCAATTGAACTTGTCCTGAATGTTAACAAAAGCCATAAAACGAAAGCAGATGTATGAGGACATAAAATTGGTAAATGGTGAAGCATTTGTCAACAACTTGCCAATGGACTGCTGGAAAATCAATGTGTAAAATGTCTGATTCTGCCAGATGTTTCCCCAAAGGGCTGACAATGGTCCACCAGGCTCCTGCTGAAAATATTACAATTATCCAAATGTTTATGCACTAAAATAATATTTATGCCACAATTATTTGCTGTATATTAGCACAATTGTGATTAACACTACAAAGATTTTAGCATACCATTAGAAACTTTGGGGTGCCATGATGCAGTTGGCTAAAGCATCCACCATAATCTCAGGGATCCAGGGTTCAGGTCATCTCCCAATCATTTCTTGTCATATACAGTATCTGCTGTCATGTCCAATCAAAGGCAATAAACTAACAAATAACATTACACATTTCATGTGTACGCATGCAACACAAATCTTTTTAATATATTTCAGCTCTCAGATCTTTTGTTGATGAAGATCTGCTGTCAATGACCAGCTGGAAGACATTATTTCTGCCATGCTATAAATCAGAGCATCTTGATGAAAGCTACCTGAGATGAGAGCACCTGAGGGTAACTGAATCACCAAACTGTTACCAGTTGCCCATCACTGTCAAACAGAGCCAACACAAATGTAGTGTTTTCTATTCATAAAATGGCAAGAAAGTCCAATTTTAGAGATAAAGAGATAACAAATAAGACAATAGCTAAATAAAATGGATAAATATGGACTCAAGTGTAAAATGTAGTCTACAGTACTCGACTCCGATCTTCTAGACCATCCTCTCTCTCTCTCTCTCTCTCTCTCTCTCTCTCTCTCTCTCTCTCTCTCTCTCTCTCTCTCTCTCTCCTGTAACCAACAGGATCAATATCAATTACATTTGCTAGGGATACTTGGTAAATCTCTTAATCCCACCACAGAGTTCACATTACCCAGATTGATCCATGCAGCGTCTCTCTTGGTGTTAAGAGGTAACAAGTCATAGGGTCACCATCAGTCAATTGAAAGACAAAGACAAAGCTTACACTACCTGACTAAGTGAACCACAACACACCAACTGATCACACAAGGAGAGATTTCATTTATGTTGTTGATGTATCAATATGATAATAATAATAATAATAACAACTAATAATAATAATAATAATAATAATAATAATAATAATAATAATAATAATAATAATAATAGAATATTCATATAGGGGATCTGACTAAAACTGAGTAAAACATATCTGCCATAAATGTTTCATGAATGGAATTGCATTCAGTTGCCATTGTTTGTATCCAGTTTGCTAATACAGCAGTGTCATAAAGCATTTGTGTCATCTAAAATAAGTGCAGAAACTAATGTGCTGCCCCCTCTCTCCCTGCACTCATTCAACCGCACACCTCATGCACTGCACTAATTAGGAGGGAAAGCATTTTATTGTGAGCCTTAGAGCTGTGGACAGGTCATTAAATCCTGTATACGACAGCAATAAAGCATGTTTGTCATATTTTTTTCGACGGTTTATTCAACATTTGCTTTGCTCAAGAAAAATGCGAAACAGCTGAATATAGCAGCCAGGAATGTCAACTGTAAACAGAGACAGAATAGGCTATAGAAGAAGACATATGCATCAATGAATATTATAAATAATACTTTTCTAATTGACTTTCCCCATTCTCTGTGTTTATCCCTAAGATAAACTGATTATGTTTCTGTAAATTGGCATTATGGATGTTTACACATTGTGTGTGTGTGTGTGTGTGTGTGTGTGTGTGTGTGTGTGTGTGTGTGTGTGTGTGTGTGTGTGTGTGTGTTTGTGTGTGCGTGCGTGCGTGTGTGTGTGTGTGTGTGTGTGTGTACCTCCACACTAAGGCTTTACTTAGCCAGCAATGAGAATTGGAGACAGGGAACAAAAGCCAGAGAGAGAGAGAGAGAGAGAGAGAGAGAGAGAGAGAGAGAGAGAGAGAGAGAGAGAGAGAGCAGTGTAGTATTTACAAAAACAACAGAGAGAGGGAGAAAAAGATGGGGGATAAGGAAGCTATCAAGTCTAAATTCCTGCCATCGTGGTCCATTAATTAGCCTGATGATAAATCTCTCAGGCCGCAAATCATACTAATTTACACACACGCGGGGACACCACACAGACAGTCTCCCACAAGCATCAATTAAGACAATACACTGCAGGAGAGATTGTCCACCATACGTTTCTCTAGGCCTAAGAGCAGTCTGGCAGGTCTTGGACTGTCTCCTCGGACTCAACAATTATTCCTCTGATGTGGCCATCGCAGGCCAGTGGTCTCTATTTTGTACGTTTCGTCCCCATCGTCACTTTGACCTCTGAGTCACTGCCCTTTTGTGCTTAATTCAGTCAGTCCTCTAAATTATTTGAGGCTGATAGTTGGGTTTAATTAGACAGCATTACGCTTTTATGGAGCACATTCAGCTCTGGACTTATTATGGTCTGTGTGAGAGATGGCCAATCAGCTGTCCCCAATATGGGTGAGATGTCAGCTGATAATTCTCTAATGGCAAAATGTTATTGGACAAAAGGACTTTGGGTCTTTTCAGATTCACAAATAGCACCTTATATAACCTATTATGATATACAGCCTATTATAATGTACAATCACAATTCAAGTACTGTATGGATGTTGGACATGAACTCTTTCTTATACATGGCAGCATGGAAAACCTTCAAAATAAGGCTATGTAAATCATTAACTCACTTTCCAGCTGTGAGATACATGTGCACCAAATGTGATGATACAGTATTCATTTTTGAAGCAGCATGCTGTCATGCTTTACATTTGAACATCCATGTTGAAAAGAGCTGAGTAATTTTGTATTAAGGCCATTTGATGAAAGGCAATGACAGGCATTTCATCAGCTACCAGTGGGCTAAGCGGTCTGAGAAAAATATCTCAACATGCATGTAAACATTTCATAACTACATCAATCAGGGACATCTGATGCTGGTAAATTAAGGTGACGAGGCAACCCCAATTTTCTGGGCGAGTCCCGAATTTTGACAATATGGCCCCCCCCCAAAAAAAAAAAACTTTATCCCCAATTTTTGAAGCTAAAAAATGATCTAAATCAGGGGTACCCTACCAGTCGATCCCGATCTACCAGTCGATCGGCAATGCAGTTCAAGTAGATTGCGTAAGGTTCCAAGAAAAAAAAGGCTTGGATATTCTGGTTTCATTTCTCTTTGTTTTGATACAAACGCAATTGATACAACTGCTGCAAACCACTGCCTAGCTTGCGGTAAATCGAGTCTTAGTAGGCTAATCTCTCTTGTAAAGTGAGGTAGTAACACTTTATTTGAATGTACCGTCATAAGACTGACATGACACTGTCATTAACTATGACATGACATTGTCAAGAATCTGTCATAAACTTTATAAACCTGTCATGACATACCCTAACCCTGACAAATACCAGGTGACACTTCATGACAAGTCATGACAGGTGTATAAAGTTTATGACAGATTCATGACAACGTCATGTCATAGTTAATGACAGTGTCATGTCAGTCGTATGAAAACTTTGTAATCTTAACTGGAGGTTAGTGATGTCCGGGCACAATATCGTGGCTTCAGTTTCTCACTCTGTTAGCTGAATTTGGCCTGCACGGATCTGTGTCAGTGAAAAACGAAAGTCAACCCAGCTCTCCCTGATCAACTGGAGGAAAGAAATGAAATGAGTAAAGCCAGTGGGCGGCGTTTGCCTGGCTATCTAATTTCCCCCCAAAAAAGGGGTTTTGTCCCGGCACCAGATGTGGACAATAAACAATCAAGCCAGTGCAGGTTGGGAATTGCAGTCTTGGTGTGGCCACCACCAGGACTGCACGTGACCTGTAGGGGGTGCAGAGGGGCGTCACAGCACATTTTGAAAGAGGAGGTGTTAAGCAGTCTCACGTCCTCCATGCTAGCCTGACTATTGCTGACCTATAAGTGTTAGCTGCAGCACCAGCATGCTTTATGATGCAGTCCTCTTGTACCTGGCCTCAACTGTGGCTTGCTGTGCACTGCAGCAGATGGCAAAAAAAGAGAGGAAGATCACACCACCTAAACTTTCTTTTCTTAGGTAAATGTGTGTCTGCAGGGGGAGGGGTAGATTTGCTCTTCATGCTACAGCTCACCTGAGGGAGGTGTGTGTGTGTGTGTGTGTGTGTGTGTGTGTGTGTGTGTGTGTGTGTGTGTGTGTGTGTGTGTGTGTGTGTGTGTGTGAGTGTGCGCGCAGTGTGCGCGTGTGTGTGTGTGTGTGTGTGTGTGTGTGTGTGTGTGTGTGTGTGTGTGTGTTGGAGTGTAAGTGTCTAGGCGGGGGTACTGGCAGGTACTTTCTTTATGGATACATAATTCGCCTGGTGTACAACACTTGACTTAATAGAAGTCTTCATCCCTGACCAACCTCATCAGAGCTCTCTGCCAAGGAAATTACTGTGCTAAAAATGGCTGCAAGGTGAAAGAGGGGGAGATGACAGGAGGGACAGGGTAAGGAGAGAGAGAGAGAGAGAGAGAGAGAGAGAGAGAGAGAGAGAGAGAGAGAGAGAGAGAGAGAGAGAGAGAGAGAGAGAGAGAGGGGGAAAAGAGTATCATTACAAGGTGAGATGAGACGAGGCCTTGTGTAGATTTTCCACTCACTCAACTGAGTCCTTGAAAGTAATACAGAAAGAGGGAAAGAATGTGTAAGGCACTCTGTTCAGCTCTACATTCACTGACAGACCTGTCATAGCATTGCAAATCAATCTCCTTTCTAATGATGCTTAGAAGCTTCCATAACTTCCATGACAGGTCTGAGTTCATGATACTTGTGACAGGCACATCACACCGCATTCCTCTTCTAATTGCATGTTTCATCAATTGCCTCATGAACATTTCTATATTGATACAACTTGATACAAGCAACAATTCCTAATCAGGTATATATTTTCCCCGCAACTGCCCTTGGACTTTAATTGTTAATTGTGTAAAGCTTATGAGAGGCAAGTCCAACATTTTATGTGGCAATTATTTGAAGAAATAAATGGCAATGTTGTTGAGGCACACTAGTGAATCTGCAATTATATTGCAAAGTGTTTATGAAACCATTAAAATGACCACATGAATAAGTACTGCCGATAATTGCACAGTTAAATCTAGTGTTGTACACATTGTGTTGTTAACAAGTTTATTTATTATATTGATGAATGGGAACATTTATTTATGTGTTTGTTTGTTTTCAATGACAAAGCGGAAAGCAAGGTCTTGCTGATTGAGGAGAAAGGAAAAGCATTATATAGCAGGCCTTATCCTCGTCATTGATATTTCAAGATAAAAAAAAAATCTAACAGGAACACTGCCAGCTCCTTAATGTGTCCCCCAGAACCATTCACCCAAAGCATGCAGTGTGCCAAGTTAACACTTTTACACTTTAAAAAAAGAAAGAGAGAAAGACCATTTTTATTCACATTGACTTGTAGAGCATGCAATTGCTATTGCCATGGAGAATGAAGGAAACTCGTTAAGTTCATTTTGTTTCAGTGTTGTTTGACACCTATTTCACTGCATCAGTTTTGTTTTTGTTATTTATTTATTTATTCATTTCATTTCATTTCATTTCATTTCATTTCATTTCATTTATTTATTTATTTATTTATTTATTTGTTTGTTTGTTTGTTTTTCTTTTTTTTTGGGGGGGGGGGGCATGATGTTTCTCTATTTTCTCTTTCTTTCTTGTCCAGTTAGGGACTGCCACAACATGATATGCTTCACCAACCCTGCTATCTCTGAGATGTCAGGGATTACAAATGACATCTGCCTTTGTTTCACCTGAAAATAAGAAATGATGGCCACTGTAAGTCCGACCAGCTGTGGTCTCTGTTTTCAAAAATAGCACTTGTGAAGTTATTGGCATAAAGTGCTTGTGGAGATATATTGGTAATGCCATGTTTATTGAGTTATTAACAAAGGGAAAAACTGCTGTTGTGAAGCTTGTGGGAGTTTTACAAGAGATGTTTAGATTCTGTCTAAAATGGCCTCCTTTTCAAAACGCTGCTTTGGAAATTAATAGAGGGTTTATCCATGACCATGTAATAAACATATATTAATCAATTCATTTGATTCACCTCCAGTAAGCGCTAGTCATTTTTGTTTTCAAAGTGAATATTAATTGTCTTTGCAGCCTGTCTTTATTGTCAACACCAGTTGTCGTTTGGTGCTGTTATTTGCAAGGGTTGCAATGATGCCAACACATTTTACTGCAGCATGATGTGCAAGCATCAAAGAGCCTTTACTGAAACACAAAGGCAAGCTCATCAACTTACCGCATGCTCATTACCCTTTTATAAAACAGCAAAAGCCTTAATATTTGGAAGATCTATCAGGTATGGTAAACAAGGTGAACTTTGTGTCTCACTGAGAGTATATCCTGATGTGTGTTTGGGTGACTAGAAGGCTGGACTCCTGGACTCAAGTCTGACTTCCTCCTTAAATTGAAGGACTTCTCACTTGACACGGATTTGCTGATGACTTGGATCTGAACTAAGACTTGGACGTTTTGTGACTCGAGTACAACACAGAAGGTTATTCAAACACTTGCTTACTGATGACTTACTGTAAATCTGAATAAAGATTTGGACGCTTTGTGACTTGAGTACAACACAGAGATAGACTCACAGACAGACGCCGGCGAAAACATAACCTTCTTGGCAGAGGTAATAACATAACATTAACAACAACGCTGTTTTTACGGAAGTGTTGAACTTGATGAGATAGTCTCAACTCATAGATACAAAACAACAATAAAACAATGCTGCAGAATGCTGGCTGTAGATATTTAAAAACTATTATGTTGATTTACTACAATAGCTCTAAATGCAATTTGACATGCTTATTATTTAGACTATGTTAGTGAGTGTGCTTGCTGATGTTCAGCAATGGAAAAGCGGAGGGCTTTTTTTCATGCTCAAATAACCCACGGCTGCATGATCAGAGGGATTCAAAATGTAACATGATTTCGCTGGGGCACCGGCACTTGTAGTTTTAATCAAATGGAGAGTACGGGTAATGTGCATTACCAATTAGTTTGCATCATCTAATTTAATAAAGAACAACGGTGATAATTGAGTGTTCCTATTCATTTATGCAATTAATTCTCATTTAAGCTGTGACTACTCTGGTTCCTGGGCCTCTAAGTAATTTGAAGCTTGTGTTCAACACTGATGTTTAACATCCATTGACAGATACTGGTGAGGATCGGGAAAGAATATTGACTATAAATATTAATTGATGTTTTGTCCCATCTGTAAATATATTGGCTTCTCAGATTTGATTTGCTAGATGGAAATTTTAGGACGGTGAGTGATTTGAAGACTTTCTCAGACACATTGTGCTTTCTCCCTTTCAAAGTGTAAGAAAGAAGTATTTTATCCATGGCTACTTACATACATCAGTGACATCAGGGCCAGTCTTCCCTAGAGGAACTTGCTCAAGGGCACTTTGGTGACAGTCAGGATTCGAACCCACTACTTCTAGGCTATTTAGCATGCTAGCCAGGTTCCTAAACCGCTACGCTACAACCACCCCAACATGAGGGTAAGACATCTGAAAATGAAGTCTCATTCCATTAAAAAATACAACTTACCTCTGGACATCTTTCAAAATAACGAGGCTTACAAATCAAGTCCCTGTTGATGGTTTGGCTTCAAACTAGATCATTGTTTTTGATAAGGAGGCCTAGAAAAATCCAAATGAAATGCGCCTGACACCAATCACTACCTGGACTTTTCCCTGTGGGCCCATTAAAGGTGTGAGTTTAAACTGAGAATGTGGGATGTGAAGATTTAAAGCGCTTTCCCACAATTGTGTAGGCTAGTTTCCAAATCATTGCAGTAAGAATAGTTTAGGGATTTGCAACATTTGTTCAGAAATTCAAATAGGCACGTACCTTGGAATCAAATTCATACTGCTTTGATAAGGTCCACTAATAGTATGCTACACACATTATCATCCGTTCTATTGCACCCAGGGACACACAATATGTTTACAAGGAGCAGCAACTGTGGAAATGACATATAAGTCAACAGAAACAGATATGAGCCAGATGTACATCTAAGATTCCTTCATGTGCCAGTTCTCTCTCTCTCTCTCTCTCTCTCTCTCTCTCTCTCTCTCTCTCTCTCTCTCTCTCTCTTCTTCAAAGTGAGTTTGACAACCCCCCCCCCCCCTCCATTCTTATCGCTAATGATTTTGGAGCATCCGGCTGAGATGGACCACTTATGCATTGCTTTCTATCTGAGCAGAACAATCCTGTCAGACACACACACACACACACACACACACACACACACACACACACATATGCACACACACACCTCCACCCTTACAAAGACGTGTGCCCATGTTAAAGGGATGCAGGCTGCTTGAAGAACCGTCCCCTGGGAGTTGGGACATATGGCGACGGATGGAGACGGGTTGTTGTTCTCCATGTTTAAAATCCCAAGGGAGCAGTTAAGTGGTAATGGTGGCGGTGCAGAAACTGACACTGTCACTCGTCCAGAGGAGGAGAAAATGCTTGAGGGGTGAGAGAGCATTATGGGCCGTTGGGGTGTCCCTGTATATCGCCTGACTAATAATCCTTGTTTGCCTGTACAACTAACAGCAGGCCTTTATAGCGCCTAAACATTTCATGATGAAAGTGCGGGTAAGTGAGGGTAAAATGTATTGTGAGCTTTCATTCACAGAGACATGGAGATGGTAGCCTATATGAAATACTTCTTAGACACTTCTCAAATTAATTTAGACGCTGCATTATTTTAAACTTACACTATGTATTTTGACTGCTATTACCTACGGTGAACTGTTGTTAAGTAAAATCGCTGTTCAGTCAAATGCAACTCCCACAGATATAATAATTAAAGTTATCATAATTAAAACAAAAACAATAATTAAACAGTATAATTAAACATTAAAAAATGGTATTGATTACACACACAATTTACTAACTCATAATCACAAACTAGACCATGAACAATGATAGGACATCTAAATAGTCTTCCTCTTAACTGGGGTCTATTTAGTATTTAATAGAGGCTGTGGTTTGTGACCTGACAGAGAAAATAAACGATTCAGACTTCCAGCTCCTGGAGAGGTTTCTCTTTCACTCTAACCTCCCAAACTAAATTCATATTCTCTGGGTGCAGGAAATGCATAATAAAGTCTTTGAAAGATGCGACTATAACATCAGATGCCCGGCAAGAGGCCTGGTCATGTGGCGCCACAGAGAGGGTCTGAGCAGGCAGAAAGGCAGGCAGGTTCCCTGGGCCTGAGTCGAGGCCTGCGGGGCGATTACCATCAGCCAGCATCAGGCAGCTACCCCGCAGATATCAGCGCATTATCGCCGCTTTAGTACAGGCTCTTAATCACAACAGGCAAAGAAATCCATTACTTCCTGTCAGTCTTCCCCCCGCTAACTCCTGCCATCCTGATCCATATCTGCTATTTGAATTCTCTCCCTCTCCCTCCTCTCTCTCTCTTTCTTCCTTTACAACATCACCAACCCCCACTCTCTCTTTCGCTTCATTTTATGTTTCATTTCCCCTCACTCGCTCCCCTGTTTTGTACCTCTAAGAAAAATAAATAAATAAATACCGTATCCCTCCCCAACATTTCACATAATCTGCACTGTGCGTGCTTACTGACTATGCCATGTCTCGCCCCTTTTAAAAAACATATCAGTAATATCACATCAATGCGTTATCATTTGAAGCCTGTCTACCCACAGACATTCATGTTGGGCCTTCTGTCAGTGAAGCATATGGCAGTTAAGTATCCCCCTTTGAGGAGTGACATTTACTTGCAGGGATGTATGGAGTGAAATTTTGATGTGACCCTCAAAAAGCTATTTTTAAAAACTATTTCAGCACAAGGTGAAATGGCTTAGCGATGGTTGAAAACATGTTGAAGACATGATGCATGATGTTTGTGTTCTTATTGACTGCCTCTCATTATTTATATATATATTATTCCATTTCACTATTTAATTTAGTGTCTTGTTTTTGAATTGTAGACTTTTACTTATATTGTCTTGCATTGAAAGCAGTCGTTTTTGTTGATTATAGGATTTTATTACAGCATTTGTGCCATGTTGTGACACTAGATAACAATGTGATTGTCATAAGCAGAGACTGTGGTCTCAGTGACTCATACAGTAGCTTGAAGAAAAAAAAGGCTAAAAAATGTGTGGTGACACACCAAAACCCTAGAGAGCAGGTTTTCATTCGGTAGCTATCAGTTGTCGTTTGTTTGGGCTCCGGCAAGGACTGTTTTTTTTTTGTTTGTTTTTTTTTGCTTATGGAAAAATCGATAGCAGCTGAGTTATCAAATCCAGAGAGAATGGGTGGGTGTGAGCAAGTTGGCGGTGTGGGTGGCAGAGGGTTCACGGAGGGATGGGGGTTGGGTGGAGAAGTAAGCAGAGGTTGGGAGGGGAGAGAAGAAGAGCCAGGCCAGAATCAATCCTGAGATATTGCCTTATTGAGCAGAGGCTGAAAATAGCCACATTATGATGTTAAGTATTGCTGAAGTTATCACGAGGGCAGAGGGAGTTTGGTTTATACTAAACAGTTTTTTTTTCTGTTTTTCTTTTTCCTGACAGCACCCTGACCATATCCAGCTCACAGGGTCATTGTCCAATCTCCCGTTACATGCCCGACACGACTCTGCTGTTATCTCTTTGTCGCTAGAATCAGACCGCAGATTTACGGCGCACCCTTGAAGTCAGCTTGTCAGCATTTCATTGGCTTTCATTATAGATCATAAATAATGGAACAAGACATTTTTCTTTGGCTGGAAATAATTTCGTAAGAGTAAATAGCAATTCAGAATGACAGGCACTGGCGTGGAAGTAACTGAGGACTCATAAAAGGAAAGAATTAATAAGTGCAGAATTTGCAAAGATGATTTAGTGAGTAATATTCCATGCACAACATACCAGGCAGCAGTGGGCAGAGAAAAGTAAATAAAGCCGTAATCAAGGCGATTGATTATTCATCAGAGTCTGAGATGGGATAATGAAAAACTGCATAATGCCACTCAAGGGGATAAACTTGTACATGTGTTCGTGTGTGTGTGTGTGTGTGTGTGTGTGTGTGTGTGTGTGTGTGTGTGTGTGTGTGTGTGTGCTTATGTTAGTCAGGATCTATGATTATCTTAGTTTTTCTACAGAAAGCACACAATCAGTCCTGCTCAAAGTTTCAAACTATGCAAACAAAACAGGAAGGTCAGAAGACAAGTTTGTTTGATAGTGTATCTGAAGCCCTATTACTGTAACAGACTGATTGGTCCTGAACCGCACCTAGACCTCTGCTTCCCTCCATTGCATCCATGACGCAGACACCAGTCTAATACCATGATATGTTTGGAAAGAGGGAAAACAAAACAGACAAAAACAGGAACAGTGGATGAACAGAAAGAGAGGGAAAAAGTGAGACTGCACGGGAAGAAAACTTTGAGGCCAAGCAAAAGAGGAAAGAGAAGAAGAGAGAAGGGGAGAATTGATTCTCCTTGTACCTTCAGGCAGCCCGGTGGCGTGAGAGAAGAGAGTCCTCATAGGTCACGAGTGTCACGCTGGAAATGTCACGAGAATAGATGGGCCCGCAGCATCCCCACCAAACAAAGGCTGCCATACACAAGGGTGAATGCAACTGTGGGACCGTGTCAGCTAGGCTGGAAAAAAAAGTTAGGCAGTAAGATGGAACTGTCCAAAGATGGATATCTCATGGGTCAAAAACAACCTATGAAATCGTTGAGAAATCTCAGACTGGTCAGAATGGCCTTACTAAAGGATATCCCCCCGGCTCTGATACAGTCACAGGCTGAGCACAACAAGCAATCCCATCCATAAGTGCTTCCATGAACACAAGCTTTTATACTTTTAACATTTTACACTATTAACATTTGAAGAGTTCAGATTCAAAATCAGAAATATGCTAACATTACGGTTCTAGGTTATCATTTCATTTTAGAATTTCTATAACCTACAAATGTATATGTAACTTAGGGGAAGCAAATAGTTTAGCTCAGTCAGTACATCTATGTAGGCATTAAAAATCAGTAGTTCACCATCATGTTTGGAATGCAGTGGCAGCATTGGAGAATACATTGTTCTTAGTAGCTTAAAGGAAAATACCGGAGTGAATTAAGCATAGCCCTGTTGAAAGAGCTTGCTAAATGCGCTAGTTAGTGAGTGGAACAAAATAATTTGGTACAGCACAGACCAAACACGAACGTAGAAACGAACAGGCACTTTACACTGAATCAATGGAACCTGACTGTTGGAAACCGAAAGTAAGATCTCAGGTTACATTGACTCAATGTAAAGTGTTTCGCGTTCGCGTTAGGTCTGTGCTGTTCGAAATTCTTACATTTTATGCTAAATATATTGCTGTTAGAAGGCTCGTGCAGCAGGGCTATGCTTGAATTCACTCCGTTACTTTCCTTTAACTATCTTAACTTCAGTATATGAGTTTAAATTGCTTATCTAACACAAGTGATATAGCTTCACAATAAGCACAATTTGCGATTGTGCAAAGCACCTGTCAAAACTATGAAAAAATGCTTAGACACTAAGTCTTGGTGTGGTCAGAGGGCTTTAAAGCCAGACTGTTCAGCCGAAATCCAGATTAACCGCATTTGTATTTGTACTTGTCTTCTCATTGTACAATTCTCAGCAATATGACAATCCTGGGGGATATTAGATTGCTCTCTACCGCAGATAAACATAAGGGGAAGCATACTCTTCCCTTCACCTCTCTTTGTGTGTAATAGTGTGTAGGCCTAATAGCTCCCAATCTGCCACCACAATCTATTAGGCTAGCTTAGCATGATTTACTGAAGGTGAGTTACACTATTAGCCTATAGACTTCAGCCGAGCTGGTGTAACCCACTTTCATTGAATTTGTTAACGGTGAAATTGTATTTAATTTCTATGTGTGTGAAGAACATATCTATTTGGCCTCTCTTTCACTGTTTTTATACTCTCTCTTAAAAGAAAGAATATTATCTGTGGGAGTTGTAAACCAGTACTATTTGTGTTAATGTCATTCGTTCCGACACGTTAGAGTCAAGACTCTGGTGTTGTTTGTGAGTCCATTCATTTTATCCCAAGGCAGGATGCGCTCTCTCCCTCTCCGCGGTTGCCCAGCAGATGAGTCTCTGTTCTTCGGCAGCTGTTTGGGGTTATTGATGACCTCATTAGTATGCTGCCGGAGGCAAGCTGCGCGACTTTGAGAGACGTCCCATATGCAACGGCAACCAACGGCAACCAACGGTTGCTGCCATCGCTGCTGCTGTGCCACTCGTCCCCTGTTGAACACTGTGTCCTCGCCGGTGTTCAGGAGGAAGTCCCAGCCTTCAGTTGAAAGTGAGTGAGAAGTGGGGCAGAAAGGGGGAGTGGGAAGAGTGAGAACGGTGTCTTTCAAAAGGAGAGTAAAGGAGAGAGAGAGTGTGTGTGAGAGAGAGAATGGAGGGAGAGAAAGAGAGAGAGAGTGAGAGAGGGAGAAAAGCTCCTGTGTTTAGATCCACAGACGTTTCATTATGTCTCCTTCCATTCTCATCCGTCATTTCCAACTGTAGCTTCTGGCTGAGACGGTTTAAACAAATTTGCCTTTGTGAAGACCTTGGGTGTTGAACTCTTAGACTGAGGTGAACGGCTCTCGGTGTTGGTGCTAATTAAACGCGTATAGCATGGGTGTGCTCCACAGTGCAAGAGCCCAATAGAAAATCAGTATCATCCCGCAGAAGCCAGGGGGATATGTGACCTCATTTAGCAAAACATGGCTCCTAGGCTCAACAAATTGGTGTTGTATCAGTGGCCAGACATAGGGAGATTTAGAGGGATCCTATAGCAAAACTCAATTTCAGTGGCCGAGCCATTAACTTTGAGTAGAGGAATATTTCTTGAAACAGAGGTGAGGAAAACTGTGAGGGGTGAGGAAGACTCTTGTCTTCTGTTGTTTTTTGGGCCATTGGTAAGTTATAGTGCTTGCACAATATTTTTAATCAGTCACAATACAGTACATTACAAGATAACAGTACATGCTTATATTTCCTGCAATATGCTAATAAATATTTGAACACAGCTCTTTATAATGCTGTTGAATGTTCTATTCACTTCAATGGGACTTCCCAGTGTTTTCTGGTCCGATATTTCTAAATAACATGCCATTGTTATGCAGATTGCTGTCAAGGAAAGTCAGATGATCCGTAAGTTAAGACTCAGCGTCTTTTGTGCGGGCCCTATTATCTGTCTTAATCATCAAAATTACCTTGAAAGCATTATAAACAATGCTTTATTTATATGATATTGATATCTTCAGTGGGTAGCTGTGTAATAAGCGGGAGGCCTCGACAAGCCACAGGCTGCAGTGCATCATTCTGTCAGGAAATATTCCACGATTATGACAATCTCGAAGAACAGTGTAATGGTTTGATCGAGTATTTACATTTTGTAACCGAATTCCATATTAGAAGAACGTACTACTATACTATTAGTCATCAAAACAAAAACTCATATGTTACATACACAATTATTGATAATTGTTACTAGTTAATATCAGTGTTCATAAAAATAATAACTTCCCATAAGACCAGTCTGTTGTCAACATACAAATAGTGCTTAAAGAGAAAACAGAGACAGAGGAAACATCCAGACCATAATTCTGGACACATAATTAAAATTTTCACAATAAACCTTTTTTTCTGTAGTAGCTCCCAACACTCCAAACCCTCCGAGTCATCTCTCCCGCCCAGGACAGCTGTTTCTTGCCTCCACCACCATCAATCGCACTCAGCTAACCCCCCTCCGGCTACTACTGGCATCTTCTTAGAGACGCCAAGGGTGTCTTGCCAAGTCTCTCCAACTGTCACTTCCTTATTTAATATTAATGAGGGGCTCTCGCTGCAAACGGTTGTGTCAGACCATCACTACCCCTCCCTCTACCATTCAGTCCTTCTTAAACACACACACACACACACACACACACACACACACACACACACACACACACACACAGACGCACGCATGCACACACACACACACACACACACAGACGCACACACGCACGCACACTCACACACACACACACACACACACACACACACACACACACTTCCCATTTCTATTTCTCCTCATCCAAAAGCCAAGCCATGCTATGCCAAGTCTTGCTCGCGTGCGCGCTGGCGTGTTTGTGCAAGTGTCACTCTGGTGACGCGGCTGCATTTGAGACCCTTATGAGAACTGATGGGGGAGGCGAGCCAGTGGCCCGAACTCTCCGTTTGCACACTGCCGAAATTGGCCTTCACACCCCATAAACCTGCCCCCTCTCCTGAGTAGACAGAATGGAACCCTCAGCTCCCTCCCTCCCTCCCTCTCCCTCGGTGGATGATAAGCAAAGGCTCAGGCCTGCAGACAGGGACAGAAATTGAGAACCTGGAGTCGTGTAGAACCGAGAATCGAATGCTTCAATTCACTGGAATCGTATCCCCTTCGACATTATCAATCCTCTTATCCGTCCTCTGGGTCTTTCTGGATACAGAAATGAAATAGATAACACAGCTATACATGTTTTTCCTTATTCTAATGGTCATCTAGATCATAGACCAGTCATGTGCTGATACCAACAACCTGTGTAGAACATCATCGTAACTGCACAGAAGAGATAAGAGACATTTCTCCGACAAGGAAAACGTGCCAACCCCCAACTAAGGACGATTTCATAGATGCTATTCATATTTCAACTCTGTAACAAAAAACATTGAACCGATAACATCATGTGGCTTGTAATGATACCGTTTTTGTTCTTCAATGGATTTGAATGTCTGTGGCATACTGTGAACTATTCATGAATGTCCATTAATAAGCCTGGAATAATGCTCTAGCTTCCGCCTAACCTTTAGCTAATTAATGATGCAGCTATTGGTGCAATATATGAGTATGTGCAGCATAGGGTTTTAAATAAACTATGTACTTGCAGCTGTGATGGCTGGTGGTAATTGCTGGAAGTTTTGCGATAAAGCTGCAGCATTCCTTTTCTTGGAGCTCCATTAAAGCTTTGTGGTCCAGAGTCTTTCACTTGTTTCACTTGTTTAGGGACTTGGGACTTTAACTTTAAACCTATTGGCTCTTCCTTCATTTTTTTTTTCTGTTCGTTGATTGTTTGCCATCTAGTTGGGGAAACCAAAGACTTAGGAGAGTACCCTGACATAGCACTGTAGCGAAGTATGGTATAGAGTGGGAGCACTACAATGTTGGTAATTTTAAAGAGGTCATAGAATTGAAACGTTTTTTTCTTTTCTTTTCTTTTTTCTACCTTGGCTTTGTTATATCAGGAAAGATTTATATTGGCGACAGAGCTGTCATTAATTTGAAACATACATGGAGTTGTGCTCTCCTTCATATAGGATCTATGGCCTCACTAAGACAGACAGATGTTTCTGTGATCTGTACCTTTCATAATCCTCATTTCATCTTTTATAAGCCTTATTCGGTCAGTCTTTATATAATCTTCAGCTTTTTCAGTCAGTAATGTAGGTCAGATAAGTACCAATGAGTCCATGGTCACCAGTCATCTTCTCCACTTCAACGATTACAAACAGAAATGCTGACAGATTTCTTTCTTATCCTTGAAGAAGGGGGAAAAAATCATCATGGAAAAAGGTACTGTAGAATACTACTCATTCATTTTATGACCACTTTAAGGCCTTAGGCCTACTGTACTGTAAAAATGTACCGTAAAAGTAATGCAGGCAATAAAATATGTAATTTAAACAATATACTTGTATAAATTAGTATTGGTTAATTCAAGGGTTATGCTTCAGTTAAATAGTTAAAACTGTGGATTATGCAATCTATAGTCCTCGTTAGGCAACAAAAATAGCCATTACAAGCTTTAAAAGCTGTTGAAGGCAATGCTCTAAAATCTTGACAGGTTGTTTGGCAGATTGCTAACATAATAAACAACCCACCCTCTCTTTGTTGACTATTGTGTTTTTCTCTCTTGTTTGGCTGTAATTCTTTGATAAAGATTTCAAACTTAGAGCTTTCTTAGCATCATGTCATTCAGCACCATATACACATATACTGCAGGTCTAACATAGAGATCTGACTACAGAGGTGGCTAAAACATAATTAATGTATAAAACATATGAATTAGCACATCACATTCAAGCATTAACATGCATGAGCGCCAGAAAAAATAATCATTGAAATAATCCTATTTAATAAATACTATTTAATAACAATAAGTCTATACTCAAGACATTTCTATTGTCATTTTTACCCAGCATCTTTCTCTTCTCCTTCCCTCGTTTTTTCATTCATTACAATGAATTAAAAATAATAACATTATTCTCTGGCTGCTCCCCAAACAAGAGAATAAAAATGAGCCGATTCTAGGTTAGGTCTTGATACAGAATTGTAAATCGCCTCTTTATGAACTTTTTCCCCCCTCTGGAAGAGCAGCAAGCCTGGTCCTGGAGGTACTTCAAAGAAACTAGCTCTAGGCACTAAGCAACCTTGGGATAAAACAGTGCGAGCTTTCCCCTCCTCAGGTAGAAAATGAACCAGGGGGGATCACGAGTTCCTGTTTGATGAGAAGCAGAGCGTGGCTCACACAGCAAATCAAAATGAAATCCTCGCCTGCATGCATCTCTAAACCCGTCGCTCCCCGATGAGCCGAGCCTCTGCATGTCTCCAAACACCATGCATCATGCAGTATATCAAGTTTCCCTGTCATAGAGTCTTGCAGAATACAGCTAGGTCACTCTTACAGTACAATACACATGGATAGCTTCTCTTTCATCTTCTGGGCAGGGGCATGGGGCAAAGACAGTAGTTTCACTGGATGTGTTGGTGTGATGTCTTTCACTGGATGTGTTGCTGTTTTGTTGTTGTTGTTTTTTTTCATGACGATGCACTCTCTGAACTTTTATTAGTGTTTTCGAGCCATAAAAATGGGCGTATAGATAAATCTAGCGTGGCTGTTAACTTTAGAAATAAAAACAAAATCAGTCATTATAAAACTACCATTTGAGCTGGGAAAGCCAGCGATATTAACTGTGAAATGTCATCTCGTAAATTACACGTCTCTCTCTCTCTCTCTCTGTCTCTCTCTCTCTCTCTCTCTCTCTCTCTCTCTCTCCCCCCTCTTTCTCTCTCGCTCACTCTCTGTCCATTATTTCCAGACATCATTTTCTTAAACAATTTCTCTACAGTCAGAAAGTCTCTCAATTCAGTCACCTTCTACTATATCCATTGTCGGGTATTGCAAAGTCTTAGATTCATTATCATCCCATGGCCAGGCTTATTAATAATTTTTTGAACACAATGTAACCATTTGTTTTCCTTCTTGTTCCATGTTTGTTTCTTTGTTGAAGTGCTATTATATTGAAACAAATAGATTTTGTTGCTTACAAAAATATCTCAGAGGAAAAGCAGATTGTATGCAGAACTACAGTACGACAGTAAAGAAAGCCGTCGGTCATTAAAGCTGCGCTTGTCTTCATAGCTAACTCCCACTTGTCTCATTAATAAACCCAACCTGTTCATGCAGCGGCAGAACGCGACACGGTCATTTGCACTGATCACACACTTAATATTGCGCAAATGGAACAGCCACAGGGGTCATCTCCGAACTTCACTAGGTAACACAGCCCCCCTCAGATGTCTTCAGCGTGGTCTGTGGTAGCCAGTTCACACAGTTACAGGGACATGGTAGGGATGGGGGGGAGGCTATTGGCCCAGGAGAGAGCGAATGAGAGACAGGAGAGAGAGAGAGAGAGAGAGAGAGAGAGAGAGAGAGAGAGAGAGAGAGAGAGAGAGAGAGAGAGAGAGAGATACCCGCACTCTAGCATATGTTCTGAGCTCCTGTTGGTGCTGGAGCGAAGCAAGCTGAGCCAAGCCAGGCTCATTAGGAGGGGGTTGGTGGTGGTTGTGGTGGTGGTGGTGGTGGTGGGGGGGGTGGAATATGCATGAGTATTCCCTCCCTGGGACCCCCCAGTCAGCAGCGCACTGTAATTACACACTCATTCATTATTCACTATTACTAATGTTATTGGGGAGGGCAGCACCAGAGCGCCAGCCATGCTCACTTGGCCATTCAAATCATCCTCTCTCTCCCTCTCCATCTCTCTCCCCTATCTCTCATTCATTTTCTCTCTCTCTCTTTCTTCTTCTTCTTAGGTTACTATACTCTTCTTCTCTTTCACACTCGTTTGGCCAGTCAAATCATCATCTCTCTATCTCTCCTTCTACCATTCATTTAATTTCTCTCTCTTCTTGTCACTCATACTCTTCTAATATCACTGTTGTTTGGCCAATCAAATCATTGTCTTTCTCTCTCTCTCTCTCACACTCTCTCCAATTCCCTCTCTCTCTATCTCTCCACCTATCTTTCTCATTCCTTCTCTATCTTCCTCTCAGTCTCAGTTTTCTCTCCCTTATCTGTTCATCTCTATCAAGATAGTATTTCCTCAATATCTTCCACGGCTCTGCCAGTTTCCTATCAGGTTCACGTGGCTCAGGTTACACTGCTACCGACTAGGGGGCTTATGGAGCGAGATTACTCTGCCTCGGAGTTCTTCTCCTCCGATGGTAGCGGGTCGCTGGTTGCGGCTGCTATGACTGCGATGGAGACATCATGATTAATGAGGAAAACATGGGGTCAAAAGGTCACCGTAGCCCCAGGAAATTAAACATGCTCGGCATGTTCAATTATGCAACGGCTAGTGATTACATTAGTATAAGTCCAGGTGTTTAGTGATTCCATTATCTGGATATTTTATAGCTGTTTATAGAGCAAAAGATGATTGATGATTATGAAGACGGGAAATTAAGTTGGGCCCCTGCTAGGAAAAGTAGAAGAAAAGCATGAAGTTAAAGCAGTAGTTATATGGTACTGAAACTTAAGAGTCTAACAACTCCATCTGGATTGACTTGTAATGTCTACCATTTACAGTAATCCACTTTTCTACAGTAAAATCAAATTCTTCTGTAATTTGTGTAGCTTCAAAATATATCACACATACAAAAAAAAGCTATTGAGATTTGTCTCTTTCAATGTCTGAGGTGATTTCACTTGGTCAAATGCTTTCCATTTACGTGGAATATTACAAAATAAAACTAGTTACTGTAAAATTAAGAATGGTAACAATCAAATATGACTATAACAAAGCTATGTGGTATACCTTCACCTATAGCACAAATCCATTCTGGTCTAGGTTAAGGCTTTTGCCTGAAAGGATGTTATTGAAATAAATGGTACTTTGTTGTGAATGCCATTCCCTCATGCTGAGGATCTTTTCAGAGAGTCCACTTTGGTGATACGGAGAGGATGTTTGTGTGGCTCTTTGCACATGTGTGAGTGTACATTTGTGAAAAAGAGAGAGAGAGAGAGAGAGAGAGAGAGAGAGAGAGAGAGAGAGAGAGAGAGAGAGAGAGAGAAAGATAGAGAGAGAGAGAGACAGAGAGAGAGAAAGAGAGAGAGAGAGAGAGAGAAAGAGAGAAAGAGACAGAGAGAAAGAGAGAGAAAGAGAGAGAGAGAGAGAAAGAGAGAAAGAGACAGAGAGAGCAGTGCACACATAGAGGCCATTACAGACGGGCCAGCGGGGTTTCTCTCCTTCCCCTGCACGACTCCTTCCCACCCCAAGGTCAGCTCTGGCCTCGCCTCCATCACAACCTGAGCCTTCCTCCCCTCCGCCGGCATGCCCACTCGACTGGCCGCTTGGTCGGTCACAGCTTCGCTGGAAATGTGTCTGTTGTGCCTCTGGAGACCCCCCAGAGATGTGCAGCTCTCCGCTTCCCCTCAAACAGGTCGATGGCTCTGGGCTATCAGAGTGCAACAGCTCAGCTCAGGGAGACCAAGAGGAAAGAGGGAATGAAGGAATGAGAGATGGAAGGAAGGGAAGACAGGAGGGGAGGAGGGGAGGGGAGGGGAGGAGGGCCTCAAGGTCATCCGGAGAGAGTTGACCTTGCCTGGACAGGCTGAGCTCGCCCCATGGGAACAGAGTGAACTCTTCTCCGGTATGGTAATATACGGTTGAACTCCAGCCAATGGATTTTTTCCCTTCTTCTTATTATTTTTTTAACACAAAAGATATTAAATTTGATTTTTCATTTGCCCTTCAAAAACATCCATCTCAGAAATAAATATGCTTGTTTTTGTAATATATATATATATATATTTTGCTTTTGCTTTTGTGTTCTAAAATAGACAGACAAACAACATTGAAATAAATAATTCAGTAATTGAATTAAAAGAAGCTGTCTTGCCCTTCAAACAACAATAATGCACTGACCCACTTACGCTAATACTATTGCAGATATCCTTTTATAATAACATAACAACACAGTCATTGTACGGAAATAATGTGTTTTCATTCCTGCCTGTTCTTGTCTATGGGCACATAGACACTTGAAACTTTTCCACTTTGCTTCCTTGTTTTTTTTTTATTTTTATTTTTTTATTCAGCCATATCCATTTTGGGGAATATATTCCCATATTGCTCATCAATATTCTTTCACTTTAAATGTCCATAGACCCTGTTGGTTCTTTCTGGTTTTTTTTCAATATAACTCAATTGTATTTGAAACTATTTGATGGGTTTCTCTCTATCTTTTTCTGCCTCTCTCTCTCTCTCTCTCTCACACACACACACACACACACACACACACACACACACACACACACAGACACACACACGAGAGAGAGAGAGAGAGAGAGAGAGAGAGAGAGAGAGAGAGAGAGAGAGAGAGAGAGAGAGAGAGAGAGACTGTCTCACTCACTCTGTGTTATAATGTTGTTTCTGTCTGGCCTATGGGCCTGACTGTTATTGAGAGACAGCAAATGTTATTATTATGAATGGGCCTCAGCCTGCCTCTCCTCCCTCCTCTCCTGTCAATCACTCAGCCAGCCACATGGTGCTTGCCTATCGTCTCCAACCTCATAGTAAAGGCCTTTACTATCTCTACTATGATCAGCTTATTTCCTCACCATGCAAGCATTTGTATTAACATCACCACATCTCATCACCATACCATTAAATACATAACCCCTTGTGGCCTATCTCCAACATGCAAAGTGGATTTGTCTTCTATTCAAATACAACTGAGAAAATGCACACATCCAACAAGTATATAGTTACAGGTGCCAGAGAAGCCTAACAAGTATTTCGAAGGAGTGATCTGCACACTCCATGCTCCAGGTGAATTCACTGATTAAAAAGTCATTTTATTCAAATACCTAGCATTTCCCGCACAGCCATCAGTAAAAGCTACAGGGACTGACTTGTACTGTCATATTATCAGACAGACCCAGGTAGGTCTCATGTTCCTTCATGTACACTTAACCGATGTCTGTCATGATGAATATTTTGTCAGTGACACCTGTGATGAACAGGACGACGTAGTACTTTGTATTTGATGGGCTTTAAATAATGTGTGAACACCTGGGGTGATGAACAGTTGGAGGCGTCACAGATAGTCACAAAGATGAAGTGGCAATAAAGGTGGAAGACTCTTTTCCTTGTGTCCTTTCATGGCAAGAGAGCAACCCTTACTATATAAAAAGTGTCCAAAATATTGCATTGTACAAAACAATGCAGTAACATTGCAGTATTCATCAGTAATAGTGTAGTGATTTTATTTTCAAACACTAAAAAAAACTCAAATATTTTTTGAGTCTAAAATATTGTTTTCACTGCAGTAATACTTTAGAAGAAAATGCAGTTTTGATAGGCTTACCTACAACATGATCACTCAGAGTCTTACTAATGATTTGTCAACTGCCAACTATATCTGAAACAAAACAACTCGCATCCTCGCGATTTCATTGGCCAAATACTGTTTGGATTTTCAGTCTTGCAAAACAACGATTGACTAGACAGATCCTGACTGCAAATTCAATTTAGATCTAGATTTCTAGGCAACCTTTTATCAAGATATGGCTTGGTCAATGCATTTTCTTTTTAAAAAGAACAGCGGGCTGTGTCCAAAATGGGAAGGTAGTGATTTGATACCTTTCTGTCTAAACTGTTACCGGTTGTAAGCACCAGCTAAAAAGCTAGTCTCCGACTGCCCAGTTAGATAACTAATTGGAATGCTTGTAGGTTTAGTTCTGTAATTGTAACTGTTGCAAAGACACCAGCAGCTATAATTGAATAGATTGGACATTGATGGCAGCATAAAGGATACATTTACAGTATGCTTCAAATTTGGCCAAAATGAAATGAAGGTGCCATTTATGGACACAGTTGTGGTCTTCCATCCTGGGCAGTGAAATAAAAAGAGAGAGAGAGATGAAAATTAAAAAGATAGACAGGGAAAAATATGTGTGGGAGAGAGAGAGAGAGAGAGAGAGAGAGAGAGAGAGAGAGAGAGAGAGAGAGAGAGAGAGAGAGAGAGTCACCAACGGGCTGAATGCCTTCACCGTCTCTTGTCCTGTAACTCCACCATGTAAACGGCTGGCTGGCTGGATGAGTGGCGCAGGCGTATCACCAGCACCTGGGCTGCTGCATCTTTGAAGTGCGAGACGAGTGAGCGTGTAAATGCACTCAGGACTGCGAGGCACTTTATCAGCCAGCCATTGAGCTCCGGCCGAAGCTTACTTCAAAGTGACTATACTCCAGAGCCAATGAATTAATCGCTAAGCCACAGTGGATAGGAAACAAACTTCTTTAGGTCATTCACCACTCTCACAAGGTGTACAGTGTGTTTGTTATTTCCGTGGTTAAGGGAATGCTCTTTGATGCACTAATAACCTAGGAGCTTTGTTGATAGAGATGATGGCTCACCTCACCTCAGTACCTGTCCTTAAGTTTGTGATCCTCTGGGAGAACTTTTGGCATAAGGCACTCTGGCACATTGCGTTTATCAATGGATTCTATGTTTTTTGCATTTTGTTTTGTGCATTTTGAGTTACTCAAACTTTAGCTGTGCACTTCATGTTCATGTTATCAGTTAGGAGGGAGAAAGGTAAAACCGATGAATATGAAGGAATGGATAAATGGATGAATATACATACAACCCACATATTACATTTCTTACATCTCTTATGTTCTCTGATATGCAAGGCAGAAAAATGTACAAAGTAGGCTATCTCAATATATAATACCTTAAAAAGAAGAAAAAGAAGAGATTGTCGCATATTACCCTTTCATATTGGTACACACAAAATAATGTAAATTAAATGTGTTTCCTTAATGACAAATTCCAATCTTTTATTAATTTTCTTCAAAAGCTGTTTCTCTGTGAAGCATCAAATAACGAAGCTGTGTTTTTCTGTGATAAGGCCCTTCAAAGCTCAATTGTGTATTAATTCCTTCAGAGAAGTAAACCGCAGCAAACATAAAGCTGATCTGGGATGACAACAGCAGACGGAAAGTCCTGTACATTTTTTTTATTTAAAATTTTAAAATCATATAACCCATACAGTAAGCTGTACAATTGAATTATTCACAGTGTGTTGAACAGAAAATAAGTCATTCTTCAGTTGCCTTTTTGACTTTAACTTCAGTTGTTGTTTTTTTATTTATATATATAATATAAGTATATAATAATAATAGTGGTCACCTCTTAACACATACAGCTACTAGGAAAACAAAATGCTCATACAAAACATTACAAAAAACTATATTTATAGAAATTCAGCATGTCCACAAAGAAAACCCTGGTTGGTACCAAATGTATGAACTGTATGTGGATTCCTGTGAAATCATAACCAGCTAGCCAAAAAATATCAAATTAAATGATGTATTCTACTAGCAATTGATTTATAACCACTTTTAACCACCATCAAAGGGAATTTTTTTTAAAAAAAAGAAGATTAAGTGTCATTTCTTTCATACAATTTTGTAAAACAGTATACACATTGTTATAAAAGATGCTTATGTTTTGTAAATAGCACTGATTTTTATTACCCAAACTAAATTTTCTATATTCTTTTTTCCTGTCATTTAATATACAGTAGATACAAATTGACATTTGATAACAATTCAGCAATTCTACTCACAATATAACAGATTTGTTCTTTTTGGGGAGGAATGCAAGCATAATTGATCCAGAGCTCAACATTTATATAATCTTGAACTATATTAAAAGGGCCGTCACGGAGCCCTTCCTGGGTCTTTGGCTTTACTTCAGATGAACCTTCTCTGCTGCAATAGACTGCATACTTCAAACCCCCAGTAGTTGCTTTGTGTGGCTGCTAACAACTTAAAAGGGTAGTAGAATCTGTAAGGGGTTTCTAAGAACTTCAGAGAAGGTTCTCTGTAGAGAAGCCAAAAAACTTTTATGTCCCTCGCTCCGAAAGTGAATTTCAAAGAAGAAAATCATCCCACATCTGATTGACCCAGTTGATTATGGAGGAATAAATAAAATTGAAAAAAAGAAATAGTAATTCCACCGACACAATCATCCTGTAAAGCACTTTTCAACTACCCGAACCTACTACTCAGGGAATCCGTCTCTACATTAGTGTTAGATACATCTTACAATACATGAACATGTTGTACAGTGTGATTGCAAGCCATCACTTCTGGAGAAGGGGTAAGGCATTAGAGAATGCAACGTTGCCATTTGCCTATTAACTTCATTTGACAGTCGGTATGACATGGCCTGCAGATTGTATTTAACAACTATTTACTGTATACACATATTTTCTCTCTTAAAATCAAAATGAATAAAAAAAACAAAACAAGTTGGGCACGGGGAAGGGCAATGTATGATTTAAAAAAAAAAATAATAATAATGTTAATTATATACTACAAAGTTGGATTTACCAAAATACAGTTATATTCTGCCATCTAATATATCCTCTACTTTTTAAGAGGGATTTAAAATTACATAGAATTTGAATAACACTTGAGATGAGTTATGAGACATGTCTGTTATCTATTTATGTCTTTACATGAAAGAGGTCACCTGTGGTCATTGAGATTAAAAGCCAATGACTGATTCTCTTTCCCTAAAAGAGACTTGTCATGTATTGTTCTACAATACCAATGCTTCCTGGACACAGAGATATTTGATTATTTGAAGTAAGATCCCATGTTGCACCTTACACATCACACAAACAAACACACACACACACACACACACACACACACACACACACACACACACACACACACACACACACACACACACAAATGTTGAAGGGCCTGCACTCAACATGTGGTGCTCGTCCTGCATGTTTTTCTGCTACCTACATCTATTACCCTTTCATAAAAATCTTTTTTTCCCTCATGACTATGACTAGCAGGATATTCTTGCTAATTAATGACACTTACAATTCAGAATGAGCAAACATCCCTCTGAGAACGCCGATCGGACCAGGACTGACAGACAAGCAGGCAGACAGACAGAGAGACAGACAGAGAGACAGACAGACAGACAGACAGGCAGACAAGCACCACTCAAGAGTATTTCAAGCCTGGCTTACACCAGATACTGGCAACCGTGCCCTCCTTGCCAACCAGCTCTCTGGCAGGCTGAGGAGCACCCCTCCCCCCCCAAGACGTAAGGGGCGTAAGGGGGGCAGAACCGGCTGCTCTGCCATGCACCTCGGAGATCAGCACTCTAAAAATGAATAAGCTAAATGGGCCTCAAACGCCAAGGACATTTATCGGACATTTGACACAAGCACAGGAACAGGCCAACAAACACACACACACACACACACACACACACACACACACACACACACACACGCACACACGCACCCACGCGCACAGACTCACATACACACACACACACACACACACACACACACACACACACACACACACACACACACACAGAGAAGGAGAGAGAGGCTGAGAGAAGGATAGAGAGACATAGATTGAACGTGAAGTTGATGTCCTCTGATGAAAATGGCCCGTGTTCTCTCAAGGTCCTAAACTATGATCCCCTTTGGAGGAGCCACCAACCCCATTCATCTCATTTAGCACTGTGGACTTCCTAGGGTAACATTATTGGTGACTGTTTTTCTTTTTTATCTTTTTTTTTTTTTTTCTTAAATCACGGGACAAACTGATTGACACCCTAAAAAAAAACCCTCAACTGAGCTAAGTTGTCTCATGTAGTTCTTAATGTACATGTAGTAGTGATAGTCAAACCCCTGGGAAAAAATGGATTTTTCTTTTCAAAAATAGTGATAGCCTCTTACAACAATTTATCTAACAGTGGAGCAAAAAGATGAGAAAAATAATATTACATTTTCCTGGTGAGATGATACTTCATATGCAAGCCTGATTTCACCTTTTCAGTACAACTTATGAACCCTGACAAAAATAAAAATAATACAATAATAACACGCAAGTCACATATTGTTTGTTTAGGGCTATGGTTAAGCACACACAAGGGAGAGGCTTGTATTATCTCTGACCGGTACGCTTTCACAATGCTTATATTCAGACTATGTCTGACACCATGTCACAGACAGATCTTTGGCAATCGGTGAGTCACTCTTGTCCTTAGCCGTCGTTTAGTGAAATTGTTGTGAAATGCCTGTGCACCAACCACGTAGCAAAGGACAAATCAATCAGAATCGCTTTTGACCCTGACAAACATGGGCAGGTGGAACGGGAGGGGAAAGTACACACAACTCGCATCTCATTTCTGCTTATGAAAGAAGTCTCTAAAAATCCCCCCCAGCTTGCTTTTATTGTGTAGGCTTGTGAGATGTCAACCCTGTTTATCTTGTGCATTCGATTTTTTTTTTCTTTTTCTCTCTCACTCTCTCTCTCTTCTGACGGCCATCCTTGACTGAGCTGTTTGGGGCGCCATGCAGCTGATTTCAGGGGAACTCACAGTAAGCGTGCGCTGCCCATAGCGCACATCGCCTAGGAGACGCCACTTTGAGGCGGTCCATCCGCACCCTATAAGACTCTCTGTCTGTCTGTACCCGGCAAAGAACATTCCTTCGCCAGCCGAGTTCTAAGATCACACAGAGTTTGAGGTTCTTTGTCCACCTGGCTTTCCATGGCCAGGACAGGGCATGACAGGGGCCTCACCATCTCACCACTGGGCCAGAGAAGTGTCTGCTTGGAGTTTTGAAAAACAACAACAAAAGAAAGAAAAATAATCACCCACAACACTGATTGGAAAGAATCTGATGTGCTGTGTTCTGGTCTCTTGAATTTCCTAACAAAACGTTAACCCCCATTCTATCAGTCTCTAGTTCATTTATTGCCATGCTTACAGAAGCCTCCAGTCTGTCTGTATTCCACTAATTCAATCTCTCAAAGTGTCTCTTAAAATATTTCTTTTATACTACTTTGTTGACATTAGGGCTCCTTTTGTTTAATCGATTACTTGATAACTTTATTTATCGCCAGAGTATCTCAAACGTAAACATTGGACGTTGGTTGAATGTTGTTTTCGTTTTTGTTATTTGTTTGTGTGTTCTGTTGTGTGATTTGTCTTTTTTTTTTAATGAAGTTTACCGTAGCCGTTGGAGTTTTACCGTAGCCGTTTGCCATCACAGGAAAGACACAGAGCGTCCTCCCTCTCGTTCACGGGTGGGGTAGAGTGGTTTGAGGATGTGGTCAGTGGTGTTTGCGTTGTTGATGGTGGCGGTGCCGCCGCTGTTGCTACTGCCTCCATTCAGGCTGGCGTGCATCGCCGTTGCTGTCGTCTGAGTCATGGTGTTTGTCGGATGGTGGTTCCGTAGGTCTCTGCGGCTGAGTGTGAAGGTGGCAAAGCCCTCCGGCAGCGTGGCGTAATCCCGGGTCTCGATGGCGGCTGCTGCAGCGCCGGGCACGTGCCGCAGGTGCCCGTCCCCGAGGCACGTCATGGAAACACGGGCGTCATCCCGGCGCTGCAGCTCAGATTGTCCTTTCCCGGCAGGCGACGGTCGTTGTAGGTGTGCATGTTTATCACCGCGTCCGTCTTCACCGTGAGTGGTGGCAGCGACGGCGGAGGGGGTGACAACGGGAGGGAGGCCAGCGACTGGTGAGGCTTGTGCTTCACGCGCCTCTCGCAGGTGAACGACAGTCTGATCTCGTCCACCACCGCACTGCAGAAAGACCTCTTGAGGGAAAGAATAGGCCCCAGGATAGAGGACGACACAGGCCACACAAAAGAGATGTAATAAGTACAGCACCATCACTTTGGAAAACTGTCAAAGTATGTGTGTGTGTGTGTGTGTGTGTGTGTGTGTGTGTGTGTGTGTGTGTGTGTGTGTGTGTGTGTGTGTGTGTGTGTGTGTGTGTGTGTGTGAGAGAGAGAGAGTGTGAGTGTCTCTGTGTGTATTTTTTGTGATTATCTAACAGATAGACAGATTTAGAATCTAACATACACCAGTTTTTATCAGGTGGCGTTACATATCATAATCACTATAACCTTCTGGTAGTCAGATCATAGTCTGTTGCCTGTCTGAGACCTTTGCTATTTCTTTGCTATTTCTTCTGAATTAATTCATAAATACAAGTTAGGAATATCAGAGAGAAAGAGAGAGAGAGAGAGAGAGAGAGAGTACACTTTAAATTTACTTGTGCTTCTTCCTACTGCCAGCACCCAGTGGTTCATTTACCCTTGCGTTAACCTTAGATATGCAGTATTTGTATACAGATAGATGTCTGTGAATGGCTAGCCCTCTTCTTTAAATAGGCGTACACATCTCATAATGTCTGTGCACTATTTTTGCAAGCTCTAGAGAGAATGACAATAATGTCTTTCAGACATCTTTAGATTTTATTAAAAATGTATATTTTTTCTAAATCTCTGTCGTACTTCCTGATTGATTGGTCTCTTAAGTCTCCCATCGTCTTTCAGAGGGAGGACAATGACCCTCTTTCATATGGAATTGCACTGTCATAGAAAAGTAGCTAAGTGGCAGAACATACAAGCTATCATTTCCTTGAGCAGAGCTATTTTGAGAGCACCAAGGGCTCTTGCTATTGGAAATACATAGCAGGCATTTAATTTGTTCAGCCACATTGAAAAAAGTAAGCCTGAGGATGACGCAAACCACAGGGAGAAGAAGGCAAAACTATGAAATACGACATGCGAGTCGGAATAACTGTGTAAGGTATCATTTTTGGAATCCAAGGCTTAGAGATATGACGCCTCAGTCATGGCTTTTGATGTTCTACATAAATATCTCTCCGCAGAAATAGCAAAGGTATCTCTGAGACATCTGCTTGAGAAATGTCAAACGATCGGCAGCATGCGAGTCAGCCAAGTGACTGTGCCATGTGAGTAGGGCTTTGATTGTGCCATTCCAGCTTCTTTATCCCCTTAGAAGTTCAAATCCTGACAGATTACACAAACAAACACTATTTCTCTTCAGGAGAAAGATGTCGGCAATCTGCAACGCTGCAAAGTTTGCATTTCAGACACTTTTATCTCTGCTCAACAAGCTCAGAATATTTTTTCAGTAAATAGAAAGTCAGTAAATATTGTTATTGTTGTCCCAGACAGGTGGCATATCTTTAAATAAACCTGAAACATTTGGGGTATCTTTTTAAATCCCTCGATTAAATGTCCACCACATTTACTTATGTGTATGTGGCATACGTGTTCTGCGACTGAATTTAATCAGGAATGCGACTCGGAATGCGTTCCACTCACCTGTTCCCTTTCCGCCGTCTTGCGCAGCTTGTAGATGAACTCCCCGATGGCTACGAAGACGGACAGAACCAGGCCCGAGGCCAGCACGATGAAGATGCCTCCCAGGTTCTGGATGCTCATCGGTCCCGCCTCGTATCGGGCCTCCTGCTGGCAGTGGTCCCCGTTCCACCACTTCTCCTTCAGCATGTGCAGACGCCCATCCTCCATGATACTCAAGATGGCGATGCTCACTTTGTCACGATACGGCGAGCCTTTTGGGGACAATCAAGATGGAGAGAGAGAGAGAGAGAGAGAGAGAGAGAGAGAGAGAGAGAGAGAGAGAGAGAGAGAGAGTCCACACAAAATCTTGTTAGCACTAATTAGGTTTTTGCGATTCCATCAGAAAGAAGCAAAGCCTTTAATGTCAGATATAGAGAACTATTGGGTACTTTAACTTTAACAAATGGCTGCAGCAAAAAAAAAAAAAAAAAAAAAAATAGTGTCTTCATTATGCTGCCAGCCTCTGCCCAATAAACATATGAGAGCAGTGCTCTATCTAGTGTTTTGTGCATTATGAGCTCCATATGCTGGGCAATTAGAGATTAATGATCATCAGAACACCCTCTGGTCCCAGTGGGGCATCGAAGCACATTACTATTCCCCACCTTTACCCCAACACCCCCCCCAACAAAAGTGCCCTTCTGCTGGGCTTGTGGCTTACCCTTGGGCGTACCGATGCCATAACCTTTGCTGTCAATGATGCCTCCCACTTTGGTGAGGTTGCAGTTGCGGCGGGTGACGTAGTCGATGGTTGTGGACTCCATGAGCAGGGCGTAGTCGGATTTCAGGACTCGTTGGATGCCGTCCTCGATAGACTTGACCAGTGAAGTGCTTTGCCTACTGCTCATAAAGGCCCACATCTTCTCAAAAGTGGATACTCTGGACCTCTGTGGCGGACGAAATTTCAGACAAAATGTCACTATAACACTGAGACTATGCTGCATGTGGCAAGTAGGACTCAGTCTAGGGCATTTTGTTTATGAATGCATTGCACATACAGTACAGGTACACTTGCATGTACCAGTCTGTACATGACTTATTTCCCAGTTATTTATTTGAACTAGTGCATTGCCTGGTCACCGTAAATTTGAACTGTCTCTTCTGTGTGTCAAAGAAACTAGGATTGTGACAGTGTGTGGCTTTGAAATAAAACCACTGATTCCATCTATTAGATTTTTTTTTTTGTCAGGCTAATTTCTACAGTCAATACTATATATATATATATATATATATATATATATATATATATATATATCGTTATGGACGTGACATCTGGAAAAACCCTCCAAAACGATACAAAACAATTGTGAACGGTGGATTTTAACCTGTAACGACAGAAATAGTAATACAACAATAAAAAATAACTGATAGCATTGCAGCTTTGTGTGTGTTATCACCCACTTATGCCCATTATAAGCCCCTCCATAGACTTACATTATAGCTGAATAGGGCAAAAATTTTAACAAACAGATATCCTTTCGAAACTTGCTCAGTTGAATATTTACATTGAGACGATACTTTTTTGTATTGGAAGTTTTCTAAAAGAATTTGTATGTCCATGTAGGTGAGACTTAAAGTTTTAAGGTGAGGTTTACTTTTTCGTGGAATTACCCATATATATATATATAAAAAAAACAAGTGATGTTTTAATATCAAATTTAGGGACAAAGTGGGCGTTTATGTATTCTACTAGGAATAGACTGGAGGGCTGTCCCCAGTAATCTGGGACATCTAGTCACCCTAAGCTAAATGTTCAGCTAATGTAAGTCCTAAGGAAAGAAGGGTGAGAGGGTATTATTTGTAGAGAACTACAATATCTTTCCTCATGGAGAGTCTATATTTATAAAGTCCACAGGTTTTTCACAGAAAAGCTGAGTCTGTGTGAAACAAGTATTGTTTTGCTCAGCGCTCCTGTCACTGACCCAAAAATTGTGTCATGGACGAATAAAAGCTTAGATATATGTATTGTACTGTGAAAGCCTGGTATTTTTCAAATATATTTTTTTTCCCTTGGAAGTCTTTGCTCAGTTACACCCATAGACCAGTTGATTTTTCAGCCGACACTGTTGCTGTTGACAATGTTCTCTTAACCTTGAGGACCTTCTATTCTTGTAGACCTCTAAATGGCATTTTCCCCAGTGTCTAGTGGTATAATTGAAAGTGGATGAGAATGTGCCCAACCTTGAACTCTTGATAACTGATAGAAAGGTAAGACTGCTAGCCTGCTTGTTCAATAGCTTACAGTAGTCGCTTGCTTCGTCGTTCGTTGCCTGTCATGGATATTTCTACATTGAAATCAAGCAACATTCACTCTGTAACACAACTCCCCGGTCTAGATACAATAAAAACACATTTGGTAAAGGTATCAATGTTGACACTGTTGACACTAGTGGTGGTGATAAGACTGAGTGTCTCTTATGAAACATGTGACATTTCAAGCTGTTGTACGTAAAGGTTACATTTAGATGCCTTGACTAATCTTAGATAATTACCAGCTCTCCATGTTGGAGGTGACAAGTGGGATGGAAACAGTCAAGCTGATCCCTTCTCAAATTTGGTATCAGAACACAGCAATTTCTTTTTTTGTTGTTGTTCCTGTTCTTTATCTCTCTCTCTCTCTCTCTCTCTCTCTCTCTCTCTCTCTCTCTCTCTCTCTCTCTCTCTCTCTCTCTCTGCAGATAGGTGCTAGGGACTTCAGATTAAAGGGTTCTAAAAGCTCTGGCAGCAATTACGGGCGCCTGCCTATGTAATCTCTAGTGCTGCAATCAGAATGAAATCAAGAGAAATCAAATGGAAAGTAAACCCAGAGAAGCCATTGGGACAGACAAACAATGTGCATTGATTTCAAATGCACAAAGATGATGAACATTTTAGGTCTGCTTCCATCCATGGCTGTACAATAAGCTCAGAAACTACAGCATGCTGCATGTATTGGATGAGGATGAAGGATTCAGTTTTTGTGCAATTTTTTTTTTCAGTTTGTTACTGTTGCATTAATACTTAAAACTAAAATGTCTAATACAGTAAAACATTGCAACATCATAGAAAAGTTGTTTACTAACTTTAAAAATTCGGTGAGTTTTGCATTCAAGTCTGGGGTTTAGCTTGCTTGATGCCATGCTTTTTTTTTTTTTTTTTTTAAGAGAGTTTCAAAGCATGGATGAATTAAGCATGGATGGCTCAGAAAATGGACCATAAAAAGGTATCAGGCTTGTCTATTGTTCTTGACATAAATTCTTTTCATGACAATTAAAAATTGTAAAGAGAGAAATGTGTACTACTCTACAATAATTATATAAAATACATACAAATAAAAAATATATAAAATAATGTACAAAAAATCCTATGGGTAAAAGCCAAAAGTTTGGACTAAAAAGAAGGGGGGAAAAAAATCATTAGGATGGCATACTTCAAACAGCCCACAGAAGTGGAAAAACCGGAGAGCAGGAGATTTGACTTTTGGGAATTAAGATCTGACTAGATATGAGACAGTGTGTGGGAGAGTGACTCTGTTTGCGGCACAGTATAGGTTTCACAAACGTGCCGAGGAAGATAAGAAAAAAGGCCTTTTTGAAAAGTTTTCCACAATTGGAATGCAAAATAAACCAAAATCAAAGTTTGGAAGTTTGAGTTCCCTACATTAAAAATAAAAATAAAAAGATAAAATAAAAATGAGCGAGGGTAGAATAGAGGAGACTAATAGAGATTTGGTGAGTGGATGTTATAAAGCATTGACTTCAAAATGGCGAACCTTGAAGAAAGTCATGGTGGCTCCATCCCTCACCACACCGTACTCGATCTTGGTCTGCTTGGCCAGGTCGTCAGCCGAGTCCACGGGCGAGTCCATGCGCTCCACGGTGAGGAAGGCGGCCAGGTTGGCCGTGTAGGACGAGATGATGATGAGGGTGAAGAACCACCAGATCCCACCAATGATCCTGGTGGAAAGGGCCTTGGGCATCAGCTCTGAGCCTTCATACAGAGAAGAGCACAAGATTCAGTAAGAGTGGACCAGATTCAATTTTGATGTCAATACAGTACAAATGGCTATACACTATTTGGATTTTAAAAAATGAATACACAGATACACAAATGAAAAAATGTGCCATTTTTCTTCTTACATCTAAGTATCTTTTAAAATCAAAACAAAATGCCACACGAGAAAGTTCAAATCCCAAGCCATTTTAACAGTAGACTAAAATATTATATTAATAGATAAACAATTACTGAATCAAGTGTGTTTCCATCAAAACCATCCATTACAACTTGGGTCATATTGAAATTGTTTTCCCGCACAGACCCATGAGGTCAAGGGCGACACATAAAACAAACCAGCGAGAGAGTATTAAAATTCCGGGCTTTGATAAAGAGTCTTTACGAGTACAGGAAGAAAAGGCCAAATGCTATACCACAACAGAGACACGCTGTGGGTTTAAAGCAGCTCATCAGCACAGCATAAAAGAGAGAGCATAATTCAGGAGAGCGAGCGCTATGCAGGACTCTCCTATAAAAGTGATGGATGCTAGCCTAGTCTCCCCAGCCAGCTCATGCCAGCAGAATGCTAAAAAAATGCCAGTGAGGGAGGACTAAGGAGCTAGCCAGACAGCAACCGCTTTTTTAGGGAACAAATAGAATTTTAAGCGCGCTCTAATTGCTAAAAATGGGCCTGGTGCTGCAAGCAGGGAACCCACCACGAGGAATGAAGGCAGAGAAGGCTTGGGATGGGGATAGCTGGGGGTTGAACTTGTCTTGTTATGGCTTGCCTTGAAACCACTTGAGTTTACTTACAATAGGCATAAACAAACAAACAAACAAAAAACAAACAAATAAATAAACGAATACATAAATAGGAATTGTGTGGGGAAACTAAGCTGACGTGGGCTCATGTGGTTTGTTTTGTGTGCGATGTTATTTTGTTTGTTACTGTTGTATTATTACTCAAAGCGGAAATGTAAAATAAAATAAAAATATGCCAACATCATAGAGAAGTTCCTTACTAACTTTGAGAATACTGTGAATGGTGCTTGCAAGTGTGGGTCTTTTAAGCTTGCTTGCCATGTTTCTTGAGATCAGTACTTTCAAAACATGGATGAGTTCAGGATGAATGGCCTTGGAAAAAGGCACCATTACATGCTTTAGCAGCTAGCCAGACAGCACCTGCTTTTTAAAGAAACAAATAGGATTTTAAGCGGGCTGTAACTGCTACAAAATGGACCTGGTGCTGCAAACAGTGTAACCTACAGTGGGGAGTGAAGGCAGAGAAGGTTTAGGCGGGGGAGAGCTGGGGGAGGGGTTTGGAGTGAAGGCAGAGAAGGTTTAGCCAGTGGAGAGCTGGTGGGGGGGACGGCTTGGAGAGACTCTAGAGATGGTGGTGTGTGGTGAGGTCAGGTCAAAAGGCCCTCTAGTCAGAAATGTCCGAAGAATGAAACACAAACTGCCCAAAGGAAAACATGTCTCAGGACTCTGCAGCTGATGCCTAGGGATTTACACCTCTAACCCGGCACAACTACTGTGGAGGGTTTTACTGAAGATGTTCATTTCTTCCCATTTCTTTGGGAGAAACATCACAGTTACTGATTTGAATGTATTAGATAAATATATGGTGATTGATCTCTATTTCAGGTTATAAATGTTGTGATGCAGATGAAAAAGATCATACAAAAAATGAGAGTAAATTAAAATAATTTTAAATCATAAGGCTTGTTTGAAAGCTTAAGTTAAGACATTAAAGAAAAGAGTGTGCTCCATTTGGAAAGTCATTGTCTGCTCTAAACAACATCAGCGCCATTGTGTTTTACTACAATGACAAAACAAACAATAATTTAGAAAACAGGACCAGTCAGATGTAAAAATGATGTCCCTTCATATGTATCCTCATAAAACATACTATTTATAGGCATGTACCTTTTTAATTATCTCATAAACATTTATCATTTTTATGTAACATATGTTCTTAGAAATAAAAAAGCTATTTTTCAAAATAATAGGCTGTTTACAGTTGACGTGTTTGGTAGTAACAGCACTGATGCTTTATATTGTTTGATATGTTTGGTGCTGTTTCCAAAACAGCATGTGACAACAGGCCGGAAAAGAGACAAGAGATGTAACTCAATTGAGAGCTGAAGAATCAGCAAATGGACTCACAGCACTGAATTGAGCACACTGCCACGAATAAAAAGTAAACAATGACGGACAACGTTTTGGAGAACCATCAGCTATTTTCTATATAAAAAATAAAGCATTAGTCACATAGGAGGTAATAAATTGAATAATGTACCTCTCCAACCCCACTACCATCTCCTCTCTCCACTTTCCTCCCTCCTTTCTTTGTCTCTCTGTCTCCATCTTAGCCCTTTCTCTAGCTCTTATTGCGTAAATAGAAAAGACAGCTTGCGTCTGTGCATGATAGAGCCCTCTATCTCTTCCATAGCCCTTTCTCTAGCTCTGCCTCTTTCTCTTGCTTTCTCTTCCACCTCATCTCTCTAGGCCTTGTGTACACGCTGTCCTTGTGATGTTCTGTCCTCATAGTCTTTGGCCTTTTCTTTCTCCTCCTCTCCCTCATCCTCCTCTTTCTTTCTCCTCCTCTCCTTCATCCTCCTCTTTCTTTCTGTGTCTATGAAGCTGTCCCTACTGTTGTATACACACTGGACAGAATATCTAAATTATCTTGAAATCAATACTCACCCACACCACCCCCACCATACACACACACACACACACACACACACACACACACACACACAAACACACATATATGCTACACCCATCACATTGGAGATCGGAGGTGAGCTCATTTTAAATGTGACTGCCGCTAACAATGAAACATCCGAGTCGCAGTTTGTAATGCTGACTCCAAACATCTGGCTGTCGGCATAAGGAGGCCGGTACGCGAGGCAAAGTTGCAAATGGGCCCCCGCCTGTGAGTTATTCTCTGCGGATTTACTGCTGAGTGCTATTAAATGCACTGCCCCGCTTTTCGCTGTCATGTTCTCTTCCCCACGAGCAGGGAGCGAGAGAGAGAGAGAGAGAGAGAGAGAGAGAGAGAGAGAGAGAGGCATCACCGGAGCGTCTGCGAACCATCTCCCCCTGAGAATGATTACCTGCGTTTAACATTCTCTCCTCGTGAATAGGAAAACAAAAGAGAGAGAGACCGAGAGAGAGAGATAGAGAGAGAGAGAGAGAGAGAGAGAGAGAGAGAGAGAGAGAGAGAGAGAGAGAGAGAGAGAGAGAAAACCAAGACAACGTAATACAATAAGCACAGCTGAAAACACAGCGCCAGGGGCCACACTGTCTTATTAATCTCTTTTAAATAGTGCGGCATAAAGTCTGTTTTTAATCCATTTGGCAGAAAAATACCTCACGGTAGCCTAGCAGGACGGCGCCAAGCCGATGAATACCGAATAAGGAGGAGGAGGAGGAAGACGAAACTGATAACGTTCTGCCATGGTGTTATACCTGCAGGACAACAATATAAGCGTGCTGCAGCAGAATCCCTGATAGCCTGATCCTCTACTGCTATGATTCATAATCATGCTTTTTTTTATTATTTATTATTCTAGCAAAACTAATTTTCAACAAGCCCTCTACAAAATATACACGACTTTACAAACATGCCAGTGTTACTGCTCCCCATCACTATACATGCATGTACAGAATTGCATAAAAAAAAAATCTAGATGCTGATACCCAGTGCTTAATTTGTAAATCAGTAGGTAACGGAACGCAAAGTACATTATAACGACAAGTTGAAGACGACATGACAGGTCCCGGGAACACACAAAAAAACATCAAGTGAATTGCCACTTCTACAGCTGTGGCACATAAAAGGCTCAATTTCAGACAACATCCCTTTTATAAATGCCATAAGATTGCATTACAAAAAAAACCCCGACCCAGCGCTACATGAAGTACAAACATTCAAGAAAACAACCATATTTTGAGTGTGTTAACTTTTGGTACAGGTAATATGTTTTCATATGCGCGCGCGTGTATGTGTGTGTGTGTGTGTGTGTTACGGACAACAAATTAAATGTCGTTTAGACATTTTTGTAAAACCATTCACCAGTACACACCATTCGTTTGCCCCTCTCACTGACACACTGACCTCCTCGATTTGCCAGTATATTCTTAAGTTTCGGTTTTGTTCCTCTTGAGGCGTGGTTTGTCAACAAATCCCCGGCGACGAGTAACATTGAATTTAATTAATAAATACATGAAGGTATGAAGACTTATTATGAAAACAAAATCCATCAATTTATTTTGTACAATTCATGAATTGATTTTATACATTTTAAAACATTGTCATGATTTTTTTTTTTTAAATAAAAAAATATTATTATTATTCACGAGAGGTGGCGGATCAGCCAAAATAAGTCCCGGAACGTGGGGTGGTCAAAATGACGAGGTGGGGGATCCTGTTCCGGCATATTCCGGCACAAATTAAGCACTGCTGATACCATACATCACGATCATGTATGCTGAAGACTAACTTAATTACTTTGATGGGCCATGCTGTAAAATATCAGCATTACATATTTACTGTTTTACATGCATGACTACGTGTCAAAGTGTGATCTTTATGTTGGTCGAACATAATCCACATCCATATAGATCACCACAAATCGAAGAAAAATGCTGAGAAATGCTTGGCTCCCCATAGCCTATACCTCAGTCCTTTAAGGGATAACTGATAAAAATCTGGTCTGACGTGTTTAAATGATTAAACATGAACATTGCCCCAGCAACATACAGATATAGTAGCATTAGCATTAGCATTTTAATATAGCCCCTCATCTCTCCAAGCCAGAGGCCCCTGGTTGAGTAGTGGAGCATTGGGATAGGGGCTAGCCCATAATAGCAAACCTCTAAGCATTTCCACAGTGTTTCAAGTTGACATGGTGGAAAAATGGGCGTCAGGGCGTCTTGTCAGTGTTGGAAATTTGTAGCCAGGGCAGCTGTGTGTCCAAGCAGTAAATGTTATGCTACAGACTGTTGGGTGGAATCAGTTTGAATGGATCTTTAAGGCATCTGTGTAACCATGATGAATCATAACTATCTGTATGTGGATAGTCATGTGGCCAAAATACACACAAGAAAATACACAATACAGATTGATGTTGTGTGTTCTATTATTTGTATGTACACAGAAGGCAAAATTAAATATACAAAATCTACCAAATGAATCCATCAGGCTTGTGGCTATGTTAACATACACACACGCACACACACACACACACACACACACACACACACACACACACACACACACACACACACACAATAATAAAGTTATACTGTATCACGTGTACATGTTGTCTGTGTGGCTACTCCATTAGATGTATTCTCAATGTAATATGTTACACTATGGCTACAGTATGTGTGGGAAATGAAGAAATGTATCTCATCTATCAAACAAGGTGTAGCCACAAAACAGCAGATATCCCTTTTTGTCATGTGCCCTTAGCCTCTCTCACAGTCTATCCTCTCCCCTTGTTGTCTTCTGCCTGTCTCATACCCACACTCTCTCATTCTCTGACACAGTCAAGTGGTAGGATCCGATTTTCCCTCGCAGCCCGCTGTTGTGTGGAAAGTATCTTGAGGGTGGTTTGGGGGTGGGAGCTGTAGCAGTCTTATGCCTAATGAATAGCACATCACATTCTCCATCCTCTCAGGCAAATATCCGACACACAAAAACAGCACCAGACCATGGCATCTCCATTTGTCTTCCTATACTGGTTAAGCTCTTCAATACATTAGATTTTCTCTCTCTCTCTCTCTCTCTCTCTCTCTCTCTCTCTCTCTCTCTCTCTCTCTCTCTCTCTCTCTCGCTCTCACAGACACACACACACAGTGTTTTATGCAGGGTCATCGTTCGCTTGTTGAATTATGGGGAAAGTTTGTATGTTCTTCTAAATCTAAGGCTATTATATTAAAGATACATTCAGAAGGATTACTTAAAGTGTAAGAGCGAATAGAATTGAAAGTAAGATGAAGCAATTACTCCAATCTCTCTATGCGATAACAATTTAAATGGGAAGATTGCCAGCCATGTGAGATGGATATTAGGTACAGTAATGATACTACTGTAAGTCTTATTCATGGTTAAGAATCTCCATATCACTTACATTCATTAGTAGGGTCAGGGTCAACCTTAATTTTATCATGCGATCACATACCATGTGACAGCAGTGTTTGATGAAGATGTCCTCATTATTCCCAATTACGTTCACCTCTGATTGATGTATCAAATCACATTTCCACAGACTGCTAGGAGATGAGATGGATGGATTTAGCTCTGACTAGATGGCAGCTGTGCTATTGGAATCAAAATGCCTTTATAAATTAAATGACAGTGCTGGTGGTGGTGGCAGTGCTTCTGAACTAGAGTCTGCACATGAAAAAGGTACAAGTATTTTCAAACTTCAACTAAGTGTCAGCCTACAGTAACAAAAAGTCCCTCTAGTCTGTCCCTGGGCTTTGATCCACACCGCAACCTCTTGGCCCTGACATGAAAGCAAGGTCTCTGGCAGGTTCTAGCCACAGTTTATAAGGAAACAAACAAAAAAAAGAAGCCATCACCACTGGCGCCGCCGTGTCTCCCCTCCCACCCAGCTAGAGGCTGACAGGTGTCTGACACCTTTCTCATGGACACAGTGACAATATCATCTTCTGTCATGGAAGACTTAGTTTCACTTGTTCATGACAGACAGGTTTTGTAGCAGACAGACAGAAAGAAATGGTGTTAGTTAAAAAAGAGAAAAAAAAACAGCATAGAAAGAATGAAAACCCCTGTAGCTGTCAGCATTTTTTTTCTTTTTTTCTTCCTTTTCTTTTTTTCTACTTTTTTGCAAGGCAGAGATGATACTTTTTTCTTTGTGAGTGAAAGGGTTGAAGGTGATAAAGAGCTCAGGAAATCCAAAGGTGCTCCTTACCTTGCTGCATAAGGGAACCCACACCAAACCAGAAACTGTTGAGCAGGGTGAAGTTGTTCTCCACCACGTCAGAACCAGGGTTACAGGGGTGAGCATCATACCACTCATATGGGCTAAACCTGCCATCAAAACATAGACAAATACAACACAGTAAGCATTACTAGGGCCAGAGTATGATGGCCCCTGAGAATGTAATGGATAAGGACAGCTCAAAGTAAATCTTAGATCCATCAAACATCTACCACCACAACAGGGCTCAAATATTACAGTATTTCAACAGAGAATATAAAGCATTGAAGATGGCATTTTATAGGATGATTTTTTTGTCAGTGAATTTACTTTCATAAGTTGCTTAGTATTCACTTAGAATGTATCCATTTCTGATTACTGTAACCAAGAAGACCTCCAAGGACATCATGACACTAATTAGACTAAATCTACCCACATTTGATCAATTTTGAACAGACAAGTAATCAATTCATATGCATTCATTCATTCATTCATTCATTCATTCATTCTTTAAAAACGAGAGAACAGTACCGGTATGTCATGCTTTTGTCATGTTCAAGTGAAGAAAACGGAGTTCAATGAGTGGATACACCATGTAATGTGAAGACAGGCTTCGCAAATTAACCAGCACAAAACATATCTGACTGACATACTGTCTACCTAAAAGGCTGACTGAAATCCATTAGCTACACCTGCCACCAGCCTACAGTCAAAGTCCATAGATCCAAGCTAGAGTAAACTTTCACATTTGCACACTATTTCATCACCTTTATTCAGCTCTCTGTGTTGATTGTATGACAAGATCTTGAATTGAAACATTTTCCAACTAATTCATGCACAGAAGCACTCTATTGTCCCCTGAGTAAGTGTCAATCACTTTTTTTTCTGTTCTGTTCTGTGTTGTGTTAGTTATATATCACTAAGCTATATCACATAACTGTCTCAAGGCACTTTACAGAGGACATCTTCCAGCATCGAAGAGCATTTGCCTGGTTTGTTTATGGATCTCAGTGGCACAAAACCTTAAAGCCTTTCACCATAGGACAAATGATCATTACATTCTCATCCCAGACTGCTGTGCCTTTTCCGCGTCCGACAGTGTGGTGAACACGAAGCCGAGCGAAGCGAAAGAAACTGCTGCTGCTCGCCGTAATGAAGCCCAAACATTTGGAAGGGGGATGTTGCTCAGCAGTATGGAGCTTCCCCGTGGTGCTCGTGATGGAGATGCTTAAACTTTTGCCTCTCTAGTCGAGGCCTCTTAATACCCAGCACCAGCATGACTGGGGAGACAACCGAAATGAAATGAACTAGGCCCTCACCGACAGTGCACTTTCACACAGTGTGTTTCCACTGGCTTAAAGGAAGAAACAAATGAACATAATGCGAATTAATGGCCATATGTGTCTGGCAGAAACATATGAGAGATATGAATGGTTGGGAGACAATACTTGAATGAAACACTGATTTAATTTGCGGAGGAGTCTGTCTGTGTGATTCTGCAGACTCTGGTTAAGCTGGCATAATGCAGAAACCCATAACCTGACTTCAGGGTAGCACATTAAAATGCCATTTGTGGCAAAATGGGAGGCATAAACTGAAAAATGGGTTCCAAATGAAAAAAAAAAGATGCCTATAGACCCTCAAACCTCAGCTAGTTCATATAGCATCTTTTCAAACAGTTTGCTCTCTCTCTCTCTCTCTCTCTCTCTCTCTCTCTCTCTCTCTCTCTCTGCAGATAAAAAGCAGCCACTTTTGCAGGCAGATGGGAAGATAAAACATGCTAAATGTCAGTGCCTTCCTTTCCCTGAAATTAATTTGAATAATTTTCCGAACATGATCAGATTATCCTAATTTATTCAGAGTGTTTAGCTGCTAGAAGAAAAAAGAAGAAATGCTTTGGAAGCCTCATATCTAGATATATCTTTCTTTGAAAAAAGCCCTTTGGTTGGAAAAAAAGGGTGAAATGTCCCTATAAGGCATGCATTCCACACCTCCCGTCTAAGCTTATCAGAATATTGAAGTTTGATGACTTTGGTTCTCCCTTAGCTGTTGAAAGAAGTAAAAATTCAATAATAAATTAAACAAACTTTCTGAAAGACTTGTAGTGCAAAGAAGTGCAGTTCTCTTAACATGACATTCATTTCCAACCGCCAAGTCAGGTAAGATTTAACACACACTGCAAACAATAAAACCAATATTTCACAAAGACCGGTAGAGTAATTA
>JAODXP020000023.1:15560519-15573019 GCA_027497455.2 Sardinella longiceps
GGGATAGTGTGGACAGAGAGCCATCTGCTTGCCAGCAAGGCGGCTTGGGGGGTGGCATCAAATATTTACACTTACAGCAGTGAAAACATCTGCAGTCTCTGAATCTGCACAGGCCATCCCATGGTACAGGCCTTGGGTTGCTTGAGCTACTGGTTTTCTTCAATCACGTCATTGTGACTACATGATCTATCATGTAAGATGGCAAAAGGCAATAGAACTACATTATGGTGAAGTGTAAAATATTCTCCTGTGTCTTAGTTATTTCATTTCTTGTGGCAGTGTGAATCTAGTGTCACAGAACATCAATGGTGATGTTATTAAAGTAATTGGGTCGTAGTGAGAAGACAAGTTATACATATAAGATTATAAAAACTGCTGATAATGGCTAATAACTTGCCAAGGGAGAAAACTGGTGTGTGCAAGTGAAGACATTTAGTAACATAAATAGTTATAAGTAATGAATTGAAGAATATTTATATTTATTATTGTATTATAAGTACATACTATATGATATTTGTTGAACTTAACTGGCTAACAGACATAACCAAGCAAACTTCTGGACACGTCCCATTGAAACCCATTCAAGTGTTTCCTGAATTTCCTACCCCTGGCCGTGGTGGGGACATTTATTGCATATGCAAAACATCAATATGACAAAGTGTCAGTTTATTTATGGTCTGTCACTGCATTTGTATTATAGAATAACATAGAAGTGTGCATGCATAAAACCTTTCTTATATGCAGATGGGTGGTAGGCCTACTCATGTGATTTCTATTTGGTGTTGCACTTTTCTTGGGCAGGTTTAGCTAGGTTTCGGTTGTTGATCATTCATCATTAGTGCTCCACTAGTAAAATACAATCTGTTAATCAGAATGTCATCGCATTCCACTAACAATTAATGACTATGCAGACTACTATCTGTATAACCCAGAGAAACATAAAAAGTGCATTTACAGTACAGTAATAACAGACTTCTGTGGAAGGCTCGCTTGACGCCACACACCCACACACTTACACTCGTCCTGACGAGTTCCTGTACTCTCCAGGCAGAGAGGCTTCATGAATAGCCCACACCATATCCTCCAACATTCACAGCATTTTGCCCCTTACTGTGAGCCACATGTCTTGTTACTGTTTCAGCTTCACTGTAGCTATTTTTAACACCAACACACCTGATGGTATACCATTTCTAATGCCCATCTGTTCGCCTTATGCCAGACAATATCCGGCAATTTCCAATAATCATGAAAATAAATTTGAGATGCGTGTGCGGGCACCACGCTCTGTAGATTACAGCTATATCAAACAAGCGGCACAAGCAGGGGCACCAGGAGAGTCGGGCTCTCACAAGAGCAAATAAAGAGGCTTTTCATTAAAGTACTCTCCCAAGTCCAAAGGCCCAGCTGCTATCTAAACACACAGACAATGAAAGCACGATACTCTGTAACCTTCCTGTGTAACTGTCTGGGCAAAAGATTAATTACCGTGACAGAAACAAATGATGTGCTAAGCCAGCTATTAATGCTGGCGTTGTGGCATGATTAATGGGATCATCTATTGTGACTGAATGTGGTTGAACAAGGCTGCTTGCATCGTTTGGTGTTTTTCTTTGCTGCGCCCTTTGGCTCTGGCGAGGGCTTTGTGAGTACGTGGGGAAGAAAAGAGAGGGCACTGCCACTGAGGCCCCTGTGTGCTACTAATTAGCTGTGCTGCCCTACCACTGCCGCTGCCTACACTCTCAGTCAAAGGCTTTACAAACAATGCCTAGCCGTAACGCCTTTGCATTTCTAGCATAAACACACAGACACGTGCAACGTACACGACACATACATACATACACACATCTGACACACACGTACAACACACACACACAGCACACTCGCACGAAACATATATACGCTTGCACTACATGCACACACAGCACACACACACACACACACACACACGACAGAATTCCTATATACGCTGTGGCACACATGGGACACATGCGACTGAACACGGCACACACACACACGTGCACACACACACACGCAGCGTGAGCACACGGGGAAGACATATACGGCTTGCCACACCCTATGGCACAATGCATGCGCCCACCACACACACACACACACAGTCAAAGGCACATACATGCTTGCCACACACACACACACACACACACACACACACACACACACACACACACACACACTCACACACACACAGTGTATGCAATATAATACAAATATGTACTCAGGATCTGTCAAAAATATCTATACTCATTGATCTATTTACAGTACATGGCCAATACACACACACACTATACACACCAAACACCAGGGCTTAAAACAGAATACTAAATCTCACTAGTAAACAATATCCTCGGATGCACTTCAGAAATCATTAACTTCTCATGCATGCTCTTTCATGTTTTTCACTCTCAGAATGGTCTTGTGTATGACATGACTCACTGACCTACATAGACGGATGCCAAGACTTCTTTCAATATCCCCCCACACACACATCACACACACATCACACACACACACAAGTGAGCGCGCATATCACCATTACCGTAAACGTGCAAGGACGAACGATGGCGTTTTGTAATTCAGTAATGAAACTATGATTTATGCCGAGCTGTTGGCTGACGGTTTTGAATGTATGGCCCTGTGATATAGTGCCACTTTATCAGCACAAAACAACCACGGCCCAGTTTGTTTACTTGTTGTCTTCCTTAAACCCGCGAGCCCCAGACTGCACGACCCCCTCGTCACCCGTAAAGCTGACGCTCACCTATCGCCTGCACCCACAGCGAGGATGTAATGAAACTTCTTTAAGGGTTAATAAACAGCCTTGATGGAAATAAATGGAACCGATAAATATCTTTGACAGTGTCCATTAATAACGTCTCTCTCCACATCCCCTACTGCCTCTACCCTTACCCACCAACACCAACACCCTATTCTCCTTTTTGGGGGAATTTGTAGTGGAAAGTGCACAGATCCCTGTTTGTGGTGTCTTTTACTATAAATAGATGCCTGTGTCACTGCACAGCACGCACAGTCCTTGTATTGCAGCCACTTTTGGAAAATTGGATCAATTGATGGTGAAGATATTAAAGCTATGCATTTTAAAGATAAACACGGGGAGAAAACTCTTTAAAAAGTAAAATAATCTAGTTATTTCCTTTTAAGTCAGCACAATGGCCTCTGGCTATGAAGGGAAAATGCCATTTCGAGGGAAAAATCGGCGGCAAAATCCCTGCAAACATAAATCCTCCTTTGGAGATAACGATTCAGGTTTACTCACATCAAAATGGCCTATCTATCCAACCCGCTCCCCGCAATCAGGGGGGGCGGGGGTGTGGGGGCGGGGGAGGGGTCAGCTCTCTCAGCCTTCTCCTGGATTTGCTTTTCAGCTCTGCTGATTCACGATCGCCTTATCTGGAGCTCACCGAGCAGAGGCACTGGGGCACAAAATGGAGCCCCTAAAATACACAGACTGCATCTTCGATAGGACACCTGTAATTTGATAACGACTGGGAAAAGCTGCGACGGCGTTCATACCAAACAGCAGGCCGAGACAAAGTCATTCTGCCAATCATACACTAGTGGCACGTGAACAGACACCAACATTAGTGTGTGTGTGTGTGTGTGGGGGGGGGGGGGGTGGTTTAGTGGGGAAGGGATTGTTGGCAAGTATAAACACTTCAAATCTTGTTGCTGTCACAGATAAGTACTGGGCATGGCTAAACAGATGCCATGTTGCTCTTACAGCCTGCTTGGAATATTCCTTTTCAGAGCAAAGCGCCAAACATGCACAATGACATGATACACTTAGTATGTGAAAGTGCTTTTGTTTCTGTGTGTGTGTGTGTGTGTGTGTGTGTGTGTGTGTGTGTGTGTGTGTGTGTGTGTGTGTGTGTGTGTGTGTGTGTGTGTGTGTGTGTGTGTGTGTGTGTGTGTGTGTGTGTGTGTGTGTGTGTGTTTGTGTGTGTGTGTGTGTATTCAAGACAGATCTGGGTCTGAGCCGAGGAATTTCAAATAAAATGTCCCTTTTGTCTGTTGAACATGCCGAAAGAATGGAGAGTGAGGTAACATAGTAACAATAATTAAAAATGACAGCCTCTTAGTTGCTGCACATCTTCACTGAATCAAAACCACACAAACATCCATGCTTTCACCACTTTTGTTATGATGCTGCCATAATTTCATTTTATGCCAATAAAAAGCAGTGTGGTATCACAACCGAGTGGTGGTGGACTTCTTTCGGACATATGAGAGAGGAAGGGATGCATTTCATATGTTCTGTCCCTCAGGAAACAAATGAAATATGACAGAACTGCATTTAGCACCCTACCGACAGATGAAAAAAGATGTCATTTCCTGTAAAGAAAGCACAAAAGCCCCCGTCTTTCCATGCGTCAGAGACTTCCTAAATATTCATCGGGACTGGTCGTCAAAAGCAGTGCCTGCCTGGGACTCCCAATGATAACAGCACTTCCATGATTGCGAAAAGAACCTCGTAAAAACAGAAGATGCCTCTGAGCACAGTCTCTTAGGTGGTTACAGAGATTGAATGAGATAGCCGCCTAGTTTACGGTGGCCATTGAAATAAAAAATAAGGCGAAGGACAGAGAGAGAAAGAGAAAGAGAGAGAGAGAGAGAGAGAGAGAGAGAGAGAGAGAGAGAGAGAGAGAGAGAGAGAGGGATGGAGGGAAAAGGGAAAAACAGTGCATATATTTTCCGTTCAGATTTTTCACGGTGCTCTCCCTTTGTCTCAAGGTGACTGTTATCACGTCGGATCTGGCCAAAGCTTTGGGAAAGATTAAGTGCTCCGATGATGCTTCCCCCCTCCTAACCTTTATAGCGCCTATCCATTGACACTGACCACATGACTCTCCCCCACTAAATGCCACTTAAGCTATTACAACTTTCTGGGCCGAGCCTGCCTCTGACCCTAAAAGGTGAGGACAGCGAGAGGGCAATGGAATGAAAGCCGCTTCTCAAATGCCAGCCAAGCATCCTCCTCCTTCGCCCGTCCTCAAAGTGCGGGATCGGCTTCTATGTAACATCTATGTTGGAGCACTTTGAGTTGAGAGATTGGTGGGCACATAGGCTATATGTTCTGGGTGTTTTTTTTAGTGTGTGTGTGTGTGTGTGTGTGTGTGTGTGTGTGTGTGTGTGTGTGCGGGTGGGTGGGGTGGGGGTATGGTGGGAAGGGGGGGTTGTGGGATTTTTCGCTGGCTCAGTGCAAATGTTTAACTGTGTACTTGCTGTGATAGCACTTGCTAATACCTTCCCTGTCTGAGCGTATTGACTCTCAGCTAACTTTACAGCCCCTGCAAGTGTAGCATCCGCAATTTAACTCATTGCTCTGCCACTGGAGACTGGGCCTGTGCTAACAGCAGCGCACTTAGAGCTACATTGAATTACTGCGCGAGGAGCAGCTACTTTGATTTGCAGAAATGCAGCAACAGCAGGTGCGCTAATAAACTGGCAGCGGCTAAGAAGATGTGGAGAAGTCGTAGGGATAATAATGTCTCTTGTTACTGCGGTTGTCCACAGAGCTTAGATTTCTCTGCTTCGGTTGCCAAGCCTTCTGGATTTCACTGATACAGTTTTTTTTTCTGTGTGTGTGTGTGTGCCATTCCCCCCCCCCCCCTTTCATTATTTTATGTCTGTCACTGTTTACGACAAGATTGCTCAATACAGCAAAGGGATGCCTCTGCTATACTCACAACTGCTCCAATCAGAATAAAGGCATAATGATTTTAAGACTGGTTTTAGTGGATTGAGAATGTTTCATAAGGATGAGTTGAATGAAGATCTTTTCAGGCTCCCTTAGATATTCAAAAATGAAGCAGCTTTGCCCCACAGTATCTGGGTACAATACAACATTGTTTTTCTTCCTGTGCAACATATTGAGGAGAGACCAAGGGAGTATTTCTTTCCAGATAAAGGGCCTTAAACTTCACATGAAAAAGAAATGCTCCATGCTGTCAGGAAAAAATTGAAAGTGAACATCAATATGTTTTGTGAAAACTGCAAAGGATTTAAGTTTCCTTGCAGTAATAAATATCAGCAGTGGGTAACAGCAGTGACAGGGACATTTTGGGGTTCTTTTTATTTTGGTCAGAGTGGCGGAGGGGAGGAAGAGGAAGGGGGAAGGGTAACGGGAAGTCATTTTGGTCAGAGTGGTGGATGGTAGGAGGAGGAAGGGGGAAGGGGAACGGGAAGTCATTTTGGTCAGAGTGGTGGATGGTAGGAGGAGGAAGGGGGAAGGGAAGTCATAGACACCCATATCTGTCTCAAGCAGCCCAAGCTTGTACTCACATGCTCCATTAGTTCCCGGATCAGGCCGTTCCACTGGCCCTTGTCATCCTGCGAGCCGTACTTGCCATCCGGCACCAGGCGGATCTCGTAGGAGAAGCCCAGGATGCTGGCCAGCTCCTTAAGCAGGTCGATGCAGAAGCCTTCGAAGCGGTCGTTGCCGACCAGCGCCCTGTCAGACTTCTTAAGCATGACGTATGGCTCCTCCTGTTTAAACAGAGAACATCAAATGAGCTGCCGTGTCGAGCTAAGCTCTTTCACTCCATTTGAACATGCACACCTAATTTAGGTAAAGTGATTTCTGCTGTTAGTGCGCAGTGTCACTTAACACAAGGAGACAGCTGATTCAAACGCCATGCATCAACACAGAGATTGAGAAAAGATTGTATTAGAAGAGGTAACATTTGTCAGCTTTAAGCAAATGGAGTCAACTCTAAAACAGTGGTAAAGTATCACTTCATAAAAACCTACTTCTAAAGCTCAGACAAAGACATATACTGCATGCCCTGATTATAAGTGGAATAAATGCTGTCAAAGGAAAGAGTGGCACACAACACTAAAAAGAATACATGCACTATTGAAAACAATAGTAATTTTTATCATCTACACAAAGGTTTGTGAATAACGATCCTGGGGATAATTACCGAGGTAAAATGTTATCTCAAAACGTTATTTTATCTATCTATTTGAACATTTGTTCAGGCCTGTCTGTTGTGCCATATGGAGAGTGTTTGTTTTGTTGAGAAAAAAAACAAATCCATTGGACGTCTTGCACTGGTACGCTCAATCGAGCTCAGAGAAGTTGAAAGACAGCAGAAAGCAGTTGTTAACAAATTCTGCTTGTAATCATGCGTTCTGTTCAGCATTTGTACTTCAAGCTGCATGATGCAAACATTGATGATGGCTGTGAGATCTCACAGCCAAGCCCAGAGTGGCCTCAGCACGGTCTTGCGCAAGTTTTACGACCAGAGCACTGTCAACGCTTTTATGGCAGTGTAATATTTCCCCAAGCAAGTCGTTATTTGGGTCATATAAACTCTTGATTAGGAACAGAACACCATAATGAAAATGAACATGCTCATAATGTTGTCTTCAAAGCTGTCACCAAACACTGTGGAAAACTGACAGGAGGCTACAGACAGCTGGCAAGCTAGAGAAAAGAGAGATAAAAAAAAAAAGCAGGAGAGTAACTCGCTTTTATTCCACCTGCGTGTAAAGCCTGCGTGTAAATTAACTAAGACTGCATGACAATCAGTAGAACCACTTCAATACTCTAGCCTTTTTTTATGACACTGTGCTACGCTTGCACTTGAGCTATAGTGCCATTTATGGCTTTGAATGAGCAGATATGCGATTTATAGTCCTTTACCGAGGTAATCGATTCTGTGGTCAAGGTGACCCCGGCTTTCTACTTGTTTCGCCCAATTCAAGCGTGACAGTGGCACGAAATGGGCAGCTGAGGAGAGGAAATGCTGCAGTCTCAATAACATCCTGGAGGATGTCTGACAGAGGAGCGGAAGAGGATAAAATGCCCCACAGTCAGTCAGGGCCGGCAGACGAGCAAGAGGAAGAGGACGAGGAGGAGGAGGAGGAGGGCGGAGGGGGGGGGGAGCTCAAAGCCAGGGTATGACTGATGTTGTAAGCGTGCGTAATGATGCTCAGCTGAGTTTGGAAATCAATTTCACTGCCGCTCCCCCCCATCTTGTCCAGTTGCCTTGATAGTAGATGTCCCAGAAGGGTGCCATTTGCATGGTTCTGTCACTCGGGAGCCCAGATTTTAATTTGTCAGACTGGGCTGTTTTGTCAGGCAACACAGGCACAGCACAGCCTCTTTGGGTGGCTGTATATTAAATGCATTAAAATGCATGTAGAGTATATATGGACCTATTTCCTGGGACATTCTATGGTAATAAACCAGCAGTAAAGTAAAGAGAGACCAGGGAGTGTACTATACGTCTAAGAAGCCTGCAAGAAGCCGGAGAATATTGAAAATTTCTTATGGATATAAAATTTGAGATGTAGGTTGTAAAGTATTGCGTACTGTAATTATGACAAAGACATTTCTACTGCTACCGGTACTTACATTTCAATACAGGTACAGCAGTGCCTTTCAAGACACCCAAAGCACTTTACAGTGCCAATGGTACCCAAAGGTAGGCATGGATTGGAGAGAATGGAGGCTACTTTGTAAATGTTTTTACTATTTCTTAAGAAAATTAACGCCTGTGGGGAGAGCTCTGGAGGTAAAAACTCATACAGCTTTAATCTCCCCCAATCACACATGGGTTCACACACACACACACACACACACACACACACACACACACACACACACACACACACACACACAAAATAAGCAGGAGGATGCCTCTTAAAAAGGTCAAGCCAGCTGTTTCCCAACTCAACTGTGTGTCTCTCTGACAGTAAATGCACCTCCCCTCTTTGCTACTGAAAAGGCTCTGATTATATCCCTTGTGGACCCTAGTTGGTCATAATTACATACTAGATGCTCAATCTTCTCTTAATGATAGTGTTTATCATTGTTGATAACTCATGTGCCTGACCAAAATAACCCTGTGAGGGCCGTTCATTGACAGCGCCCTTGCCATGACAACTCCACACCTCCCCCCAAACTCTACTCGACAGCCTAAATGCAGGCCTTTGGGGCAGCGGCACATGTCGGGGGTCATGGAGGGAGGACACCTGTTTATGTGTCTTCGCAGCATCACACTCTGGCAATCTGGATGTCTTGCCTTTGCCTTTGTGCACAGAAAGCACATTGACCAAAAAAAAAAAAAAAAAAAATGGCATCAATACAGAAACCAGCAAGTCTTTAGACCTAAGCACACATAAACAAATTCTGTATTTATATTTACTCTGTGCGCTAAAAAAAAAAAAAAAATGCAGACAAACACAAAGGCATCTAGACACAATGCAATGGCCATGTTGAAAAAAAAAAAATAAATCACGGCAGTCAGTGACGATGTGTGTTATGTTTTCATTTGTGATTAACAGCAGAATAAACTTGCACAGCGCATTACGGATGTAAAGCTCTTGTTTTTTAGCCTATGGACACACGGGTGCACCAAACAGGAACTAATGCGACCTTTTATGCAACTATGATTAAAGGAAATGATAACGCTGAATAACAGCATACTGCTCTAGTATAATTACCAGCCTCCCACAAAGACATGCAGTGATAAGGTAATTATTATAAATATTATTATTATACATACAGTACAGTCTGTTATGCAACACAGCAAACCCCATTACAAGTACAGTTTTACATGCCCACATATATTTATATCAGTATAATATATAATATATAATATATGTAATGTAAATATAATATATTCTGTTGAAAAATAATAGTAAAAAGAAAAGCTCTCAAAGCTACATGTAGTTGCATGTTGCATGAGCAGAGTAGTGTGTCTGTGTTGGTTGTGTGACCTACCAGGATGGTGGTGATGACCAGCGAGCGGTTGGAGAGCGAGTCTGTGATGTTCATCCCATTCCGCCTGGGGACCTCTGTGATGTTGAGCCCCCCTGATGCACTCCATTTGCCCACCTGAGGAACAACAAGGTCACATGACCAGACTGTACAGAGAGCAGCCAGGTGACCTATTCTGTCAGCCAGAGGTCATTTCTCTCTCTCCCTCTCTCTCTCTCTCTCTCTCTCTCTCTCTCTCGCTCAGTCGTTCTGCCTCCGTCTCTCTCTCTCTTTCAGCATATCTCTCTCTTCCTTCTCTCTCTCCCTCTGTACTGTCAAATCCAAATTCAACTCAAATAGTACATGTTCAAGGCATTCTCTGTGAGCACAAAACACTGTCACCGCAATTCTGTTTGCTTTATTCTCGACCGCTGTTTTTGCTGTTTTTCTTGACAGTGTGTGTGTGTGTCAAGCAGTGCACTTCAAACAACGTGTACGCAGCCATACCCACAGTCGTTCATAAATGTACAGCACATTCACAAACACCACATAAGCCACCAGCAGGTCAATCACAGCTGGACAAAAGCTAAGGCTCCAATTAGACTCCACAGAATGAACATAGAAACTCCATTACAGGGAGAGAGGACTAGTCTGTGGAAGGGCCGGATTACCGCCAAAGAGACACTTTACCTGTGATCTGTGAAATGTATACAGACAAAAATCTGCTCAAATAACAGGAGTGTTAGATAAGCATCTGCCTCCTCTACTGGAAGATTCATTTCCACAAAGTGGAGACAATCAACAAATAATTAGTGCTAACAGTCCTGAGGCTGGTGGAGCCACCTTACACCATCTGCAAGACCAGCATTAGCATAGCAGTACAAATCTACAAGCCAACAGATGAGACGGATCACGCTAAGCTAAGGGAACACATCACATCACTCAACAGCAGCCCTAATAATGACACGGTACCTCATGTGTGTGGAGGGGAGTGTGTGCATTTGTAAAGCACATCAGTTACAGATGGAGGTGGCAACAGCAGGTACGGTGTATTTAGCAGGTTTTTCATGAGGATAGCTGCTCTCAAACACACATATGGGCTAACAGATACTTGTTGGTAATTGCAGGCAATTTGTTTGATTCATTAAAAGTGATTATCTAAAGTAGCACATCTTCATGATATTAATGCTACTTCGAAGAGGAGAGCACCATTACAGGAATGTCTCGGCACACACGCCGACAGGAAAAGGACATTTTTTTCAAGTGAGGGGAAGTTGCCGCAATTCCAGCGAGTCGAGCTAAGTCATGAGCTAATATTCAATTAAGCAGGATTATTTTCAAAGTCCCTATCTAAACTCCGCTCAAACAGTTAAAGCGGATTCCAGCACTATCTATTCAAAGTGCACTGGACGTTTGACATGCAGCCACAAAAGATATTAATGTGATTTCACAGGAACATGACATAGGGATTTTCCGCTGCCAGTGATTTGCAGTATACATGGAAGGAGGAAAGCAGTAAGGGAGAGAGCTGAGAGCAGCACACTGTAGGCTGCTCCATCTGAGGCTTCTCAGGGTCTGTCTGAGCATACTGAATAGTCAATGTGACCTTCTTGACACATGAGACATATCCAGGAGGATTGGATAGCTCATATAACGGCTTAGTAGGCCAGGTTTGCTTAACATACAAAATGTATATATAAAAAAAAAAAAGATAAAAAAAAAAGCTAGACACACGAAAAATGTTTAAAACCATGAAAACATTTCCATGTGCAAGATGGCAAACAAACATATTTACACAGCCCATTAGCAGCAAAAGGCATCACCTCGTATCGCTATTAACACCGGCTGCAATTAGCAAGGTTGTGTACCCTAATCCAATTTGTTTTATGACCCACTAACTTATGCTTATGTGCAACCAGCCCATTGGCTTCCTTGTTAAGGAGTAAATTATACAGTGAAATCTAAACTGGCTCCTATTTGTTCCATTATGGAGACAAAATCAGACAAGCAATGTGGGAGAAACTGTTATGTCGTTATGTTGGCAATTTGTGTTGTGCTAGTTAGGAGGTCCCATTATCCCGAGGGTTAGTGTTTCTGCAGGGGCCTCATCATTCTACACTACGTTTAGAGGAGATGGCCAGGCTAAATGCCACGGCACACAGAGGCACTAAGCATGTGTACACACTGTACCTTGGCCATCTGACCATCTAGCACAATGCAAAGTGGGGACCACGGATGGAATTGTGGAGGGCATTTTTTTACCTCTCTAGACATCGCAGGAGATAGATGTGAGCAACAGCCATCAGTCATAAATTGAACGTCAAATAACTGCACTATCTTTAACTTTCAAAACACAAGTTTTATTGGACCATGTCCACAGACAAACACATTTCAGTACTAGGCTATCATAAGCTACATTTTTTAACCAGCACCCAACATTTTTTAACCAGCACCCAAACACTTTTTTATATTAACAGTAGAGTTTTCTTCTAAGAAGCCATAGGTTATAACAATGCTTAATTTTTGTTTGTTTGTTTTTAATGGCAAGCTATCCATCTGTTTGATGCATGAAATAACGTGGTGCCTGTCTTCACCAGGTGAGAAAACCTACACGGTGCTCAGCATTGACGTAACATCATCTGACGGCCCAAACCACAAAGCACTGCGTGACACTGATGCAGTATCTAATCAGTAATTATACAGCTGTGCTGTGTGGTTAATTCTTGGGTGATTTAATGATCTGTTATGCTGTTGT
>JAODXP020000023.1:15575519-15595519 GCA_027497455.2 Sardinella longiceps
TAAGTGTGTGAGTGACAGCTATGACAGATGTCTAATTGCCTGATGGGAGGTGCGGGGGCGGAGGCAGGGGTGTGGGGGGAAGCATTTTGACGTTACCTTCTTGATGTGGCTCATGAACTGTCCTCCGAACCTCCAGGGCTTGTGCCGATGGCACTGCAGCGAGTTGACGGTCATCTGCGGGGCCTGCTGGTACGAGACCGACACCACATGGACTGCGTCGTATGTCAGAGCAGCGTCTGTCTGGAGTAAAGGGGCGGGGGATTACGTCAGCCGAGTGGGTTGCGCGGGAGAGAAGGGTTGGGAAAAAATTGAGAGGCGTGGGAGGCAGTGGTGGTGGTGGTTGTGTTTTGCCAAAAGCCCTGACAGGTAGCCTGTCTCTTCTGCTCTGTTCATTTCTGTGCCTATGCTTTAACAGGATATTGCTGCAAAGTTCAACCCATTGCTATGTTGTTTGACGTCATGGAATAGCAGTTAGTAGGGAAAAAAAACAAGACAATTTGGCACAACATAGTTTAAATAGAGTACCTGGAGATAATGCTCACTGATAAGACAAGAATATTGAAGCAGAGTAGCTTTACCAAAATAAGTAACTTTTACAGGAGCTGCGCTCTCACTATTGAAGTCTATGTTGTATGAAATTTCACATTCTTTTTCCCCATCAACAGTGTTGGGGAAGTTACTTTTAAAAAGTAACTAATTACTTTACTTTAGTTACTGCTTTGAATTGTAATGAGATTACTTTACTCGTTACTAATTTTAAAAAGTAACTTGTTACTTTACTCGTTACTTTACTTTTAGCCCATAACTTGAATGAACTTGCTCTATTTCACTGGCTACGTCATGTAGGCTATGTCTCCCTCTGACCCTTTTTACAGGCAATGGCAGCCTTCTCGCGCTGAAAGTTTTCATCAATCCAGTGAACAGTCAATCCGAGATAACTTTTGTTGTTAGCACTCCAAATATCTGCCGTTGTAGAGACAAATTCTGTGGTCTCAAATGTCTTTTTGAGATCCGATTCGATTACAGCATAACATTTGCTCAAGTAGGCTAGCTCGAAAATGTTTTTCTGTCTGATATGGTAGCTCGCGTTGTTGGTATTTTGCTTAATATTCTCCTAACGGGGGGATTCTATTGTGGACAGCGGAACCATGTCCTCCACCAACATAGGCTACAACTAGATCATTTATTTCTGCCTGCGATGTTACCTGTCGTAATCTCTCTCTCCTGATGTAAATTTCGCCTGTTTGGGTGCTGGGGCAGTCTCGTCATCACCGGGACGGTGGCTATGGGGATTTTTAGCCACCAGCTTTGTACGACTGTGCTGTCTGGCCAAGTGCTTCGACAAATTGCACATTGACTGTATAGTGTAGAAGTGGAAAGCTGTTTATCACCAGGACATAGCAAGCACTTAACCTGAAAATAATGCAAACATTTCCAGTTGGCGAAGATGCCAGTGTTCTCCATGACTTCTCTCTCTTCCATCTCCCTCTCACTGAATCAATCGATTTCCACAGCAACCAGTTAGGCACGCATGCGCCACTAATAAAAACAACGCGGTTTTGACAGCAATTGATGTTGGCCTACCGGTAGCTCACTGATTTACATGTAAATTTGTTAATATGAATGACACTGAACAAAATCGTGGGTAACGCTGTAACGAACGTTACTATAGTCTAGTAACTGTAATGACGTTAGTGAAATTTGAACTGTAATGCGTTACGTTATTAAGTTCCTGACAACAGTAACGAAATTACAGTAACGCGTTACTTTGTAACGCGTTATCCCCAACACTGCCCATCAACAGCATTCCTCGAACATTAGGGCTATGGGTTAAAAAACACCCTTTACATGAGATGAGTAAGTTCATGAAGGAAGAGCGAGGTGGCAGAAAAACATATATAAATATATGTATATTTGCATATATAAAACATGTAGCATATAACAAAAATATGTAATAAATAAATAAAAAATAAATAAATAAAAAATATATTTAAAATATAAATTATAAAATATAAAACATATATATATGTGTGTGTGTGTGTGTGTGTGTGTGTGTGTGTGTGTTTCAGTTACATCACCCGTTGTGTCCTCACCTCCAGTTCATAAGAATCACAGTGTTCACAAGCTCCCGCAAATAACTCATGTGGCGCCCTGCTGTGTGTGGAGGCTTTTGCACATATAGATAGGACACTTTCCAGGTGAGTGAAAGGAAATTAAAGGCAGCCTACCTTGATGTTTTTTTTGTCACAGAGACTACCTTACAGTGGTAGGGAAGCAATTAAATGCCTTCTCTTCCATGGTACCAACAGAGGAGGAGAATATGTGTGTGTGTGTGTGTGTGTGTGTGTGTGTGTGTGTGTGTGTGTGTGTGTGTGTGTGTGTGTGTGTGTGTGTGTGTGTGTGTGTGTGTGTGTGTGTGTGTGTGTGTGTGTGTGTGTCTCGTCTCTCTCTCTCTCTCTCTCTCTCTCTCTCTCTCTCTCTCTCTCTCTCTCTCTCTCTCTCTCTCTCTCTCTCTCTCTGAAAATCCCATTCCCCTGCACCAAAATAATTAGACCTGCGAGAGGGTTGTGTGGGTGTGTTTGAACCTTTGTCAAATGCATTAACACAAAACAAACAATAAGAGAGTGAGGGTTGCTCTGAAATATTCACATAGAATTTCATATGCATTTCCAACACTTAACTCTCTATTAGTTGTGCCCTTATTACATCTAGAGCACATAAAAAGAGCAGCTCTGCTGGGGAAAAAAAAAAAAAATCATGGGATGAGATTTGAAGATTATTGGATTTGAATTTCTGTGATGGTGAGAGAATTCATCATCTAGTAATAAACAGCCCTTAATAGGGCAAGTAAATGAGATCAAAATGTTGTTAGTGTGTGACCCTGCTGCCTCCTATTATAGTGCTTTGTTATTAAAGAAGCAGTTTGAGGCAGTGATCCGTTTCAATTTGATCTCAATAAACCAGAAAGAATGGATGGGGGGAAGAAGAAAAGCAAAATAACCTCTCATGCTCCAGAATTGACATTCTTGCTAATTCAAAACACCCAAAGCGTTTTTTTTTTTTTTTTTTCAAATCTAGATACCTCTAAAGTCCTTCAAACTCTGCTACGTGGTTGAACTACTATAGTGGTTGCACACTGTTATAATTACATATGGTTTTCTAAAATGGATAGTTTCGCTTCTTGATTATGATTGACTGAATCACATTCAATGCCGTTGTATATTCCCCAATATTGTGCCTAACAAAAAACCTCAGCTGTGATGTAACCTCACTCACGACAGATGATGTGTTATGTTACTACTTCAACCACTCACCTCGAAACCAACCCAGGACGAGACACTGCATCTCATGGTGCAATGTGATTTCTCAATATTGAGAAAATAATTTCTCAATTATTCTAAACAAACATATGGCTAAACAATAGTATCTGTGGCATAATTGCTACAACAATTGTTTTAACTTAAACAATATAGATATCTCTTTCAGATATGACTGTTAGAGTTTTGTTTTATATGTTTGAAAGATAAATAATTTTGATAGGGATAGCAAGTCAGCAACTCAACTCCTTTCACATCTTTTAAAATTCTGCCCGGCACATGACAATTTTCTGTGGATTTGTCCTAAACTATTAAAAAAAAAGATAAAAAAATACTTCTGTAAGTTTATATAGCATATACGAGCATATAAAAGAGTTTAGAGTGGGCTAAATACGTATTGTATAGTATAGTATATAGAGCATTGTAAAAGATGCAGGCTTTTAAATCAATTTTGTCTGGCTTATTTATTTCTTCCCCACCCCCACTGTCTCCACCACCTCAGTGTTTTCAGCCAGGCAGAAAGAGAGACATACCGTCATGATGCCCTCTAGGAGGCCTGAATCTGGCTGAGGAGTGATCTGTCTCTCCTGGGACCACTTTTCCACGATGGAGGCCACCTGGGGGTTGTCCACGTTCAGGATGCGGAATCCGGTCATGTTTACCCCGCAGAAGCGATAGGGTTCCAAGTCAATGGCCATGAGGTCCTGCACAGCAGATAGATGCAGGTGGCAGGGAGGGAGATAGAGAGGGATGGCAATGAAAGAGAAGAGGATGGACAGAATAAGACAGATATAGTAAGACAAAAGGAAGGAAGGGAAAGGAAGGAAATGAGGGAAGGACAGGGAGGAGAATGAATGAAAGAAAGAGGGAAGAGGACAATAAGGGGCATGAGAGAATGACACACAGACAGAGGAATAGACAGAGAGAATGAAACAGAAAGCGGAGAGAAAGAGAGAGGGAGAATAAACGGGTGGGAGAAAACAAGGGAGGGGGGGGTATGTGAGAGGGAATACTGGGATCACATTCAGCTGACGGGGCCTGAGCTTTATTGAGGCTGCCTGTGTCTTTGTCCTCCCATAAAAGAGAGAGACGGGAGAGTGAGATGGTGTGTGTGTGTGTGTGTGTGTGTGTGTGTGTGTGTGTGTGTGTGTGTGTGTGTGTGTGTGTGTGTGTGTGTGTGTGTGTAGGGGGTACGGGTGGAGGGGGGGATCTGGAGGATAATACACTGCTTTCAGTCAGCCTGAGCAGCCAGGGATAAGGGATTTCACAGGATGCACACACCCCTGAGTCCTGGACCCAAAGCCAGGGATCCCACCACCATCACCCCTTTTCACTGGCCTGATTGAAACAGCCACCAACTCGCTAAGCCCGAGTTCATGTTTCTCATTTGACACTGAGAGAGTGTTGATCTTGGCCTGTATTTCACTCTTTCTTACTCCCACTGCGTGACACCTAACTGTCTAGAGGTGTGGATTTATGCCCAGACGCTCTGCACAAGCACTGAATATAAAAGTAGGGTATTTATAATATCACCCACACATCCTCTTGTGGTTGAGTACATGTATGTGACTCTTTTGGTTGAGAGTGGCTGGGCACGGGGGGCCCCACACAAAGTAACATGAATCATTTAAATCAACATTTCAAACAGAAAAAAATATTAGGCTAGACAACGGTATGCTGTCAGATGTTATATTTAAGGTATTCTGGGTATGTTAAGGAATCAGTGGTGTCAGATGTTACATTTACAGTAGGTTATGATTGATATGTTAGTGTAATGAGTATGTTTTAGGGTACATTGGCGATTTTAAGACTATTGGGGTATATTATATATTTTGAAGGTTTCAAGACTATTGAATTATCTCTGGCTACATTTCATGTAAAGGGGAAGGACTGCATCACAGTCCATTATTCAACATTCAGCTAGTTTAGGTACTGTAGACTATTCCAAAACTATTATTTTCCTACCAATATTGAACCACATACAGCATTATCTGTGTTGTTAGTCCCTGTGAATGGGGTAATAAGCTGCTAGTGTGTTTGGCGCTCTTTTGGTGTGTAAGACGGACTAAAGCGATAAAAACCCTCATCTTTCAGATGCAGACTGCAACCCTCAGACATCACAGCTGCCCGCCAAACAAACGTTTGTATCTCAAACTCAAAAGTGTTTAACCTGCTGAAGATCATTAATAATTCACCGACATGCTAATTAAATATGCAAATGTGAAACTCTCTCTCTCTCTCTCTCTCTCTCTCTCTCTCTCTCTCTCTCTCTCTCTCTCTCTCTCTCTTATTTTATCACAGTGGTAGTACTTTGAGAAACTAGCATCCGATTTCCCCTGTAACACCAAACGCTGAAGCACACAGCATATGTGACTGCCAAAGGGCTTCTATAAACACATTTGGGTAGAACATAATAGAGTTTTTTATTAACACCCTGTAGTGGTGGCAAATGCCGTGCAAGTGTGTGTAGGATAAGTGCCGAGTTGCCCGCAGACACAAAGCTGTCTTTTTTTTTTCTGTAAACCATAAGCATGTAGGATGATGCTTAATGTAATTTTCACAACAGGAGATCAAAAGAAATCTCTGTCAAACAAGACCTGAATAAAATCCCTCTATATCTCCTAGTAATACAAGTTCCAATGGACTCAAAATGAGGTTGTAAAATAAATTGTGCTTTAAAAGATAAAGTTAAAACCATCTAAGCCCTCGCTGCATTTTATTGCTTTGAATTGTTTTTGTTTATTTATTTTGTTTCTAAAAGCAATTCTGAAAAGAAGTCCTATAACAAATAATGTCTGTTACCAATAAAAAGCAATACAGAATGACAGAAGATATTTGTTTGCATAAATACAGGACATCTGATCACTCTGTGTTGGAGAGGTGCATGATGGGTAAATACCCAAGAAGCCAAACCCGGAAAGGGAAGCACAGCTTGAACGGGAGAGATCCTTTAAAAGAGTAGGCTACCCTAAGCTACCCAAATGTGCTCCTCTCAAACTCCTCTGGATAGAGCCTGTAGGGGAAAAGGCTGCAGTGATGACAGACTAATTTTGGTGGCGAAAGTGGCTATTACCCCCTGAACACATAGCTGTTGACTTTTCACGCTCTAATAAATTGGAGCTTCCCCTCATCTCCAAACAGTAACACAGTGACGGCACTGTGTTGCCGACAAACTTCAGTGGGTGAGGATGATTGGGTTGCCAAAGAAATGACATGTCTATTCATCAACCTGGCAACTTCTTCGCCCGGGAGGTGAAATCTGTTTTAATGTTCCACAGCTTTACCTAAGATCAATGATACCGTTAAGACCTGGAAAAGGTTGCATATGGCCTTTATGGTGGATGAAAAATATATGGAGTAATTTGTTATGGACCTGAAAACATTGGAAATCTTATCTTAATACCTGCACACTGATCAGTTTTTAACGTCATTGTCTAATATGTCATAGATGCTTTGGTGTGATAAAAAAGAAGAGTAGGCTAACACTTATTTGCCCATAGTACTCCAGTCCATTCAGTTCAATTCAAGGCTGCTTTGAAAGTGATATTCTACTGTGTGAATGAAGTATTGTCAGCTATACAATGGAGGTGCCATGCTTCTGTGCTCGAAGGACGTTGCTCTTAACATATCCAGTATCCCACGCCGTGTAAATGTATCTGAGCTCACCTTCTTGCCACTCTGTCTGAACTCATAATATACTGTAGCTATTATTAGTGTGTGAACTTGAGATCACTTGAGCAGTGCCACATCATTGGTGCATGGCCATGATATAGGATAGTGCTGTAGACTAATTACTGCTGTCTGTTGCTGTTTGATTGAATTTGGATTTCCTGCTAATTTAGGGAGATTGAACAAAAAAAAGTGATACATACTATAGGCTACTACTACTACTACTACTACTACTACTACTACTAATAATAATAATAATAATAATAATAATAATATACAAATAATAATAACAATAATGGAAATGGAGTGCACACACACACACACACACACACACACACACACACACACACACACACACACACACACACACACACACACACTCGCACACACATGCACACACACACACACATACACACACACACACACACACACACACACAGAATATCGCATGAAAGCTGCAGGAGGTTAGCTTATATGGTGGGAAAAATGTTGGCCGCCTCTTCATGTCTATCCAATTAGCCAAGGGTAGGATCTAAACTCTCCAAAGGAATGAGGCCTTCTAGGGGATCCCACTGGCCAGGTCTGCAGGTGCAGTTCTGCAAGCCTTTTGTGTCCCCCAATGCTGTGGCTTCAGCTCCTGGTTGTGTAGTGGAGAACAGAACAAGAGGAGCATTCACACAGGAAGCGACGAGTGGCTGAGGCACGTGTTCCAGCCCCCAGTTGAGGTCCTCTCAGGTCTTGTCTACAGCATATTTAGCTTTAGGTGCATGTTTTCAATTTATTTATTTATTAACTTATTTTGCTACAGCCCTGCTTGAACTGAAATTGTGGACTGGAGTGGAGTCAGCTTAACAGCAAACAAAAAAATAGCAGCCACTCTTGGACTTGTGATTTATTTGTGGAAGATGTGTTTATTTAAAGAAAATGTGTTTATTTAATGCATATTTGCATTGTTTCTTTCATGGAGAGTCTATGAGAGTCGGTGAGAGCAGACATCCCACGAACTAGGGTCTAGGTATGTGCCACGGAATCTGTCTGCAGAACAGCGGAGGCATCGTTTGTGTTACCTCTTCACAAACACTCCCCTTCATTTGGTCCAGTAATGAGAAGAGTTCAAAAAGTTGAGAAAAAAGTTGAGAGAAAAAACAACATATCCCTACTGGAGCTGGATACTCCCGGGGATGACTTCTCTCCCTGTTGCTAAGAGACATTGATCTTAAAATGGCTAAGGCAAGAGAGTGGTGGAGGGACTGTCATATTAGTATTGTCGTTATTATTTTGTTTTTGTTTGTTAAGGAAATTAGATGTCACTGCAGTGTTTGTTGTGTGTTGCTAAGCTGTCAGAGTAACCACAGTACAAAACAAAAATTCCATTTGTATTCCAGGGGTGCCGGCCAGACACCATCTGGATGTTTAACACGCTTATGGAAATATCTGCTGTGAGTCGCTGGTTTGCAGCTCTGTTAAAGGTACTATGTCTAAAAAAAAACGACCCAGGGAACAGTCACTTCTAATGCAGATGATAGCATCGCTCCCCTCGTTTGAAAAGCCCAAGTCTGATCAGTGGAGGAGACATGAGGGAGGGTCGTAAATCAGAACCCTCCCATGTGTTATGTGATATTAGCCAGAGTGTATAGTACGCACTCCGCAATCAAAACTGTGGTCTGACACAATCAATTGACTCCCAATCTGTTGCCTTTGTAGTGCCTTTTCAAAGACTTGGATGTTGTCTTCATTGGGGAGTAGGAGTGTTTACTGAGGGATATTGAAGACTCCATTACTCCGCTGTTTTGTCAAACAAAATTGATATTATGGACCCGTTCCAAAGCCCATTGGCAATTAGATGTCATTCATCAAAATATAAAACGGGACCGGGATGAGAACAAATGAGAATCAATTTGCATTAACAAGTGTTGTACATTACCAGAGTGGTGAAGATGTAGTGGTAGTACTCTGTCATCATCCCCATCATCTGAGCCTGCAAGAGAAATAGAGAGAGAGAGAGAGAGAGAGAGAGAGAGAGAGAGAGAGAGAGAGAGAGAGAGTTGGTGAAATGCTATAATAGTCAGTAGGTCACTTGTGGACATCAGTAATCAATACAGTAGCCAAGAGAAGCAAAACAAACACGGCTGTGCTTTTTCAACTGAGGAGAAGAAGAGTTAAACATGACAAGGATTTCAATGAACTCTGACAGCCTTAACAGCAGACCACTGCTTTTAGCTTGTGTTTGTGTGTGTGTGTGTGTGTGTGTGTGTGTGTGTGTGTGTGTGTGTGTGTGTGTGTGTGTGTGTGTGTGTGTGTGTGTGTGTGTGTGTCTGGCAGAATCTTAACATCAGCCATGTGAGGTCTGATCCATTGACTGGGGATGACTCAGCACCTTCTCCTTGCACTGCTCACTACTCATCTTTTCATTTATGAGGCCTACAAACAAACACAATCGTAATGAACTAAACACGAAAACAAGAGCCATATGCGAGTCAGCTGTGCGATATAGTCAAGAGCATTTGTCTGACACTTACTTAAGTGCTACATTTCAGAGGCCAGTACTCTTTGTGGTGACAGGGATTTCACTTTAGCGCTAACGTCTCCTGACAAGGCAGAGAGGTGAGAAGGCTGAGAGAAGCGTCTGGAAAACAGTTTTCTGCCCCACCTTTATTTTGTCATCTCCTCCAAGCCAAAGACATACAGATTTAAGGAATAAAAAACAGCCTGGACTAGCTTTTCACAGATCAACAAAATATGCTCCTATTTCTGCCTCCTTTCTCTATCCGTCCAAGCATTCAGCTTCTCCAGATCGTCAGCTTTTCCAAAGATGCAAAAGTAGAGACAGGTCAGAACAGGTAGTTGATAAAAATGAATTCTGACCCCCCACCCTGCCTCCATTCAAACACACACACACACACACACACACACACACACACACACACACACACACACACACACACACACACACACACATACACCCACATACACACACAGACAGCCAGACACACACACACACACACACACACACACACACACACACACACACACACACACACACACACACGACACACACACACATATACGACACAATGCACAACACAAGCACCACGCACACGCACAGACACACAAACACTCACACACACACACACACACACACACACACACACACGCACACTAACACACATGCGCCCACAAGCACACACACTTTCCATTTCCTTTTCTTTCCCCTGGAGGTGAGTTCATGTACTGACAACTGGGGTTGGAGTGAGGATCCCAAAGCTGCCGGAGGGAAGGAGACACAGAGACAGGTGGCTGCAACAAACAGCGCGGGCCTTTTGGAATCTAGGATAATGAGCATTCCCACAGACACACAATGTCCTGAATTCAAATGAACGCACGCAGACTGACACGAGAACAGCGACAACACAGAAGATTTACCAGATTGTCAGAGAAATATGGAGGTGGAGAGGGTCGATTCAGGCGATGTTGAGGCATAAGGTTGAGGCTGCTAGAACTTATCATACCATGCTAAAGGGTCTTAGCTTCTTACTTTCGGCACATAAAATGTAGCTAGATAAAAAACAGGGAATCAAGCATATACTCTCTCTCTCTCTCTCTCTCTCTCTCTCTCTCTCTCTCTCTCTCTCTCTCTCTTCTATCCTACCATTACTGTAAATGAGCAAACTGATGTAGTTTTCCCACCAGGTTAAGATTTGCAGAAGTGCTGCTGGACCCATGCTCGTAAACCCCGGAAGCCAGTCTTAGGTGACATAAATAAAACTAGCTGGAAATCAAGGTGCCAATGCCATACCTATTTATTTATTTATTTATTTATTTATTTATTTATTTATTTATTTTCTTGAAAGGTTGATCCCCATTTTAAAGCATGTGAGTATAAACTCTAAGTTAAAGTAAAATATTTTTAGCAACACTTTATTTGAAGTTGTCTACAAAAGAATTATATGAGCCCGTCATTGGCATGACATGAACATTATTATTATTTATTATTTATTTATTATTATTATTATTATTGTTTGTTATGATAATGTTGTGTCTGTTTTTGCTGGTAGTGTGTGGAGAGCAGACAATTACAATATCAATACAGTCAATAATGTTCATGATATGTGTCATGTCATGTTAATAACTAGCTCATGTCACTCCTATATAGACATCTTCAAATAAAGTGATACCATTTTTTTTTTTTAATCTGCAGTCAAAAAACACAATTCTCTTTAGACCGAGCTCAAAGTAATGTGGGGAAACTAAAACAGACCAGAGACCAAAAACAAATAATGACACACTGCTTTGCCATATCTATCAAAACAGAAAGACTAAATGTCTCTCGTGGACCTAGCTGTCTACGGAGTCTATGGCACACTGTACATACTGAATACTAGAATACTGAATTTGATACAAAGGTAATGAGCCAAGTGGCTTCATCATCCCTTCTCTCCAAAGAAAAGACAAGAAAAGAACAAGGCTTTGGACTGGACGAGTAGGGTGAGGAACGCAGTGTGTGGAAAACGTAGATCTTCACACCACATGGTGCGCCGAGGCTGCACCAGGACTTGTGTGTCGAGCAGCAGCATATGTGCCTGAGGAGGAGACGCTTTTCTGAGCACTGCACACACTATTTTAATCCTTCTCTCCACTCCCTCCCTCGCACAACACTGGAGCTCTCGCCTGTTTGCTGCCGATCGCACGCTCACTCCCTCTCTCCCTCGCTCACTCGCTCGCTCGCTCGCTTCCTTGTTTGTTTGTTTGCTCACTTGCTTGTTGTGTGTTTGCTCGGTACACACAAGTAAACAATGCATCCACAGGATTCAGCTAGGCTGTGTGTTCTGTGTTGTGGTTGACAGAATTCCATGTCTAGGATGACATGTTATCAGTAATCCAGCCAGAGCCATTGAGTCCTAAAATCTAAGATCTATTACATTATTATTTCACAAACTATTGAAATGACATTAAATATGAAATGTCAATACATGATGGAACAGCTATGATGATAATGTTGATGGCTAATGTTTATATAGAGAAGCAGACAGTGTATTCAAAGTACATTTGAAGGCTACACTGAACACAATGAACAGTATCTATAAATTACATTTGTGTTTGTTCAATAACCTGCCAATTTTTTGAGACGTTCTGAGACTTTTGTGATCTCCTACCTGTTTCAAGATCTGGGCAGCCATGGCATGACTGCAGTCGAAGATGATGCGGAACTCGCGGCCTCTCTTCATCTCCTTCAGAAGTGGACGTGTGTCGGTGGTGTCCAGGGGCAGCTGTCGGATCTTCAGCCGGATGTTGTACCTGGACGGGGCCATAATGAGCTCCTGGAGTCTGATGAGTCCTGGGGGAGACACATGTGCATGCGGGGGATGGATGAGGGCACAGTAAAAGCCAACAGAGGGCACCAATATACTGTGTACACCTTATGTACAGACCACAAATACCTAACATTTATTAATTTCATATGGTGTAATGAATTAGGAATGCACAAACTTTAACCTGAAAAACATATATCATACTGACATTATTTTGTTTTTATGTTTAATTCTACATGATAGAAAATACTGATATACTGTACAGTCAAATTCACATGCATCTCACCTGTGCTGTCATCGTAGACCACCGTGGCCGTCTTCCACTTGAGAAACTGCACGAGGTCGAGGATGGCGTAGCTGAGCGATGAGTAGTCCGGGTACAGGTTGGCGTAGAAGGTGTCCCGGTTGTCCATTGGGTGGTGTTTCCACCGCACCTGGATGTGTGGCACCTCCAGGGCATTGCAGATGGACTGCACAGCATTGGAGGACGAGCTGTGTGACGGACCAAAGATGGCCACTACGCCCAGAGAGAGCTGGTCACAGGCTGGATAGAGCATATGGGGGGGAAATATGAGGTCAGTAACAGTAACAGCCCCCAAAAAGGATGGGCACTCAGAATACTCAAAATAATCACAGATGATGTCCATCTGTTTAGCTGCCACTGCTGAGGAATCTGGCAGCCTCCCATAGCTGGAGAACATGACTAAGATCTGAGTTAATAGCTACAGTATGTCTCATCTCATTCATATGAAAGACTGATTTCATATTCAGAATAATAAGACCGTCTGGGTCTGCACAACTGCATTTACTGTTCCTTCAGAGACAAACCATTGAGAAAGTTGTCTTCATTTAAAATGTATACATGTATGCATGTATGCATTTATATCCATTGTGTATGATTGTGTGATGTATGGCATTCTTATCTTCCCACTCACCTTTTCTGGATGCTTCGAAACTGTCGTAGATGTTTATCCTCTGGATGTCGTACGTTAACGTTGTGTTAGGAAGTAACGTCCTGTTCCTGTTGATGTTATTGACGGCAAACTTAAAGGCCAGCTCCTCTGAACTCACAGGAGCGTTGGGAGAACCTTCCGTTCGCTCGAAAATACCCCCTGCAACAAAAACAAACAGAAAAAAGGCAAATTAACACTGGAGCATGGTGTAAACAGAAGTTTGCTTCCCCGCTGCAATTCTAAACCTCTAAAGGCTTGTTTTGGTTTTTGTTTTTTTGTGGGTTTCACACTTAATGCTGGTGGTAGACAAAATTTCTGTTGTTTAGCTGGCGCCACATTACCACAAGTAAATAGAAGAACGAAAGAAAGGGTAAGAGAGGGAGGGAAATATATAGACAGAGAAATACTGAGAAAGGCTGCATTGCTTTCCCAACCATTGCTGTGAATACCAAGTCATCACTTTGAAGTTCAGATGTGCAGTGTGTATGTGAGTGTGAGTGTGTGCGTGTGTGTGTGTTTGTGTGTGTGTAAAAAGGGGGTAGGGGGTGGGGGTCTGGGGAGGCACAAAAGAAAATGGCTCCATCACTACAAGTGCTCGTGTGCTTTTTCTGCTCTGCTTTCATGCCCCACACATAAAAAAGAGCCCTGATAGGCTCACAAAATGGGTCCTATCTGGAAGATGGGGTTTCTGCCCACAAATGGGAGTAATTGTAAATCATTACTGGATAGGTCTTCAGCATGTGACTTAGTGTGAGTTCACAAAATTAGGAGAGATGCATGTGTGTGCGTGTGTGCGTGTGTGTGTGTGTGTGTGTGTGTGTGTGTGTGTGTGTGTGTGTGTGTGTGTGTGTGTGTGTGTGTGCGTGTGCACGTGCGATGCAGTGTAAGTAAGCACAGACAGGCGCCATGTTATCTGTGCTGACTAAACCAGTGATGTCTACAATGTAAGCCCCACTGGTCTCTCTTTACCCTGCAGGGTGAAAAGGAAAATCACTTTTATCCAAAAGAAAATATATGCAACTCCCTTGGCATCTGAACATCAATTACCAAATACATCTTGGGTAAAAACAATATCGCCATCAAAGAGGTGTCTACATGTTTTGTGGATTGTGGATTAGTAAATAACATGGATCAAATGCATTTGTGAGCTCAAGTAGCTAAGCACTGTAACTTCAGAGTGACACAGAGTAGGTCTATTAGTCAAGTCCACCCTGAAACTGTATCCTGTGTCAACGCAGTGGTGACTTTTGCTGTTGTCCATTTCTGTGTTTTTTAAGAGCTTGACCTCGTAAATTGCCATGATGAAATAGACTGCAACAATGTGTTGGATGCACACACTGGGTGAAGGATTACTTCCAACCAATGTTAGGAATATGTTTAAGAGGAGGGCTCTGCACAGACAAGCACCGCATTGCGCGTGCATGCACACGCACACACACACACACACACACACACACACACACACACACACACACACACACACACACACACACACACACACACACACACACACACAAGTTGTAAACTGGTACAAGGAAGGTTGTGTGTGTTACCACTTCCCTTTGTGCCAGGTGACGACTGCAGATAGTCAGAAACCCTCAATGTTGAAAAAGAGGCTAAGAGAAAACTTACTGTACGTAAGAACTACTTAGCAATAAGAATGTTTTGAGGAACCAGCCCCTGCACATCGTACCACTGCACACTAAAACACACCATAACACAGCACCGTGTACCACCTCTCATCTCACTATACCACACCCAACTATAGCACAATACTGTATATCACAATATAACCACATCACTCACTATAACATAGTGTACATTACCAGACAACACTATATCGCCTTATTCACCTGGAACGTTCTAAAGACGTTGAGGGGTACACTTCAGGGGTACACTCGGCTACACCGTTGCTACACAGCCAGCTGTCATGGCGCCTCACTGATGTGTGCCGAAATGCACATCCTCAAAGAGGAAAAATCATACCGTGGGCAGACTTTCCACCGTTTCCCAAATGAGCAGGCACTTCGGTGGAACTGTTTACTTCCGTACACCTGTTTCGTACTTTCATACACCTCAAGCGTCAAATTACGTCAAAATGGCCGCCAGGTGAATAACGCGAATATCACTCCAGACCACACACTATAACCATTCCACACCTCAGCACACTACAGGCCTACCACAGCACAGCACACTATACCACAACATACCACACCACACCAAATTACACCACACCCCTCTACACACTATACCACCCCTTAATACACCATAACCACACTATACCACCCTATACCATACTATACCACACACTACCACACCACACCACACCACACCACATGACCGCACATTATACCACACCACAGCAAGCACCACCACTACTTCACAGCATCCCCAGCTTCCACTATTTATGGCTCCAATCCCCCCCATCACTTTCCACAGGAGCGTAACTCCTCCCTTCACCATCATCCACCCCCCACCCACCCAGCCATCCTCCCCCTGGAAGGGGACGGCGCATTAAAATAAATGAATCCTGCCGTTTTGTTGGGAAATCTCATTAGAGTACATTAAGTAATTGCTGGAGTATATACTAATTTGACTGTTAAGAGGATAAAATGTGCATTGCTCGGAAGCACTTTCACAAATTTAATAAACAGGGGAATGGGCTCAGTAGGAAGGGGAAGCAGTGTAAGGGAGGGGGAGTCCTGGGATCATTTGCATTGCCTTTTCAGAATTCTGTCATAAGCTAAAAGCTTAACGAAGCCCAGTGTTCCTATTTCCATCAAAGCAAAAGTGTGTGTGTGCGTGTGCGTGTGCGTGTGCGTGTGTGTGTGTGTGTGTGTGAGTGAGAGAGAGAGAGAGAGAGAGAGAGAGAGAGAGAGAGAGAGAGAGAGAGAGAGAGAGAGTATGTTTTTCTTTTTCTTTTGGAAGCAGAAACATCCAACAATTACAGCAAAAAAATAAACAGACATCTTTAACACAGGGCAATATGTGAGAGAGAGAGAAAAAAAAAAGTTGTATGTGTTCTCTATGACTAAGGCCAAATAACAAGCTGCAAATTGCAGTTTCTGTGCATCGCTTCCTTTGCATTCCACGTACTTCACTTCTCTATTTGTAGCCTACATTACAAAGGATCCTAATTAGTCTCTGGGGTTGGGGCAGCAAAAAAAAAAAAAAATCCTACTAATTGCAGCTGCTGCTGTTGGTAATTTGTCCCAGGGTGAGCTGCTATGTCGGCTGGTATCAAAACTTAAGGAAAAGTATGGTTTGAAATTAATTGTGTTTTGCCTTCTAAAAAAACATGCAGAGCCATGTTCTGTTCTGCATTTTCTCTGGATAAACTGTGGCCTTTAATGACCTTTGGCTAATTTATGTGTACCCTTTGTTATGTTTGAAACAAAAGATCCACTAATTTCTAAAAATCAGCTTTTTTTTTTAGGGTTACTTATTAGAGATGGTGTCATTATTTTGTAATGTTAGAGCAATTCTCTGAAGCGCGACTGGTTAAAAAACAGCTGGTGCGCGATTAATGGCAATAGATTGTCAGAATTTAGAGAAAACCGTCTTTGTGCTCTAAGACATACACAAGCTTCACTGCCTTCATGAAATCTCTAACCACAGCTTTTGCAATATTCCATACTGTGTCTTTGAAATGCCTGGGTATTTTTTTGTTCATTCAAACTACAGTGTAGGGGGTCGAGCTCAGAATGATATGAGTCCCAGCAGCCCTTTCGCTGTGTGGCAGGCAAAGCCCACATGTTCATGTCACCAACCACCTTGTGTCTCAGTGCAGCCCTGCGTGAGGTTGTTAGCACCCCGTGCTGCCAAGCAAGGCAAGCGCATGCCAGCCCCGCACAATGACAAAATATCATTATGTTTCTGGATGTGTGTACAGCATCCTAGTGACTACTAAACATTTGAGAGGGTGCCTTTGTTCAGTCTCTCTCTCTCTCTCTCTCTCTCTCTCTCTCTCTCTCTCTCTCTCTCTCTCTCTCTCTCTCTCTCTCTCTCTCTTCCTCTCTCTCTTCCTCATTCTTCAGGATGGTATCCCCAGTAATCTTGTCATTAGACGGTCTCCATCCCTGAACCACAAAGCACTTAAGTGTGCAATGATGGGCAAGGCTGCGCTGCACAATGGCGACCAAGGGACAATTATAGCAAAGCAGTCACCATCCCCCCTGTGCAAATAACTTAGCAATTAAACCTTTCCTCCCCTTTATCATATAGTGCTTCCTTTGGGCATCATTAGCTGAAATCATGTGCAAGAAAACTGAAAAGAAATAAGGGAAATCTTCTCACAAGCAGCTATAAGAACCAAATGTCAAGCACATATTCACCTAAAGGACTGATCTGTTTTCATTTACTGGTTTGCCATTGTGTTGCTGTATATTCCATAAAACTTTAAATTCAATTGAGTACCGATACAGCATACTTTTAGTCTGAGACGGAACACCTCTGTTTTGTTAATTTTTAAAACTAATTTTTCTTTACTTTTTTTTTTTTTTTTTCTAGTGAGCTATTGAAACTGTGAAGGGGAACCACCCACAGCAATGTTGGAAAACATAAATTACCCTGCCTGAGAATGTAAACAACAATTTGCCTTGTGATGGAGAAACATTTCCTTGAATGAATATAAGGAAATGCAAATAAGAGCATCAGTCATTTGAAGAGCAGCAGTTCATCTTCAGGGACGGCTTAATAATACATTAGCTTTAGCCCCTTGACAACCACTTCTACAGCCACGGCCGACCGTTTCTCCTGAGTCAGTCTGCAACCGCACTGAGCAGGAGCACATGCATGTGCATATATCACAATTACCGCAGGACCAGCTCACTTTCTTTAAGAGCCTGGGATCGCTCCATTATATTGCGGAGCTAATTAAATGAGAAAGATTAATTTCATGTGAGGAGATATTGATCTCTTTGATTAAAGGTCTTATGCCACGGCAATGAGAACCTTTCATGGCTGTGTTGGAGACGAAATTGGAGGCGGACAAACATTGCAAGTGTCGTGTTCCCCCTGTCTCTGTCTCTCAAACACACACAAACTCACACAAACACACACACACACACACACACACACACACACACACACACACACACACACACACACACACACACACTGTCATCCCAACCGACACTGCCACATGATAATGAGAATTTAGGCATCGCACAGGATAACATATTTCCATATAAATTGAATGGGACCTAATTCTCATGTTTAAGTGTGTAATGAGAGAGTTGACTTTAATTAAGTTATGGCCGCATCTCTCACACAGTGAATATTCACCTGACGCGATCAAAAAGGCGACACAGTTATTTATTTGATATGATTAGTAATACTCATCTGGCCTTCCAAAGCTCAGATATCACCACTGTCAAATAACTGTCAGGTAACAACACGTTTGCAAAATCTAATTTTATGCTCAAGTGGTTTGGCTTCTGCAATTTAACGCAGCTTTCACTCTCTCTCTCTCTCTCTCTCTCTCTCTCTCTCTCTCTCTCTTTCTCTCCTTCACTCTCCATCTTCCTCACTTGCTTCCCCTACTCACACGCTTTTCTATCTCTGTCTCCTTCTTGCTTTTCCTTCCACTCCCCAACATGTTTTTCTACCTATTTTCTATAAATCATTCTTAACGCCAGTGTCTCAGTGTCTTTCTCTCTCCCTCTCTTCCTCCACCCTGCCTTTCATCCCTCTATCTTTACCTATACTCTCACATTTCACATTCATTCTCTACTTTCATCTCTCTCTCTCTCTCTCTCTCTCTCTCTCTCTCTCTCTCTCTCTCTCTCTCTCTCTCTCTCTCGCTGTCTCTGTGTTTGTATCTCTGTCTGTCTCTCTCTCAAATCTCTCTCTCATTCAGGTCTTTTTTTTATCACATTATCATTTTCAAACGCACACAGAATAATATGTGACTGGATAGGGAGGGTTGAATTTGGGCAGGAGAGGTTCCTTTTTGTCTGCCTCCACATGAGGCCCATAGGCTCTGCTGGCCAAATCTTAATTAACAACCCTGTGGTGAGGCTACAAGGCCTACCTATGCTGTATCTTTTGTATTATTTATTTATTAAGACCACTTGCATACATATGCCTACTCTAGCCAACTATAAAAGGGCTGAGAAGCATGGCTGACTGGTGTTTTTTTCTCCACAATATATGTGTGTGTGTGTGTGTGTGTGTGTGTGTGTGTGTGTGTGTGTGTGTGTGTGTGTGTGTGTGGGTGTGGGTGTGGGAAGCGTATGGAAGGCAAAGCTGCTGCATTATCACTGTTTTGCTGTGTCTGTAGGCTTCTTTATTCCACTGTGGGCTCCAGCCAGACTGCATGGAGATGATGCTGGGAGTTAGGGAGTGGGCTTGTGCGACAGGGACACACTGACTCACCGCCTGCGAAATCCCTACACCAATTAGCTTCAATATGCCTCCTCTCTCCTGCTGTACAATGCACAATATATGCTAGCAGCTTCTTCATCAACACCACACACCACACACCACACACCACCCCATCCCCAACCCACAACCCCACCAAACACACGCTCCACCTGACAGACTCGCCACACACCATGCCCCAGCAAGTTCCCCGTTATCACGGAGGAGGGTAGTGGGCAGAAACTCACCCCAGCCCACCCACATCCCACCATGCCAGGGCATGTTGCCCAGCCTCCGCCGGCCAGCGTCTGCCAAGAAAACAAACAATGGTGGCCAGGGCCAAGAGCACACAGACCCGAATCTGAGGCACCGCAGCCCAATGGACTCTA
>JAODXP020000023.1:15603019-15608019 GCA_027497455.2 Sardinella longiceps
AGTGTGTGATAGTTGAGGTCTGCGCTGCTTATAGTGCCAGCCTGCTGCACACCAAAGAGGGGCACACGCACATATGTGTGTGTGTATGTGTGTGTGTGGGGGCCACTTGTCAAACTCGTGTCACCTCCGCGACAGGCCGAGACACAACTGTCTTCCGTGCCTCCCTGCATCCAGTAATTAAGATGGGTGACATCCAAGGACAGTGTCAGATAACACACCCACTACCCCCACTATCGCGCTTTGTGTCTTAATCAGAATAAGTTATTTCTCTGCAAAACAGATGCAGACACACACATACACACAGACACAGACACACACACACACAGACACACACACACACACACACACACACACACACACACACACGCACACACACACACACACACACACACACGCACACACACACACACACACACACACACACACACACACACACACACACACACACACACACACACACACACACACACACACAATAGCCACGCTACAGTGTCACATAAGGCCTTGCTACCTTCACGCTGCAGTGCACAGGCATGAGCAAATGAACACACCAATGAATGAAGAGCTCTCCACAGCAATGTCCGCTGATCCTGTTTCTGTCTATGCCAGCAAGTCATTCACACACATTGGGCTTTTTGGTACTGAGAGAGAGAGAGAGAGAGAGAGAGAGAGAGAGAGAGAGAGAGAGAGAGAGAGAGAGAGAGAGAGAGAGTCTCTAGTTGCCAATGCCAAACACCACACAAGGGGGCATTCACCTAAGAGAAATGATTAGGTTTTCAGCCCAGGGAGCAGGAGGGGGGAGTGTGGCGGAAGAAATGACCATCTCTAGATCAGCACTTCCAACACAAGCACACTTGGAGCAAGAGCAAGAGGACAGGTATGTGGACATCCCATTTACAATTCCACCCACCTGGAAAATCGTTGCCAGCCAAATGGCCTATAATTCTGAATGAATAAGTCCGCCCAGTTACAGCCATCGATTCACAGAAAGATTTGTATGCATTACTTTGTCCTGTCTCGATTTTCTCTTCCAAATTGGGCCAGGGGAGGCCAACCACTTCTTTTATTTTCCTCCCCTTTTAAAGACATAGTGTCGTTGTTTTTTTTTTGTTTTTTTTTTTCATCTGTCTTTCCCCCCATCCCTTCCAAACATTGATTCATTAATTGAAACCTGTAAAAGGCAGAATCTCACCATGGAGTAATTCTGTTGCCCTGAATAGAAAGGCTATTGCATTGCTAAGGGTAGATACACACTGTTTCTGTTGTTTCTGTATTGAGCCTTTTGCCAACTGAACAAGTCAGAGTACAATAGTCTGGCCACGAATGATAGACCGGCCTCAATCCTTGGGGCGGGATCAACGGTTGTCTTCCAAACCGCCTCTGCATGTTATAGGACAGAGCTACGATCAATCAAAGCAACAAAATGACTCAAAGCCGGTTCAAACGGCCGCTATTCCTTGGCGTAGCCTTCCCAATGACTCTCAAGAAAAATAGAGCGTTATCATTGGTCTTACAAAGGTTTGGTAGAACCAATCACAAGACCTCCTAAAGTCCACCAAATTGGCTGAGCAAAACTATTTTCTTCTGCTGGGGTATACAGTATCTAAATTTCTTGGCATGCTCAACAGCACGCAGAAGGAGAGAGATGGAGCTGGACACAGAGAGAGAGAGAGAGAGAGAGAGAGAGAGAGAGAGAGAGAGAGAGAGAGAGAGAAATGAAGAGAAGGCTTTGGAAATGATCCAAGAAACCTTAGTCTATGTGGGCCGATTTCCTAATGGTAAATAACAGACAGGATGACACAATAGGCAAACTGCCGAAGGATGTTCACCACAACATTGGCCTTGTGAGGGGAGAAAAGTGTGCAAGGAAATGGATGTGTTGTAACACTTATAACTTATATCTTGCAGGAATTTCTACAAAGCTACTGAAGGTCAGCATCACCTGGCTACAATAGCAGATGGCTAAAAGCTAAACTCTGGCTTACTTCTCAGTAATAACAAAATCTTTGGGCCCAATTGCCTACTTGATATGAGTGTGACCACCATCCCTATGGCTAGCTATCTCAGGCCAACTTTTTCCTCGTCTGCCTCTGTCTCGGGCCCTCAATGTAGCCCTTGTCTGCATCCTGGGGTGTCCCTGGAGGTCATCCTATTCATGGCCAAGTCTCTGGTTGGGCACCCCCAAGTCTCGCTGTGTCGAATCAGCAAGGAAAAGAGCCAAAGCCTGGGAACTCCCGAGGGAAGCTTGTCCAATGTGACCTCCCATAAAACAAATCTCCCAGCATGCATTGCCCTACAGTGGGTGATCCCCTACTCACTCACACGGGCGCCTCACAAGGCTTATCCAAAAAAAAAAAAAAAAACAACCCTCTCACCAACAACAGCTTCCTCTAAACTCTCTACACGAAAGGATGGCCAGGTTTTGACAACAACCAATTTATCTTGAGAAACAGCAGACTTCTCCAGACCAACAGCCTTTCTGGCATCTTGACTGACTCATTACTTTATATGAAGAGAAAGTTCTTTGGTGCCAATGAGCGAATGAGGTTATCTAACATTTCGCTTTCATTCCAAAAGAACTGAAAGGAAAAAAAAAAAAGTTTCCAAAATGTCTTCTGCAACTTCTAGCCATCTGGTGTCTTACTAGTTTAATAATGTTTATAGGCTTTGGTATACTGCATCTGTTGTATCAAAGCAAATCTTTTGAGAGAAAAATCTGTGTAATTAAACGTTGGCTGGGATATTCTCACAGGAATGGGGTGAAAAGATGGAGCCGATGCATAGTTGCAGACTTTGCACTTCCAGAGAGAACAAGGGAGAAAAAAAACAAACAAAAAAAAACAAGAAACAAATGTGTAATGGTGATCTTAAAAGAGGAGGAAAGAAAGAAAGCTGTTTCAAAAACAATGCAGTTTCTGTCCGTAATGAACTTGTCATTTCTGAGCCTGTAGACTTGGTGGTATGTGTCATTGCGGCTATTATTCAATTCAGCTCTGTGGCTGCTTTCCGTTCCCTCCACTGATTTCTCAAATGCCATGCCAGGCCTCTTGTTTTTGCACAAAATACATATTTTCCCTGCGCTCCCCGCAGACCTGAGGTATTGGCCCTTGTTAAAAACAAATAATCCTCTCAAGCTTGTGGCACGGCAGTTGTACAGCGGCCGATGGTGAGCGGGAGAATGAATTCGGAAGCAAAAGCCTGCTCTTTCACGGGAGAGAATGAATGGTTTAGGGGCTCGGCGGGATTGGATGCTTTATTATTGGTTCTGGTACTGGTTATGTGGTTCTATGCTGGTGTCAACATGAAGGTCCATAGAATTATATTGTCAGTAAGTTTCGCCATGAGCAGGTTAGACAACCACGGATAATATCACACATATGCACACATACACTAGCCTGGGAGTTCCCATGCTCCTTTGCATGCTTATTTCATTTCACTCTGCAAAGCAGCATGGTGACCATGGCCGATTTTCTCGCCTGCTTTTGGTATCCAATCACAGAACAAAAAGGGACTAGTACGGCCCTCGATTGCATTTTACACCACGTGGTGGCTCTGGTATTGGCTCTGAGCTATGTACAAACGCTATGATAGACATCCGTAGCGCCCAATAAACGGCTCTGGACAATCGTAAACGATGCCTCCGCTACGAGAGATGCAATAGGTAGGTCTCCAGACTAAATATCACTCGTGATTTTTTGTTTGGCATTCGCCAGGCTACACATACACACAATACATGTACACACACACACACACACACACACACACACACACACACACACACACACACACACACACACACACACACACTCACACACACACACACACACACACACACACACACACACACACACACACACACACACACACATTTATTCATTCCATATATGCTGTATATATATTCAACTGATCACCTGAAGCAGGTGATGCAAGGCAAAGTTACATGCTGTGCAGAGGCACATCTGACAAGCCCAGCTGACATGTTGTGACCTCACAGTTTCTTGCACACCTCGTGTTGCTTATCCCCTTTAAGCTATAGTAAGAATTGAGGTCAATTGCTACCAAGCTCCAATGGCTGCGATAAGCCCAGGCTAAGGTGTGAGAAAACAGCTACACCTGACATACAGCACACACTACAACACAAAGACTCAACAAAGAGAGCCGCAAACAAAACATAGTCACTTCATTTTTATTCCAAAATAAATAAAAAAAAATAGTCTCTTTTTCACAGTCACACACACACACAGACGCACGCACACACACACACACACACACACACACACACACACACACACACACACACACACACACACAGACACACACACAGAGAGACACACACACACACACACACACACACACACACACACACACACACACACACACACACACACACACACACACACACACACAAAAACACTTTCCTCCAATTTGGTAACTAAATAAAAATGTAATAAAGAGGATATATAAAATCATCAGTACCTTGTCAGTAGTTATTAAATTCAATTAAGTACAATAATATTTGTACAGTACCAGACTACAACACAATTGTCTGCCTTCTGTTAGCCATTTAGGAAGAAACATTGGGTTTATCAAAGGCTGCATAGAGTAAGTCTGTTGTTTACCACCTGGAGGAATTACAGTAAATGACCTTGTGTTTCTGTTGTGGCACTCTGATCTACACAGTGCTCGACACCATAGGCTTACATGCCTGACAATCCACTATGAAAAATAAATAAATAAATATATAAATAAATATATAAATATATATATTTAGCACTTTGTCACCAACTCCGCTGCACACCGCTGTAGTTCGCATCACTCAACAACAAATACACGCAAATGAAACCGAGCACTTCAGACCTCTTTAGAACATCTTCTACTGTCACAAAGGAAGACGTTCCCAACCCTGTAGCCCTTTCATCATCCTCACAGACAAAATTCGAAGCTTTCGGGGCCCTGTCGACATAATAAAGTAACAGCTTTCAAAGCGGTTCAGCAGTTTG
>JAODXP020000023.1:15615519-15622685 GCA_027497455.2 Sardinella longiceps
TCAAAGGAAGTCTCAGAGAAAGGAGGCTTTCATATGGAGCCCATACTGAAAGTCTAGCTGCAAGGACGCTGCAAAGTAAACATGTGTTCAAACATGGACAAAGGCTGAGGTCACCCCAGCTGATCACTTATTATTTATTAAAAAAAAGACACACTATGTACACTATGCGTCAGTGGCTGCTTCTATATGGCTTTTATGTATTACCCTAACCCACCTCTGCATTTATTGACTCAACTGGATATATTTATAAAAAAAGAAACCTACTGGTATACAAATATTTATATATTTTTTTTTTCATTTTGTTTGCTCTCACCAATGAAAGCACACATTGGCTTTGGCACATTGGAACAGATACTGTGCAGAAGTTGGCTATGTGAATGCTGGAGATGACTTCACGGGGCCATCATGGTGAGGTACTCCCTCCCCTGCCTACCCTGCCTGCCTGCATATGTGAGTGATTTTAACGCACTAAGGTAAGAGTCAGTCTACCTTCCCTTCAGATGCGGCTATTAGGTTTTATTCTCGATCATTAGCTCCTTAAGTGCTTTAAACAACGCTCCTCTCCAGCAGACAAATCTGTGATTAGATGCATTACGCTTGCTTACTAGCCTAACCAAGCTCTCTCCTTTTTCTCCGTCTGTCTCCCTCTATCTTTCTTGCTTCCCTCCCTATGTACCACCCAAATGGAATACTATGTTTTGATTGGCTGACAGGGGCTTGTTTATTCAGTATTTGCAGTTTAACAGCCACACATTTGTAAAAATGAGCAAAGTATACAAGCTACTGTATGTGCAAAGTATACAAGAAGGTTGAAATAGAATTGCAATATAAACACAAATTTTGGTGATGTTTGAAAGCTAAGAGGAAGAACACACAGAGTAAGTTCTGCAGTTAATTTTCAAAAACAGATGTACACCATTATTACACATAATTAAAACAGTACTCTGAGCATTCCTGTTGCTTCTCTGTTCAAAGCAAACAGTTTTTTCTTTTCATTCAACTTTTTTACCGTAATGCCATATCTAGTTTACTTTTCCTCTAAATCCTTTTTTAGTGACTGATAAGCCTACAGCATTGATTGGCCTTGTTACATTCACCCCACTAAAGCCCTATTACAAGTTTGTGCTTTGATGACACCTAATTTCCAACAACACCCATGCATTTCCATAACTCCATTCATCCCATGGCACAAATTAGCCAGACAGGCCAGAGTTGTTGGTGTGCTGTGACTGACATTGTCTTTATTGGGATGATACCTTGAGATGGGACATCTCATTTTCAAGGTGGTCCCATAAAACACAAAACATGTGCACACACACACAACACACATACAAAGCTCTTCACCACTCACTACCCCAACTTATCCCTCATAAATAGATAGGTAAGCAGAATACAGAATACTGCTTACAAATAATAAGGTAACCAAAAGAACATACGTGTTCATTACATACACATACGTGCCTATACGCGCAGAATAAACAAAATCATATGCTAGAAAAGCAATTGCATTGGTCACAAAACTGCAAATAAGACAAAAGGGATGATTTAAAGTAAGGATATTCTCTAATAAGAAATTGCTCTTAAAAAAAGATTACCTCTATATATATAATATACCTCTTTGTCTCTGAAACCTCAAAGATCTCTGCACAGGGATTCTGTTTGCACGGACTATGGACAGACTCTCATTTGACACTGTTCAACTGACAGAATTATATGTTAGTACCTGAAATCTCTCTAGTCCTGAGCTTGGTTTGTTAGAGTAATTTCACCTTGAAGGTTTGAGAGAACGCTTTGCTCCCGAATCCTCCCCACCTCCTCCCGTTTCATTCTGTGAGGGAATGGAGTTCACTGCCATCTTTGTGTGGTTTCCATTATGAGCAAAATCCAATAACCAATCCAGGCGCCTACTTAACCTGTGGACACACAGCAAGTGCCTGCAGAGTAGTCATCTACCTGTCTCGCTGTGCACCCCGATCTCCTCTCTCTCTCTCTCTCTCTCTCTCTCTCTCTCTCTCTCTCTCTCTCTCTCTCTCTCTCTCTCTGCTGCACCTGTGACAGACTCTTCCCTTTGCCCCCTATTCACTCTTATGGATCAGCCCATTCTTCTGTCTTGTTCTAATGACTATTCTCCATTTCTCCCCTTCAGTGACACGGCCATCAATGATCAATGTTTCATTCCATCCTGTTTCCTCTTAGAGCATGCATGGTAACAGTGAACAGAACAACCCTTCTCACCCTCTTCAGAGGACACTCTGTGTTAGCCTGGCCATAACCGCCTGTAACAGTGATTCTCTCCGTCATACAGTCTGGAACAATACAATTGCAATATGTTTTATGTTTGGAAAATACACATTCTGTGTGCTGCTCTCGCCTGGCTCTCAGGCTTCAAACTTCTGTGTTCAGTAGTAAACAAATCACTGGCTAGTTTCTGTTTTGACATTGTAGTGGTGATGACGAGTCTTCAAGATCATAGATGTTAATGACTTGCCGATTTTTGGTAAAGGTAATTCGATAGTAGGGGGGAAAATAACACAATCCTATACTCTTGAACTACAAGTTGCTGGACTACAAGCAACTCGGCAGGCAAGGTCTGTGTCACTGCTCTAAATTGTTTGCTGATCGGCTAAACCGTATGTAATGTGGGTTGGGTCAGAGAGAGAGAGAGAGAGAGAGAGAGAGAGAGAGAGAGAGAACATATGTGATGTTCCGGGGATGACCGAGAGAAAGAGAGACAGTGAGGAGAAAAAGAGGGAGAGACAGACTGGCAGATACAAAGAGATAGACAGAAAAAGAGAGTAAAACGAGGAAGAGAAGAGAGGTGTACTGTATTGTGTGAGTCTAAATGAATGTAAGTCTCTTCATGTCATTTCTGCCCGAGAGCCTGTGGTCATCTGCTGCTCCATCGCTCTCAGTACAATCCACAGTTTAATGCACATACACAAAAGCATCGCTGGAATTAACAGTCCAACCCAGGATTTGATGGGCCTTTCTTGAGATTGTTGCAATGAAAAGTGCCTGATTGTTCAGCAAGTTTAGTCTATGTTAGTCCAAATTCTTTCCTTCTATCATGCAATCTACAGCAGTGAGTACAACAGAGCTATAATTGAATGATGCAGAACTACCACTTTAAGAGCGATAACATGCAACACCAAAAACTATTCTGCATTACTTGATTTACTGTAAGTAGGGAAACCAACTGCTCTCTCTCTCTACACACACACACACACACACACACACACACACACACACACACACACACACATACAGAGAGAGAGAGAGAGAGAGAGAGAGAGAGAGAGAGAGAGAGAGAGAGAGAGAGAGAGAGAGAGAGTCAATGAGCTCTGTTATTCATGCCCAAGGACGGGTAAAGTAACCACTACAGTAGCATAACAACATATAAACTCTGAATCATTGATAGCTTGAACGATTTAAGCAAGCAAGCAAGCAGTATGGTCATTAGCAATTTTTGCTAGTAGGCTGCAGGCAAGGTAAATCCAGATGCACATATGTTATCTTAAGAGCTCAAAACCTCTGAAGGCATGTAACCTGTATTACAAACAAGAGACTGTCGTGGTTGGTGAAATATCTTGAGAAAAGTTGAGGTTAAGTTACATTTGTGGGAATTGGTTGAATTTTTGTTATTAGTTGCAATCGCTACTCGCTCGCTGTGTGTGTGTGTGTATGTGTGTGTGTGTGTGTTCTTCATTGAATCGGCACAAGTAGGACATCTAAGGACACATGAAATGGAGAAGGCCTTGAATACAAGCACTGATGAACCTGGTCAAAGTGATTCTGAGAGATTCTATGGCTAAAGGATTTTTTTTTTATTCCCAAACTCCATTTGCATAGCAACAGCACACACCACCAGAAACCCACAAAGCCTACATATTACAGTGCAAAAATATTTTGGCTTTGTCTAGCTATTACTTAGTGAACATATTTGATAAAGAGACACAGCATCTTTCATCTCATCTCATCGTTTCTCTTCTACTAGCTTTATCTTCTTCTTTTCTACTCTTCACATCTCTCATATAGGCCTGCTTACAAAGCACACATTGCCAAACTTAGTTGAAATACAGTCACAGTACAACCATATACTAGACTTATTCTAAGATTATGTTCTGTCAAACTTTGTCAACTAATTACAGTATTACAAGAGGATCCACAAGTGTCTTTGTAGACAGGGTTTTGCTGATTAATCTAGTTCGACAAAAGCAGTGTCCAATTGTATGGCGTCACTCAATGATGCTTTAGAATTTGGTGATTAGGTTAAGCCTCCTCCTACCCACAGAGCCTGAAAACCATGCAGCGGAGCAATATGCAAATGCATACTCTTCAATTGGTGTTGGGACATCCTGAAACCTATTAATTACCATCTGGAGACATTGTTCTTGAGAGAGAGAGAGAGAGAGAGAGAGAGAGAGAGAGAGAGAGAGAGAGAGAGAGAGAGAGATGCATAATTAGAAGGAAAGAAAAGTAGAGAGAAAGAGGCAGATAGAGAGAGAGATGAATAAAGATAGAGAAAAAAGAGAGAAAAAGAGAAAAAGGGCAGAAAGAAAGAGAGAAAAGAGGCAGAAAGAAAGAGAGAGAGAGCAAAGAGAGAAGACTAAAGAGAAAGAAAGAAAGAAAGAAAGAGAGAGAGAGAGAGAGAGAAAGAGGAAAAGAAAAAGAGGCAGAAAGTGAGTGATAGAGAGAATCTGACCTGCAGGCACACCGGCAGCAAGACAACTCACTAATGTGTCCCATTAGGCTCTATTTGCCAGGGGGGATTTTCTTTGTGGGCTGTGGCGCTAGCGGGCGGCTCACACACTTCATGCAGGAGGCCCATAATGGCACAGCCCTCTCAGCGCCTCCGCTATGAGACATGGAATACGCCAGCACCAGACCCAATGTGCCATTACAGCTGTGTGTTCACACCGTCAGCTTGTTTTGACACAGAAACGCACACACAAACACACACACACACACACACACACACACACACACACACACACACACACACACACACACACTTCTCATGTCTTGAGTTTCCCCAGTAACATACTTCTCTGGTTCTCACTTTCTCTCTCTTGGATAAATACTCATTCACACTGTAAGCTTGTTGTAACAGAAACACACACAAGCAGTGCATACACTCAATTTCTTGCATACAGAGATGTGGACTGCTATTGTATGTGATAACACTTTGACTAATTTGATATGAGATGCCCAGTACTGGACAGGCCTTAGCGTGTCAGGCTGGCCCTCTCCCCGAGCAGCGCTCCTCCTGTCGCCTTCTAAACCCCTGGGTCTGCCTCATCAGCAACACACTGCCAGAAACACCAATCTACCAAGCCCAAATCATCCTGGACCTCAAGACAGGAAAGGTCACTAAGTGTTCCTGAACAGGTTTTCAGAGCCTTTTCATGGACAAATAAGAATGAGCGAGCAAAGCGCAAAGAGAGAGAGAGAGAGAGAGAGAGAGAGAGAGAGAGAGAGAGAGAGAGTTGGTGAAAGTGAGTGAGTGAGTGTGTGAGAGGCGGAATTGAAAAGAAGACCACCCTATGCCACTGCAAACAAAAAAAGGCCAGAGAAAGAGAGAAAGGAGGGAGATAGAGAGAGAGATGAGACGCCTGCCAGGAGAGAGAGGTTAGGGCATAAAAATAACGGTTTGGCCTGCGCCAGTGGAGCATGAAACATGAATTAACACGCCACGACACCGACGGGACGCCGCACATCGCGGGGACCCCGGCCCGGCCTCCTACGCGGCAGGCCGCGGCATTACCATTCTGCCTTCAAATTGAATCCGCGGCCGATTTGAATTCTGCCACTGTATAACCTCTTATTTATTCATTGCTTTTCTCTACCCTACATACCATTAAATCTAATCATTCGTTTTTCAATGCGACGGCGGCAGCGGCGGCAAGCTGGGCACGCTCGGCTGATTTCACGTTCATGCGGTTCAGGTTCCAGCAGACAAAGAAGAGAAGCCCAGAGAAAGAAAAAAAAAGGTAGGGGAAAAAATACACAAATAACCGCCACACTCTTCGGGAGACTCTTTGTAAGCAGCATGAAAAGAAGGGATAGAGAGAGAGAGAGAGAGAGAGAGAGAGAGAGAGAGAGAGAGAGAGAGAGAGAGAGAGAGAGAGAGAGAGAGAGAGAAAAAATTAGGGTGATTAAAAATTAAACAGCCCATTTGGCCATTTCTTTGATGTGCGGTGGGGTCAAGGCTTCCCTGCAGTCGGAGCGTTAGCTGGCTGACTCGCTCACTTGGCCCTACACAGATAATTACTGTGCTTTAGTGATCAGGGGGCCCGAGAGCCAGGCTGCATCTCCTCTGTTTATGCTGGCTTTAGCCCCTCATATTAGACTGTCCACACTGTCAGGCACAAGAGTTATGGGGGAGGGGGATATATATGTGTGAGTGTGTGTGTGCAGAGGGTGGGGGTGGGTAAATGGGGTGTTTGCCATGGCAGATTCAATCAGGTTTTCATAATAGCCGATTTGTATCACACTCACCTCCCTTCCCTGGAGACACAGAATACACTCTGGGGGCAGTGTGGTTGCCCCATGATGGCAAACATATCTTGTGTGTAAGTGTGTGTGTGTGTGTGTGTGTGTGTGTGTGTGTGTGTGTGTGTGTGTGTGCTGTGTGCTTGCATGCTATTATTTACATTTTGCAAGGATAAATCAATGAACATGATCAACGTCATAGACGTCTCTCTCTCTCTCTCTCTCTCTCTCTCTCTCTCTCTCTCTCTCTCTCTATGCTGCTTTTATAAGCTAATATAAAATGAATTACATCAAATTTTAGATTTTTTTTTCAATTAATGATTCATTTCAGTCAGCATGTTTTCTTCCCAAAGTATTTCAGAATATAAGAGAAACCATTGAGATAAGAGAGCTAAATTTGTTATGTCTCTCCAAACATTATTTCCTAAAACTCTATGACCTGGCCTCCATTTTGAAACTGAGCAATCCTCCAGAAAATGTAATGCCAAACGTGCCAGCAAGTCAACTAAAAAGCCCAGGTTAGCAGTCAACTAGCCTGACTTTGCCTTCCTACTAAGCTCCGCTCAATAATCTTTTCCCTCCACGACTCCGTCTGGCATTCAGGCCATTGGCATCGTTTGCAGAGATCAATTCTTTTGCGTAAAAAGCTAGCAGAATCGGGAGTTTTGAGAGAT
>JAODXP020000023.1:15622785-15641948 GCA_027497455.2 Sardinella longiceps
GCCTGCTGGGATATGAATTATGTTTTTGTGTGTTTTGATTGCTATGACGGTTTGCTGTGTTCACGTAACTTGTATTTTGTTTGAATGGTGTGATGTATTTTTCCCAAGCACCGTGTGTTTTTCATTGACTACTGTTGACATATTGACTTCCCCTACTGGGCTAACTAATGACTCCTAATTGCCGTGATCTGGACGATTACCTGAACAATTATTACCCAGCCTATCCATGCACTAACACCTCCGAGAGGAGGAGTATAAGAAGGGGAGTGTACGCACTTACCGGACAGGACGGGGACCGGGAGCAGGCCAGTGGACGAGGCTACCGACAGCCGACGGACGAATCTCTGGGGTACGGCGATCCGAGTCTGATAGTCTGCGCTCACAATCCACCTCTAAAGGGACGTAAGCATAATCCTCCGTGCCCGTTATCCTCTGTCCATACTTCCGATTGTTTGGTGTTGATTCCCTGTGCTCCGCTTCACTTCTGAGGTGTGTTGACTGATCCAGCTGGTGACGTGTAGCTGTGCCGTGAGGATCCGACGTTGGACAGTTGACTAAACCTACGCTCCCAATCTACATCTACAGGGCCGTAAGAGTTCCATTGTGTTGCTGATGTTTATAGGCTACTTGCTGACTATAGTGAGAGTTGAGTCTGACGCTTATTCTTCTGCTGCTTGAGGTGTGCTGGCGCCGGTTCCGGTTTGGCCTTCTGACGTCACTGGGGATTCCCAACGCGGCCGGGACACGTATTGATGACATCATCGCCAGGGCTTCCCCAACTGTAACCTCCGAACTGCCTGTTGTTCACCACCTGCAAAGGATTGACTTTAGATTAATTATTTTAACCAAAGCTTAGCTTTAATACTACTTTTTATGGACATTTATTTAATTGATTTAACTTATTAAAATAAAGCTGTTTATATTTACTACATACATTTCTCTGGCTCTTCTGTGTCCTGGGCATTGGTTAACTTAAAGGGAGTGGCCGTGAGGCTGACACTCTTTCTTTGGCGTAGTCAGGCAGGATGCCCAGTGACACAGAAGACGGCCATTCGGGCCAGAGTATACCTAGTGTAGCTCAAAGCAGTAATGCACCTAATGTCTCAGCGCAAAATATTGAATTTGTAATCCCGGCCACACCCCTAGCTATGCCATGGTTTTATAGTGCACCATGGCTTCCAAAATTTAATGGGGAGCGGCGGCGGTTTGGGGAATGGCGTACCCAGGTACAGGCCATGCTGCGCGCGCAACCACTTTCCAGTGAACAGCAAGCAGACTTTGTATTCAGCGCCCTAGAAGGAGAGGCCCGACGTGAAGTAGCCCTGTTGAACACAGCACAGAGAAATACTGGTGATAACATCCTCGCGGCCTTAGAACAGCTGTATGGGGAGACTATCAGCACGGCTCAAGCACGGGCATCGTTCTTCAAGTGCCGGCAAGGCCTGGATGAGAAAGTGGGAGATTTTATCCTCCGCCTAAGGGAATGCCATGTTAAATGGAGACAATTAGACAGAGAGTCTGCGGGCGAAGAAGACGAGACGCTGTTGGATCAATTTATTCTAGGCTTAAAGACTGGTTCCGTGAGGACAGAATTGCAACGTTACCTACGTCGGCAGCCGCGCCAAGGCTTCAAAGCAGTGACCACTGAGGCCCGTGCTCTGGAAGAAGAGCTGGGGAGCAACACCGAAGAGGCCCTGACCAATGCAGTACGAGCCAACCCCACCCGTACCACATCCGCTGTAGTTGGTAAGAAGGAAACAACGGTCCAGGCCCGAGGAGAGATGGATGATTGGAGGGAGGAGTTGCGACGTGAGCTGAAGAAGGAGTTGGCAGAACAAGTGCAGGCCCTTGGCGCCCAGTTAGTAGAGCAGCTACAAGGACGCACAGCCCCTACCCTCCAACCTAGGGATGGACCTAGGGTAACACCACAGGATCCCCCTGCAGCCTCCTCAGCCCCAGCCCAGTCCGACATGGCAACAAGATTTCAGTGGGACTCACAGGGGCGGCCCATCTGTTTGGATTGCGGAGAACCAGGTCATGTGCAGAGGCATTGCCCCAAACGACAGAGACCAGCGAGGGGTTTTCGGAACCCCCCACCACAGAGGGCCGGCCGGTGGGGGTGGTGAGCGACTCTTCGGACTCTTCCCTGCGGCCTGCTTTAATAGGTGAGTGCCCAGGCGTAGAGGTGGAAGTTAATGGCCAATTGATACCTTGTTTGCTTGATACAGGCTCGCAGGTAACCCTGATGAGCCAAAGCCTTTTTAGCCAACGCTTGGGGACTGTGGGACTAGAAGTAGGGGAGAAGTTTCGCTGGCTGTCGTTGAAGGCTGCAAATGGCCTCCAAATCCCCTATATCGGTTACGCATTATTGGATTTTAAAGTGGGGGGTGTTCATATTCCTAATAAAGGGGTGTTTATTGTTAAAAATGATTGTTTAGGAGCAGAGCGAGCTATACTGGGTATGAATGTGATAACTGACTGCTGGCAGGAACTGATGCATGGACTCCACCCCGGGGAAACGGCCTTCCGGGCCCAACTACCACCACGAGCAGAACGGGAGTGGGGTAAGGCCTTCGCTGTTTGCCGGCAAGCCAACATGGAACCAACCCCATTGTTCCAAGGACACGTGAGACTTCCTAAATCAGAGACTGTGATAGTCCCCGCAGAATCTGAGGTCCTAGTGTGGGGGCGGACCAGTGAGAGTTCCCCCTCCTCGGGGCGTACCTTGTTAGTTGAGCCATTACTGCAACCTGATGTCGAATGGAGGGCAGGTAGGGCTGTGGTTAGTACCAAGGGTGGTTATGTTCCTGTTCGCTTATGTAATCCCCACCCCTACCCCCTGTCGATTGCTCCTAGGACCATCCTCGCCGGGCTCCAAGGTGTGTCCTTAGAAGATATCCACACTAACCAAGTGTTACACTTACAGGATGAGGGGACGGGTACAATTGAAGTTGCCGTTAATAGTGTTGACACTATCCGATCTGACCCTTCACTTCCTCTTCCAACCCTAGGGGAGGGGTTAACCAGGGAGCAGCGGCAGAGAGTGACCACTCTGATGGACCGGTGGGCCAGCGTGTTTTCCCAGCATGACGAGGATTTTGGCCGGACCGGGGTCATTCAACACCAGATCCATACTGGATCAGCACCGCCCAGCCGGGAACGCTATCGTCCTGTGCCACCCAGCCTTTACCCGGAACTTCGCAGCCTATTAAAGGGCATGCTAGAGAGTGGAGTAATACGTGAAAGCTCCAGCCCATGGGCAGCACCTATCGTCCTTGTGAGAAAAAAGATGGTTCCTGGCGCTTCTGCGTGGATTATCGGAAGCTCAATTCGGTAACTCACAAAGACGCCTACCCGCTACCACGCATAGAGGAATCGCTTACCTGCTTACGGAAGGCTGCCTGGTACTCCACGCTAGATTTAGCCTGCGGCTACTGGCAGGTTGAAGTCGACCCCTCTGACCGTGAGAAGACTGCTTTTACCACCCCCATGGGGTTGTATGAGTTCGACCGGATGCCGTTTGGGCTTTGTAATGCCCCAGCCACCTTCCAGCGGCTCATGCAACGATGTCTGGGGGGGATGCTTAATGAGTCGTTACTTATTTATTTAGATGATGTGATTGTGTATTCCCCAGATTTTGAGAGCCATCTACAGGATCTGGAGCGGGTGTTCCAACGGCTGTTGGAAATGGGACTGAAGCTACAACCAAAAAAGTGCAGTCTTTTCCAACAGAAGGTGACTTACCTGGGTCACGTGGTAAGCCAGGAAGGGGTGGCCACCGATCCAGCGAAGACGGCGGTAGTCGAACAGTGGGAGGTACCCAGCACGATCCATCAGCTGCGGTCCTTCCTCGGCTTCGTCAGTTACTACCGCCGGTTCGTCCAGGGCTTCGCCAAGATTGCAGCGCCGCTACACCGCCTCCTGCAGGGAAGTAAGAATATCAGTAAGAACACCCCAGTGGTATGGAGCGCCACCTGTGAACAAGCTTTCCAACAACTCAAGAGCGCCCTGGTGAGTGCCCCCGTACTAGCATATGCGGATTTTAACCTCCCTTTCCGCCTGTACACCGATGCCAGCCTGGAAGGGCTTGGCGCGGTGCTCTCTCAAATCCAGGACGGCACCGAGAGGGTAATTGCATACGCTAGCCGCAGCCTGCATCCCACAGAGAAGAATGATCAGAACTACAGCTCCTTTAAGCTAGAACTTTTGGCTTTAAAGTGGGCTGTTACTGAGAAGTTTAAAGATTATCTCTGGGGTGCCACGGTCGAGATTTTTACTGACAACAACCCCCTTGTGCACTTGCAGTCGGCCCGGCTTGGCGCTGTAGAGCAGCGTTGGGTGTCACAATTAGCCAATTACAGTTACACCATAAAGTACCGGCCAGGGAGAATTAACCAGAATGCTGATATTTTATCCAGGTTGCCTGGGGAGCAGACTGCCACCGTGGGCCTCCTACAAGCTGCGGGGGCCGGCCCGGAGGAGGAAGAGGATTGGGGTCACCAGCAACAGCGAGACCCAGACTTATGCCAGCTGGTCGACTGGGTGAAAAGGGGGCGCCACCCGCTGACCTGGAGAAGGCCAACATTAGCCTGACCCTACAACGATGGTTGCGGGAGTGGTCTCGACTAGAGATCAAGGAGGGCATGTTGGTCAGGAACCGGATACAGCAGGAGACTGGGGAGCCCGGCCAGCAGATCCTAGTACCACACCAAGCCGCCCATGCTTTGTGGGAAGAGTACCATCGGCAAGCTGGCCACGTTAACCCGGACAAGACTACAGCACTCCTCCGTCGCCGCTTCTTTTGGCCGGGCATGGCCAAGGATGGGACTGACTGGGGCCAGGCCTGCCCCCAGTGCATCATCAACAAGCCAGGGCCAGAGGTAAAAGCGCCATTGGTGCCTATTAAGACAACCTACCCCTTTCAGATTGTGGGCATAGACTATTTGTCGTTGGGGCAGTCCGAAGACCGGCATACCTCCATTCTAGTGATGACCGATTTGTTTTCGAAGTATGCCGTGGCAGTCCCTACGAAAGACCAGTCGGCTACCACCACTGCCCATGCTGTTTGGACCCACTTGTTCCAAGTGTTTGGCTGCCCTGAACAGATCCTCTCAGATCGGGGTGGAGCCTTCGAATCAGCTCTTTTCACAGAGTTATGCAAGCTTTATGGGTGTAAGCGGAGTAGAACGACTCCCTACCATCCGCAAGGTAATGGGGCCTGCGAACGCTTTAATCAAACCCTGTTGGGCTTGTTGCGGACTCTCCTGGAGGAAGAGAAGTCACAATGGCAAGCCAAGTTACCCGCTTTGCTCCAAGTCTACAATAACACCGTCCACCGAACCACCGGCTTGACCCCTCATTTCCTAGTTTTCGGGCGCCATGCCCGACTACCAGTGGATTGGATCCATGGAGTGACCATGCAAGGGGAGTCGCATATGGCCAATGGTTGGGTCCGGCACCAACACCAACTTCTGCAAAAGGCATATCGTGTGGCCCAAAGGCATACACTGCAACAGCAAGGGCGGGATAAGCAGAGATATGATCGGCGAGCAAAGGCAGTGGACCTTCTTCCAGGTGAGCGTGTCCTGTTGAGGCACTTCCGGCGGCGAGCCCAAGGTAAGCTGGCGCTCGCTGGCTCCCTACCCCCTTTACGGTGGTAGAGAGGTTGCACCCAGACCGGCCCGTGTATGTTATCCGTCCAGAGGGGAGAGACGGACCCACAAAGACGGCGCATCGCAATAATCTTCGACTATGCCCTGTAACCTTCCCCCAGGAACCGACGACTCCAGCCGACTCGCCACCATCAGGACTGGGCTCAAGCCCAAGGCACGCACCCCTCAGCCAGACACAGTCCTACTGGCCCTTGACGTTCTACGCCCGGAGATCTGCACCTCCAGTAGCCCCTTTGGGAGCCGCCCCCCGACGCCCTGCTAACCAGACGGATGACCTTTACCAAGGGATGCCAGCTAGCATCGACCCTGGGTCGCCTGTTCGCCATGGCTCTGCCGCCTCCCAAGGGGATAACAGCCCACTATCGTTACGCCGATCTTCGCGTTCTACTCAAGGTAATAGACCTGATCGGTATAGTCCAGGGTAGTCGGGACGACTATGCTTAAAGTGGGGGGGAAACTGTCAGCCTGCTGGGATATGAATTATGTTTTTGTGTGTTTTGATTGCTATGACGGTTTGCTGTGTTCACGTAACTTGTATTTTGTTTGAATGGTGTGATGTATTTTTCCCAAGCACCGTGTGTTTTTCATTGACTACTGTTGACATATTGACTTCCCCTACTGGGCTAACTAATGACTCCTAATTGCCGTGATCTGGACGATTACCTGAACAATTATTACCCAGCCTATCCATGCACTAACACCTCCGAGAGGAGGAGTATAAGAAGGGGAGTGTACGCACTTACCGGACAGGACGGGGACCGGGAGCAGGCCAGTGGACGAGGCTACCGACAGCCGACGGACGAATCTCTGGGGTACGGCGATCCGAGTCTGATAGTCTGCGCTCACAATCCACCTCTAAAGGGACGTAAGCATAATCCTCCGTGCCCGTTATCCTCTGTCCATACTTCCGATTGTTTGGTGTTGATTCCCTGTGCTCCGCTTCACTTCTGAGGTGTGTTGACTGATCCAGCTGGTGACGTGTAGCTGTGCCGTGAGGATCCGACGTTGGACAGTTGACTAAACCTACGCTCCCAATCTACATCTACAGGGCCGTAAGAGTTCCATTGTGTTGCTGATGTTTATAGGCTACTTGCTGACTATAGTGAGAGTTGAGTCTGACGCTTATTCTTCTGCTGCTTGAGGTGTGCTGGCGCCGGTTCCGGTTTGGCCTTCTGACGTCACTGGGGATTCCCAACGCGGCCGGGACACGTATTGATGACATCATCGCCAGGGCTTCCCCAACTGTAACCTCCGAACTGCCTGTTGTTCACCACCTGCAAAGGATTGACTTTAGATTAATTATTTTAACCAAAGCTTAGCTTTAATACTACTTTTTATGGACATTTATTTAATTGATTTAACTTATTAAAATAAAGCTGTTTATATTTACTACATACATTTCTCTGGCTCTTCTGTGTCCTGGGCATTGGTTAACTTAAAGGGAGTGGCCGTGAGGCTGACATATTCTGTAGCCTTCTGTGCATTACAGCCTGCTGCATTGCTGTACACTGATCAAAAATTCAAAGCTATAGGTTCTCAAATTAATTATTTAAATATATTAGGGAGAGTGAGTCGGTCGGGAAAAAGAATGATTTTAGTTGCTGCTAATGAAATTATGTTGTGCTCTTGAGCTTGTTCCAGACTAGTATAGCGCCATAGCCTGGATGGACACGGAGATAGTTACAACTTCAGCAATGGGCAGTAGGTGGTGTCCACAAAACAAACCCAACTACTAAATTGATTACACACGACAACTAATCATAGATTATAATATACAAATTTCTACTTACCTTTTCAAGTGTTTAGAAGGAAATTCTTGAGGAGTAAATTCGTTGAGTGCCGGCTTGTAATAGCTTCCTTCTTCTCTGTTGGCGGTTGTGATTTATTGGTATGCCTGTACTGAGGAAATTTAAAATATTGCCAAACATAAAAATAGTAATGACAATAAATAAAAGTTAAATAAAGTAGCCTAAGAGTAATAAAACAGTCATGTGATGAATTATAAGAGAGAAATTTATGAAAAAAAGAAGGTCAAATGTATGAAATACTGTATGTATAAATATACCTCTCCTTTTTTCTTAAAATGGGGGATTGTAGTGCTGCCTCTTAAACCTCCCTTTTGTCATGTCTGGGCATATGGTTGTTAAATTCATGTCTAAGGTCTGAATAGAGACTACACTCAGTTAGGCTCTATCTCTCTGTTTTATGGTTACACTAATGGCAATAAACACTGTTAACATAATGTGAAAATTGTGACCAAAGTTTATTAGTAGTAGTTATTATTAGTGGCAGTGTGCTATAGATTCAAGGTATGATTACGGATGCCATGTAGGGATGACCTTTGTTTTATCTATGTGTGTTGTGGAGAGCCCCATGTTTGCATTTTGACTAGGGCCCCAAAAAGTCTAAACACAGCGCTTTCTCAATAGACTTAAAGTATTTCAATCAAAAACTGTTGATGCAGAGGCCTATAACAACCTGCCAATAGTGTGGGACATTCATCTTTTCATCAAATAAAAAAACGAAATGTTTGAAGTTTAAAGTGTAAGGGAAGGATAACCTGAAGAGTGTGTCAACTTATTTTGCATTATTTTGTGTTTAAGGTTCTCTGGCAAAGCATGGGCCGGTGGATCAGTTTGCCTTCGCGCAGGCCGCTCAAAAGTGGCTGCGGTATGCACCAGAGCTGGCTGGAGGAGCTGAACGTTGCATTGCATCTGATGCAGACAGTGGGGCTGTGGAGCCATGATTACAGACCTACTTTTTAAATTATTATTAATGATTCATGATTTAAATAAAATGAAATGATTTTTTACTTTACATCTGTGGTCCAGTTTTTTTTAATAAGCTTCACCTCTTCTGCACATCCTGGATGTAATTAAACCAGGATGTATAATAATAACATAATAATAATAATAATAATAACAATTATTATTATTATTATTTAATAATGATAATAATAATAATAATAATAGTAAGGACAATTGCAATTGCATAATAATAATAGTAAGGACAATTGAAATTGCATTGAAATTTCCTAATTAAGTTGAAATATCAACATTGTTTCAATATCCCTTATAATTGAAATACCAATGAAATTCTGTTGATCTACTGACAGAATTTCAACGTTGTTTCATTGTTAAAAAATGGTGCAAACATGTTATAGAATCAGCGTTCGATTTCTATGTTGATTCAATGGCCTAGTGACAAAAAAATGTTGATTCAACATAGTTTCAATGACTGTTCCGCCGTTGGTTGTGAATAACGATTCAAGTCTATTTTGTCGGAGCCGCCCATTGACATCCAATGTAATTTCACCGGCTACTGTGCTAGGTGCTAGGCAAAATTGTCGGATTCGAAAGTGCTCCGCAATGCTGTCGGAACCGGTGTGCGGCCGGCTTAAGATAGCGAAATGACAGCTAACGGTAACAGAATGGGGCATTTCAAAACAAAACAAAATTGATTAGGTTTCGTTTTGACATGCCCTATTCTGTTTGATGTTTCACAAACACGAAATTCGATCATTGAGGTGGCTATCAGTAGCGCTTGGCACTATAAATAACAGGGCTACGTTGATTCATTCCGGATAATACCAAATCTATGGGGAAAAGTTTATAAGTTAATATAAAAGGTATAAAAGTTACAAATTTGAAAGTTACATTGCAATAAACTGGGAAGACTGACGACCTTCGCAATGCAGTTTGAATGAAGTTTCTACGTTAAGTTGTTGAAGCCCAAAGCAGGTGCGTCGAAGAAAAATAATAATATCGGTAGGCCTAATAAGAAGAAACTGAACAACAGTAGAGTGTACTGTATTTTCATCCACACTAACAAGGCTATGGAGTTCACATTTCAAGTAATACATTAAATTTAACAGTCATTTTATCATTCTAACTCTGTGACTGTGAAATAGTTGTTTTAAAAATAGGAGGGACAGCAGCACCGTGCATCGTTCACTCCTATTCTACAATATAAGCCTATCCTGTGGAGCAAGTGAGCAGGTCCAGGGCGTGTTCCTCGCCTCCTGACCATGTAACCTTCCGTTCTGAGTAAAAAATGTGAATGAAAAAGGGTAAAAAGTCACTAGGTACAAGGCTGTAGGCTGGATTTGTGACGAGAAGTGAAGAACTACCTGTCCCATAAGTCATTGCGAGTGATAACATTTCTTAAGTTTATGACTGGTAGTTCATTGAGCCATCAGTTGACTACATCACAGTGACTTGCTTCCTACAGTTACTGCGAGTAGATTCCGCTTAAAATATGTGGAAAACATGTTGTACCTAATCGTTTTTTACTTCCTGAATTGGCGCCATTTTGAGGTCAATGCTCTGAACCCCCGTCTGAACCATGTGGAATTACATGACTGCGTTGTTACTACAACAGATTACCTAGCAACGGAAATCTCCTCCAATTGAAGGCGCCGTTTTACACTGCGGGATGACGAGTAGTGTAGTGGTTTCCTATGGTATTACGATTAAAATACGTTGTTTAAATCAAGGTTGATGCCATATGAGCCCATAGCATTGTTATGATCACAGGCAATCCTTTTGTTCTGCCGTAGCTAATTGAAAGTCTATGTTGTGTGGTTAAGATGGCGTAGGTAATTTCTCAATGGTGAAAATGACTGCCGTTTTCACTACCCGAACCTGGTCAAAACTAGCTTGCACCGTCTATAAAGGGGAAGTATATATGCTTAATTTCATAAGGGTATTTTGTCAATGACACATTTATTTTTTAACATGCAGGCCATTTGTTTTTCCTTGACTTTTATTAATCTTAGTCTTCTGTTCTTGTCCTAACAGCTTTCAGCACGAATCGCAGATTTGCCTGGTGTTTGAGATGTTTGGCAAGAGCTTATATGATTTTATGGCTGAGAGAAACTGGAGCCCACTGCAGCTGGCATGTATAAGGTCCATCATCCAGCAGGTTGCTACGGCCCATAAGGCCTGGGCATAATTCATACGGACCTCAAACCAGACAACACGGGTGGACCCCATCAACCAGCCATTCCGTGTGAAGATCATCGATTTTGGCTCTGCTACCCTTGTGTCTGAGGCTGTGTGCTGCAGCTATCTACAGGCACGGTATTACCGGTAAATCCTACAGGCTAGACTGGAAATGACTCCTGTTAGATCATCTGGCCGATGTATCATCATTAGCAATGCCTTCAGATTAAAAAGCAAAAATTCAAAGTAAGACAGGGCAATGAAGCAAGAGACAACATGCAGAGTTGGTTACCTGCCCTACAGTACATGATGATCTTCCCAGTAATTATAGTTCTTCTATGCTTGCAGTTCTCCAGAAATAATAGCCTACTGGGCCTTCCCTTCTGCAAGGCCATTGACATGTGGTCAGTAGGGTGGATGGCTGCAGAGCTGTTTCTTGGCTGGCCTCTGTATCCAGGGCAGTCAGAATATGACCAGGTAAGTAAATAGTTTGTACAGAATTTTAAATAGTGTTTTACTTGTTGCCTTCACACTGTTGGCCATGAAACTTTTTCCTTTTTGTAGTCTCTTATTCAAGCATGCTAAATGTGTTATCTGCTGATCTGGTGCTACAGATTCGCTACATCTCAGAGACCCAGGGACCTCTGCCTGAACACCTACTCAGCATGGGCCCAAAGACAGACTTTTATTTCAACAGGTCCAGCTTTACCCGCTGGAGCTTCAAGCTCAAGGTGTGTGACTTTTCTGGTAAAATTCAATATTTTCTTTTGATTTGACACATATGTATCGGATGCCAGCTAGCTCGGCTAGCTTGGCAGCAGTACGTGTAAATCCTCACAACCCAATTCCTTGGACGCTTCTAACGGTTGAGTTAGAAACTCAGTCTTTTAGCTAGTGGTTAGAGCGCCCAACTCCCACGCTGGGAGTTTGTAGCTTGCAGGGTGGCGGGTTCGAGACCCCATGTGCGGTGCGGACCCCCACCAGTTACATTGGTGCTGTGACCCAGATGGGAGTGAGGATTTGGGGGGTGAGTGTAACAGCTTCCAGCTAGCTCGGCTAGTTTGTCGGCAGTACGTGTAAATCCACACAACCCAATTCCTTGGGTGCTTCTAACGGCCAAGTAAGAAGCTCTGGCTTTTAGCTCAGTGGCACCCAACTCCCACACTCACTGGGAGTTTGTAGCCTGCGGGGTGCTGGGTTCGAGACCTGTGTGTGGTGTGGACCGCCGCGGCTACACATGCAGAATGTTTCTTAACCTGATTCTTGTGTATGCAGACACCAGCTGAAATTGACAGTCAGACAGGTGTGGCATCAAAGGAGGTCCTGAAGTGCATGTACACCTTCAAATCCTTCGACGACAATTACATTTTCTTATCTATTTCCAAATTACCATTAATTTCCAAGATCATGGAAAAGATTGTCCTCTCGCTGTTTCCTCTTGCTTAAACACGCTCAACATCCTTGATAAGTTCCAGTCTGGCTTTAGATCTCTGCATTACCGAATCTGCCTTGCTTAAAGTTCACAATGACCTACTTGTTATACAGTTGATTCTGGTTCTTGTGTAGCGTAGCAAGCTAAACCTGCACAGATATTCTGTACTGGGTCTAGCAAGGCTCGGTTATCATCTGGGCGGGCAAAGCATTTGTCTGTCAACTTGCTGCTGCATATGTCAAGTATCTTTCGTCACAACGAACATAAACTTTTTATACATTTTAAAATAATATTAAAATTATTCCTTGTGTCAGAATATTGTCTGTAATCATTCATGATGCCAACAAATGCAATTTTGGGATTCGACAGCAGTTCAGTACGTCCGAGTTAACGTGCTAATTTTTGGGCTCTTCAACCATACAGTCTGCAACTTCTAAATTTAAAACTAACGTTAGCTTGCTAGTGATAGCTCGCTATTAACTTGTAGTAATTGGCATAGTCTGATCTAATATTAAGTTCATCTGCTACAAAAATGAACAGTAACAACTTAGTTCATTATGCTTCAAATGATCACAACCAGTTGGGGAATATCAGGGACAAATCCAAAAAAACTCTCAATAACGATAACGAGCCAATTTATTGGTACCATTCCACTAATTTCCACTCACTTTGCTTCATCATAACGAAAACCGAGATCTCTGCAACTCTCTTTCAAAACTTGTCACTTGCCCCTCAAGACGATTTGATTGGCCCGATACAAGATATATCGTCCCGCCTCCAGGTCTGCTTAGCCTGGCTAGACTACCCTGGCAGGAAATTAAATTTGCTGCAGCTAGTTGGGTCTAGATTTTTAGGCTAGCTTTTGTGCACTCTTGGTCCTCCTGAACCACAGTGCAGCTTTTGACACTATTGATCACCTCATATTACTTAAAAGACTAAAGGGTTAGTCCTCAGGGCCCAGTATTGAAATAGTTTACTTCCTATTTGAGTAACAGAACCTTTTCTGTCAGAATAGGCAACAAAGAATTTGGTTCCAAAATGCTGTAAATCCATTTTTGAAAATACTGAAAAGACCTGCTTGTTGATTGCGTATTTCAGATGTTATTGACCAAATTTCAATTATGTTGATTTTATTTTATGATAATAAATCAAGTAAAAGTATCCTAAAAGTAATTACACTCATAGGTCTAAAACATAAAATGTAATAAGATGATTTCTGAAAGCAACGTAGAATGGCTTTTACAGCATTTTGGAACCAAACCTCCTCTGCTGCCATAAAATGTGGTGTGCCCCAAGGGTCAACTCGAGGCCCACTTTTATTTTCATTATATACTGTATGCTCCCCCTTGGCTCCATTTTAATTTTTTTTATTATCACTGCTTCACAGATGATACCCAATATAACCTCCCTGTTACTCCTACTGATGCTCGCTCTCATTTTCAATGTCAATGTCGTGAAATGCTGAATGTCTTGCAATGAAATGAAAGCAAGACAGAATAACTATCTTTGGGCCTGAAAGTTTTGCTTCTGACCTCTGCAATGCACTTGGTCCCTTATCTGCTAATTACCACACTGTAATAAAAAATCTTGGGGTCTATTTTTATTCATTCATTAAGTTAACGATAAAGTTAACAGGGTGGTGGAAAGAAGTTTTTTTCATCATAGGAACATAGCTAAATTGAAACCTCTATTATCCCATAAGGAGCTGAAGACTGTCATTCATGCCTTCATCTCTTCTAGGCTGGATTACTGTAAATCCCTATATTTTGGGCTGACCCTGTCCACTATAGCTAGGTTGCCAGTAGTTTACAATTCACCAACCAGACTACTAACATGTACTAGAAAATGTGAGTATATTACTCCTGTGTTGTCCCAATAGCACAAGTTACCTTAGAAACTCAAAATTGATTTCAAAATTTTGCTGTTTGTTTTTAAGGCCCTAAATGGCCTAGCACCACAGTATATCTTTGACCTCCTTAAACCCCACTCCATGTCCAGGTCGCTTAGATCTTCTTCCCAACTCAAACTCCTTTCTGTCCCTCTTTCTCTTCAGAAAACCAAAGGTGATCGGGCCCTCTCTATTGCTGCTCCTAGACTTTGGAATGACCTCCCCGACCATGTAAAGTCATCTCTGACTTGAGATGAGTTTAAATCTAAATGATCTTTTTTCCCTTGCTTTTAATGCACCCTAACTTTAGGTTCAGACTGTACGTGTCCGATGACGGACGACGGGGGAGGGGTCTGATGGAGGGGGAGTCCATTCTGAGTGGTTGGACGGATCCGTCGCTACCTGAAAAGATTGAACATTTTTCATCGCGGAGCTGTTGGGATGGACGGACCCACAATGCATTTCGCTCCATTCAAAGTCAATGGGATCCATCGACGGACGTGTGCAGTCTGAAACAGGCATAACACACACCCCCCCCCCTTCATTGTTACCCACCACTCCACCTTTTTATTCGTATTAGTTTTGTATTAGAGCACTTTGGGTCAACACTGTTGCGTTAAATGTGCTATACAAATAAAATTGACTTGACAATCAATCAATTAACATAAAGAAAGTTACTAATGGAAGATGGAGTTGGAACAATCTGATGATGCTTCTTTTGGATCGATAAATATCTAGATAGATGGATAGGTAGACGGGGGGACTGATGGATAGATCAATAGAAAGATGGACAGAGATAGAAGGGCGATAGACAGACATATAAAACAGGAGATGGATAGACACTGTAGATAGAGGTAGATGGATGATCGATAAATAGGATGGACAGATATAAAGTGGATGCATAGATGTATAGATGATTTCTGGATAGATACAGTAGATGGATGGATAGAGGGATAGATAGAGGTGGATGGATAAAGGGGGAACAGTTCATTTTTCACATACCTTTTTGTCATTAATGATATCACCTGCCCTTCGTAGTGTTTGAGATGAATTCTCACCACAGGGTCAGCAGTGGTGGGGCTGACGCCTATCACTCTCCTGTACCTTCACCACTGCGAGGACAGGATGCCAAACGCACACTCCACTACCAATCTGGCCTGGCTCAGGCGGTAGTTGTAAGTCCTTTCACACCAGGGACATGATGACCAGAGAAAGGGCGCATCAGATTGCGGAGGAGGGGAAAGGCATTGGACCACGGTCCTCTCACCCTGGAATAACAGTGTCGTCGGGGAGGTCGAGGGTGCCATCTCGGAGACCTTCACCAAAGGCGGAGTTGTAGAGGGACCCTCCGTCACTTGTCAGGCCATACCCACCAACGTCTATGATCCTGAAGAGGTAGTCTGTGTCCACCACAGCCAACAGGATAATAGAATAGGTGCCCTTGTAATTAAAATAGAGTAAGCTGGAGTTGTCTGGGGCCTGGATCACTACATGTTTGCCATCGACAGAACCCACACAATCAGTAAAGGTCCAGCGATGGCTGAAGCGGTCCGCGATACAACGCCAGTCTTCCTTGGATGGCACAGGCATGTAGTCAGGCAGCAGGACATCCCAGATGGCAGCTGACGCCTCTTTCACCACCCTGTTTTCCCACAGTGCAATTCCCTACTCTGTAGCTGAAGGCTATAGTTGCAAATGAATCCCCTGTTGCTAGGTATATATATATATATATATATATATATATATATATAAACATTAATCATGTTAGAATCTCCCATATTATACCATTATTTTCTATCACAGGTCCAGTTGCTGGTATAGGAGACCTACGGGGGCACCATATTGGCGGAGGGGAATCAAAATGTGTCAGATTCTACTATACAAGTGGTGGCAAAAATCAAGTCTAGCCTCCCGGAACTATAAAGGTTATTGAGGACTGATCAACCATTTATTCTAACAATTTATTCTAATAGCCTGTATTAGTAGGCTATAGCCTCAGATGTATAGGCAATGTGAAGAGCAGAGGGCTGCTATTTCTAGTACCAAAGTAATTCCTTTGTAGAGGAGACCAATCTTTAATTAACATTTGCTGACTGTAATATGAAGCATTGAATACAAATATTGAGTAGGCCTACCAGGCCCGGCGTCATGGGCGGGCCCCAGGGTGCCGTGCCCGCCCTGTGACGTGCTTGTGCCCGCCCTGCTGGAATTAATGAGCTCGTCATCTGCTGAGCGAGCGAGAGCGGCAGAGACACAAGGGTCACTCCACACAACCGCCATATTATTGAAAATAAATACAAAGAATCACGTCACTTTAATTACCAGTTTTCTTATCCAATAAAAAAAAATATTTCATAATGACAAAAGAAGAGCTTCGTCTGAAACGCGTTAAAACTATTTATAATTATCTGATTGGCTTACTTGAAATGATCCGGGTGAAACGGAAATCGGAAGACTAACTTCGGAAAACAAAGATAATGAAAACTAGGGAAAACTAGGCTATAACTAGGCTAAATAAAATGGATATAAGACGTTTCTTTAACAAACAAGACAGGGTTGAGGAGAATGTCTTAGAAGACGAAACTAGAGTGTCTTCCAAAGAGGTTGTTCACCACTCTCCAGCTTGCCAGCATACAAATGCTAGCCAGGGGGGAGCGCAATCAATGAACCAGGCACTGACGGCTGAAAAAGGCACAGATCTGGGCGTAGACAAACCTAATCAATGCGTCCTGAAAACATTTCCTAAACGCACTTTCTCGGACAGAAACAGGTCGTTTAACAGCGAATGGTATGCAAACAGAGAATGGCTGGAGTACTCTGTCAAATTAGACGCAGCATTCTGTTTCCCTTGCCGAATGTTCCGCACACCCTCCTCGCATGTAGACTCTACTTTTACACTAAGCGGATTCCATGATTGGAAACACGCAGTAGAGAGAGGTAAAGGCCTTAACAAACACGCTGCATCCAAAGAACATCTGCTCTGCGAGGTGATGTGGAGAGACAAAGAGAAACGCATATCCACTGGCCAAGAAATTTCTACTTTAATCAATTCAGATCAATTGGAAAGGAACCGATATTACTTGTCGTCTATAGTAGACGTCATTGAGTTCTTGTCTGTAAACCAGCTACCTTTCAGAGGTGATCATGATTCATTTGACTGTATGACTGAAGATGGCTGTGGTTTATTTTTGTCCATGTTCGAATATACATTGAGGAAAGATCCCATGTTGGCCAATATAGCGAAGTGTATCCCACACAATGCTAGATACACAAGCCATGATATCCAGAACGAAATCATAGGCATCATGTCCACCATGGTCACTGAGCACATTGTTAGAGAAGTCGGAGACTCCTTTTACACTATAAAAGTGGATGGCACTCGAGATCCCACAGGGACAGAAAATATCTCAATAGTTGTGCGTTTCATCAATGACTATGAGCCAATCGAGCGCCTTTTGACTATGGCTACAGCTGATGAGGGGGATGCTGCAACACTGACTGACACAATAATTGAAGAGCTAAGCAAAGCAGGACTGAGTCCACAAAAAATAATAAGTCAGGTGTATGACGGCGCCTCCGTGATGTCTGGCAAACACGGAGGAGTTCAAAAACTACTCCAAGAAAAACTAGACCGTGTAATCCCATATGTCCACTGCTTCAATCATCAGCTGCATCTGGTGGTCACTCATGCACTGGAAGCAGAGCAGCCCTTAGTGGACTTCTTCAATACTTGCAACATGCTATATAAATTCTGCCGAAAACCAACAGTTGCCATCCAGTATAAGGGAGAAAGATTAAAGCGTCTTCTGGATCAACGGTGGACAGGTCACTTCAACACAGTCTCTGCCATCTTAAAATCATTCGATGACCTTGTCACCCTGCTTCAGGAAATCAACGGCATAAGGAGCCTTGGTGCAGAAGTGCGGGTTGAGGCAGCAGGACTACTACAGACCATATCTGAGCCCAGTTTTAAGTTCATCGCGGAGATGGTTCATAAAGTACTGGCATACCTCGACCCCCCAATACAATGCTTCAGGCTGAGGACATTGATCTTTTGAGTGGTGCGCAACTTGTTAACTCAGCCTGTGCGTGCATCGAAAACTTGCGCTCTGAGACGGAATTCATGTCCCTCTTTGAGCACTGTCAGGGCACAGAGCCCATGGCAAAAAGAAAACGCAAAATGAACTCAGCTTTTGCCATGTATGTTGTAGAGGCCAAAATTACACAGGATGACCCTAACAGTCAGGCTGAATTGCGAAGGTTATACTTCAGTTGCATTGATAATGTGTGTGGGGAAATTAGAGAGCGTTTTGGAGAGCGCAACTGTACATTGATGCATGCGCTCAAAGCTTTGGATCCGAAAGATCCCGCATTTCTCGATGGATCAAAAATAAAACCCCTACTTGATCTGACCAATACACCTGTTGTGGGGACGGAGTACTCAGTGGCAAGACAATTCCTGAATACGCGAATAAAAGACACAACTCCACCTGATGGGGGTGAATGGACTACGAGAAAGGTTCTACAGCATCTTCGTCAGCCCCTAGAGGCAATGCCCAGCGTAGTAACTGCGCTGAAACACGCGTTGACTTTTGGTGCAAGCACTGCGCTCTGCGAGAACTCTTTTTCCACACTGAAGAACGTATTCAGTGATCACCGAAGAAGCATGCTTCACCAGCGCAAGGCCAACTTAATTCAGTTGGCATTTGAAAAAGACCTAACAAAAAAATTCAGAGATGAGTGGAAGGACAATGTCCTGCGAAGATTTCATTCAGTTGCACAGCGTCCGCCTTCCGCTCTATTAATGGTGAGCTTGCATTGTTTTATTTGCAAGGCCCGTGGTATATAGGTCTAGTTGATGAAAATTGAGATGAAGACGTACAGACGCTAAAGAAAAAATGTAAAATAGACCTACAATAACCTAATAAAAAATACAGCATTACCGGTTCATGTTATAGCAGGGTAATCTAAGTTATTCACATGCATTCAGCCTACATTGTTACAGGATGTCTAGGCTATATTAAATGGATTTCTGAATAAAATATTCTATCTTTACCGTTTTATGTTAGCGTAAACCCAAGTTATTCAAACATAATTACTTTTTTACAGTATGTTAAATTGATTATTTCTAAATAAAATCAGCTATTGTTGCATATACCTATAGCCTATTGTATCATTTTTTACACCCATATTTATTTACACCTGGCTATAGGCCACAATAATAGCTT
>JAODXP020000023.1:15642048-15647048 GCA_027497455.2 Sardinella longiceps
TGTTTAAGCCTGGCCCAGGCTAGTATAAACTCCTACCAGGGCCGGGCTTAAGTTCTAGCACCAGGTCTGGCCCCCAGTATAAACGGGGCTACTGACTTTGAGGTCAGTGGTTAGCCTACTGCACGACGGCAGAGTCCTTCTTTCCTTCCGTCTCTGACGACGGTGAGCCTACGATAGAGAGAGCCACTTTGCCAGGTAAGTTGTGTTTTTGTAATTAATTTTTATCGGATGTATAAGTGTTATTTTAACACAGTTTAACTTCAGTTATGCGGCTAGCTTTGCCTTCGGTGGAACAGTTTGCTGAAGCAGAAAAAACGAGTGTTGCATTTAATTACCACAGCGGTTTATTAGCTTATTTACATGTGGTTTCGGTGGCTGTCATTATTATTGTAATTTATTTAATTATAAAGTTTGATGCATGGACAAAGAAACGGTACCAAACTCATATATAGAGAGATGTAGCCTACTCATTTGACTCCAGTGCTCCACTAGCATAGAAACGTATCATGCTAAAATAAAATGAAATTAGCACGTTGTGTCATTGAACCACGGTGCAATTTACTGGGGGCATTGAGGTAAATAAGTAGCAAAACTGCTAAGCTTTTGTGCATATACTTGTAGGCTACTCAAAAACACATAGCCTATGTGTCTCATGCAATTTAAAAGTTGCAGAATTTTTTCACCTTGTAGATACAAAATAGAGGTTGCAGGTTCACAAATCCCTTGTTATAAGTATCCCCCCATAAAAGTTTCCTACGCTCTTGGTTTTGCTACCCTCACAGTAGTAAATCAACCTCTACGTTGTATTTACAGACCAAAGAAAAGTAACTTCAAATTTCATGATGCATACCTCTGACTTTAGTGTACAAGTGCACAATTAATTTGCACAAGTCCCATGCAGGACTTTTGCTACTGATTTACTACTTCTCATATCTACAAGGTGTCATGAAACATTTTATGTAAACTGAAAAGTACAGTATTGGGAATTTAATAATTTTAACAAAGTATTTTTATACTGTGTTTCAATTGCAGTGAAACAGAAGCAAGAACTACAGAGGTCACCCCATTCAAGCCCCAACATCATCGTACTGCACATCTGGCAGCAGGTCTTAGAGGTCTAGGTAGGCTAACCGTCCTTTCACTGTTCTCCACACATACACGTGCACAAACAGTCCTATGTGGGTCAAAGACTAGAAGAAACATTTTTGTTTCCCTAAACTTGATAAAATCACCATAGATGTGTGAATACACTATTAATCTACTCAACTTATACTGTACATGTCCATTGTACCATAACGTCAATTTTGTAGAAAAAGTTGAATTTTAAACATATACCCATTAAAGCCCTAAAATGTCATAGCCTGGCCTTTACCTGACTGTTGACTCCTTTATACAGTCTGGAACAATACAATTGGAACAGGTTTCCGTTTGGAAATTACATATTCTGTGCACTGCTCTCACCTGGCTCTCACGCTTCCAACCTCTACATTCAGTAGTTACAAATTGTTGGCTGGTTTCTATTAGCCTGATTGCCATTGACTTTCAAAGCTCTGTGAGACTTTGGTCTGACCAAGAGCTTGTACACCAAACGTTTCCCAAAGCGCATGGTTGACCCGCCTCCCTCGAATGCCTTGGTTTGCTACTGGTCAATGTCAGAATGCTGTGCCGAAGCAAAACCAATCACACCACTCGCTCCTCTGACGTATGTGACACGAAGGGAAATGCTCGCTGAGCCGTTGGAGCTGCTCAAAGTTGATTTGTTCCCGACCAAGGGGGTGGAGTTCCAGATTTTTGTGGAACTCAGAAACGCTGTTTAGATCAGTAGCTGGCCAGACCAGCGACAGCAACGCCGAAGGTGTTACGTCACTGGGAGGGTGTGCCAGGCTAGGTTTCTATCTATTTTGACATGGTAGTGGTAATGAGTCTTCAAGATCTTGGATGTTAATGACGTGCCGAGGTTGTAAAGGTAATTCGAAAGTAGGGGGAGAATAACGAAGCTGTTCCTATTGCGGGTGCTGGAGAAAATTGCGGAGAGATGCGCGTTGTTTTTTGATTGTTTGTTTTTAAAGCAGCACTATTTTGATGTATTTGGTAGGTGTAGGTGGTAGGGCTAGGTGGTTGATAGCCATGCAGTGAGCAATGCCATATTGCAACTATAGGTTTTCTTTTATTTTGAGGTCATTTACCAACTAGAACTGCAGAATGCACATTATAGATGGCTAGTGGCAGTTATGATTTTGGTTATCAACCCTTCATATGACTACATGCCATCCAATACAAAATATTATTATAAAAAGATATCTGCTTTAAAGCAAAGAATGAGCGGGTGGTTGTTGCATAGTCTTCCTCTTCATCATAGTCATCATCACCATAACCTTAATCATATTGGGCTTAACTGATTGCGGTGAGTAGATGCATTTAAGCACTACAGTAGAGATCTGCATTGGGACTGACCCAACGCAAAACTCGCGGGAACGGGCGGTTTGCACTTTGCTGCGGGCGGGAACGGGCGGACAACTTAAAAACACTGCGGGAACAGTGGGACTGGGACTTCGAGTTGTTCTTTGCTTTGTAACATTTAGCCTACTTATTCAAAAGGAATTAACTTCATACAAACATGTGGCAAGGTCTCTCTGTTACTTCTTACCTGCTTCTACGTTTCCTCTAGCTGGCAGTAAATCCATCCATTAACTCTCTATATACGGCTCTGTTAACTCTTATGTTGGAGCGCCCTCTAGTGGACAATATTATAGTTCCAACAGTTTAACATTGATTTCCGCAATAACTCAATAACAGTTCTTAAACTGATAACATTATCTACGATATCACAGTTTCTATTCGTGTTTTTTCGAGAAAGATACCTGCTACATCTGATAATTTTCATGTTCCATGGGCCTATTTTTGCAAAGCAAGCTGTTTTATGTGCCGTGATGGTGCAAGGTTTTTGACTAAGTTGCATTTAAATATATTGTGTTTCTTATGTCTGTCGAAAAGAGACCTTAACCTCAATCACTGCGTGAATATATGAAGGTAGGAAAAAAGAAATAATATAATATGAAACTGCCTTTATTTTATTTAAAAACTACATGGAAATAATGAAATAGGAGCGCTCTCCCGACCAATGCGTCAACCCCAAGAATCTCTCTTAGCCTAATAGCCTAAAATAGGCCTACACTTTCTCCTGTGGGATGGGAGAAGACAAAAATCAATGCATCTCTATCAGTGTGCGGGAATAACTTCTCACACTTTCGCGGGTTGCGGGCGGGAATGGACATACACATCGCGGGAATGGGCGGACACGCTGCGCACCCCTTTCGGTAGCGGGCAGTAATGGTCAGAAATTCAGCGGGAGCGGGCAGGAGCGGGACGAAGAAAACAGTCCCGCGCAGTTCTCTACACTACAGTAAAACTGTGGTATACCTAATGTGAAGCTATTGCCAGGTAATTCCTTTAGAGGGAGCTAGCGCTCTGTATACATGGAGAAGCATACGCGCAGCTAGAGTAAGAAGCATGCCATTAGCCGTACTGTTTGTTACGATATACAATAAATGGCACAAGCCAAGTGAGAACTTTTTGTGTTACTACTCAGCTGAAAGGATATCACTAAAACACTAGAAAAGCAATCGGAGAGTGCAGACCTCCATCAAGATGATGTGGTCACAAAATTCCAGATTGTGTTCTGGATCACCGATCACCACCAAAATCAGCTTTTACTTGTCCCAAAACACAGTTTGTCCTTAGATTTCATCCAAATCTGTGCAGTACTTTTCAAGTTATGTTGTACACAGACAGACACATGGCGGCAAAAACATAGCCTCCTTGGCGGAGGTAAGAAATGTAATCTAAAAATGTTTCTAAAACTGATAGTTCCGGTCCTCGATTGTGATTGGTTGAAAACGCATTCGATGCCATTGTAAATTAGGCATTTAGCACAGCTCCAACCGCATTTCGTTCTGAACTGCTGCGCCATAAGAAAGTGAATGGAGCAGCGCTTATGCGTTACTTGGCAACCATTCAGTAAGAGGAAGTATGTTTTTTGGCGGAGGAATTGGTATCAAGGAATAACTTGCTATATTTCTCGTGGTTATGTTTTCCGTTAATGAAACAATTGCCGGTTAACGTGGTAACAGTTTTAGAAGCGCAATAAACCCCTCGAGTCCGGTATTTTGTGTGGTAGATAACTATTTGATCATTAGATAATTACATTAATAAAGAAGTTTTGTGGGATTTGCACTTCTGCAGTACAGTATCTCATGCATCTTTTTCACCATAGACCACCATGAGCGAACAACAGAGGACCACATCAGAGGACCCAACCAGGTAATATTGGTAACACAGGTAAATATTTTCACGTCATTTACACATCTACATCTCATACATGTCATTATTTTGTAATAGAGTACTTTGATACGAAAAAATTCTGTACTTTTTAAAAGAGAGCAGACACCATACTGACATCAGTGGACCAGGGCAGTGTAATACTAGATGATCTGTAACAACAGCAACGAAGAATTATGTCTTCGAAGGTGACAGAATTTATTACAAGACAAACGATTGCTTGAGATTGGTAGTATGAACATGACAGAGTGAGACAAGGTACTTAGAGAATGTCATGACTCATGAGGTGGTCATTATGGCGTTCAGACAACGGTAAAGAGGTTAGCGCCACATACTTTTGGAACAAGGTTAGAGTTGATGTTCAGAAGTGGGTTGCAGAGTGTCCCCAGTGTCAGCGTAGCAAAAAGTGCTGCACCCAATTGTTGTCAATGAGCCATGGGCTGTTATAGGAGTTGATTTATCTGGGCCCCTGTCATTAACGAAGAATCAGGACCGTTATGTGATATCTGTTACTGACCTGTTCACTAAGGGGGTCATCGCATTAGATTTTGGTCTTGTTGACAGAATAAACATATTCAACTTACAAGTATAGTCTCAGCCATCAACACACTTCAAAGGTCCACGAAATATAGCCCATATTTTGCCATGTTCAGATGTCACCC
>JAODXP020000023.1:15652048-15654548 GCA_027497455.2 Sardinella longiceps
CAACAAAAGCGTCAAAATTGCCCATGACGTTACCATTCGAACGTGATAACATAAATTTAACACAAGTTTAACTTTCTTTCATCGCTCAAGTTGCCCAAGTTTCCGTCAATGTTAATGCCCAATGTCAATGTCCATACAAAGTCAATTACTTCTGTTGCTCGTGTTGCCTGCATCGCTTGCGATGTGAGGAAGGTACAGTAAGAGAGAGTGTCTGTCACAGAGCACTCAACCTGCTTTCAGGGCTTTTCCAAGAGGAGAGAGTGTCTGTCCAAGCCCAAAGAAAAGTGTTCCACTGCTTTTGTGCAGCAGCTCAGAGATGAAAGTCTTTTTTCAGAAAGGCAATGAACTACTGCCAGTCTATTGTTAGAGTAAAAAGCGTTAAGCTTAAGAAGGCTAGCGGCGGACTGAGCTTCACTCAGGTGGAAAAAAACCCCCAAAAAAGAAGACCAGGAAATAATGTGCCCTTTTGAGCCAGCTTGATGGTAATGCTCTTCTGAAGAGTCTGAAGTATCTAGGTCAGGTCAGCATCTTAGAAATGCACACACACACACACACACACACACACACACACACACACACACACACACACACACACACACGTGCATAAGAAGAGGCCTACCACCACTAGACAGGCACCACAACTTCAAGACCATAACAAATATTGATGTGGCATGAGGCAAAGAAATAACAAGTCTTTTAGAGTGCGTGTGTGTGTGTACATGTGTGCATATGTGTGTGTGTGTGAGCGTATGTGTGTGTGGGTCTGTGTATGTGCATGATTGTGTGCATGTCAGTTTCTTATAAAGCAGCGGTAATTCAGCAGCGGGGCTGTGCATGGCGGCCTACTCCTGTTACCATAGCAACCCGAACACAACGTTACTAGCCCTGTCCCTGTGGAGATGGCAGCAGGAACAATGACACCACACACACACACACACACACACACACACACACACACACACACACACACACACACACACACACACACACACACACACAATATTCTGGGCAGTACTGAGTAAATCATAGCAGTGCAGCGGTTCTTCCCAGACGTTCTGGTCAGTAGGGCACAGCAGTGTACTAGTACTTCAGAGAAGGGGGCAGAAGGATGGGAAGTTTGGATGAGGTTTTGGAGGGAAGCTATTTTGTGCATCGCTTTGAGAAAACAACTTAATAAAATCACCTTAAAAACATAACCATAAACAAGCATGCAGTATCTAGCATGCTAAGGGAAAGAAACAAGCATGCAGTATCATACAGTAACATACTGAGGGAAAGAACCAGTCTTCATGACAAAAAGAGAAAAGAAACACAGATGGTACGGAGAAAAAAATTCAAATAAAAATACTCTGATCCAGATGCAAGCAGGTGTGTATGTACATGTGTCAGTTAGATGAGTTAAATGAATAATTGAGAATGACGTGATGGTCAAATATAGCGCTCTTGCTGTTGAAGCAATCACGAGGACCAACACTTGACTATGTGTGTGTGTGTGTGTGTGTGTGTGTGTGTGTGTAGTATGTATGTGTATGTGCACATGTACATGCTGTGTGTGTGTGTGTGTGTGTATGTGTGTACACTGTTGGTCAAATACAATACATGTACATTATAGGTATGTTTAAGTGAATTAGCATGGCTGCCTAGGTCTCCAATCTCTTAAGCAGCCCCAAAATAGAACCGTAAAAAAACAGATCAATATAGAGCGACCCAATATTGCCTCTCGTGGGGACAGATCGAAGAAACCAGATCGATAGAGAGTGACCCAATATCGTCTCTTCTGGGCCCGCTGATTTTGTCATCTCAGGATAACAGAGGATTTAGACACAGCCTACTGAAGCTGTGAGTCGAAATTATCTATTATCTTGTCTCTCTCTCTTGCACACACACTAATGACAGTGACCACAGCTACATACAGGCAGGGGGGTACGGGGAGGTACGCGGGGGTACGCAGTACTGGCACCTCAAATATCATCCCATTCTTCTTCTATAGTTTTTCTTTGTCTGTGCCAACACATAATATGAGAGTTCCCCCTCCTGCCAAATCCCACTTTAACCACTGTATACATTATACACTGTATACTGTATATTAATGTACAGTTTTAAACTGAATAGTGGCAATATTTGGTCCACGCCAGATACTGGACTATGGTCTGTTGATTGATTGATGTTAATCAGAATGAGAAGCCACTATTCCATCACCTGAAATCTATAACCGGAATTTCCCCTGCATGTAAAGGTGCTTACAGATGCTTAACACCGTCAAAAACTTCCAACGCAAGTCGGCAAGTCACCAAACAATTACAATTGGCTTTAATGATATCTATGATGACTGTCTTTCTTTCTCTCTTTCTTTCTTTCTTTCTTTCTTTCTTTCTGTCTCTTTCTTTCTTTCTTTCTGTTTCTTTCTGTCTGTCTGTCTCTATCTATCTATATCTATCTATCTATGTATCTCTATCTATCTATGTATCTCTATCTATCTATCTATCATAAGCATTAGGCT
>JAODXP020000023.1:15659548-15662048 GCA_027497455.2 Sardinella longiceps
CACACACACACACACACACACACACACAGGCTAGGGCCAGGGCCTACGTCTCACAGATAATTGATAGCACCCTTGACACAGATAATCCAATAGAACACACCAATTTTTGCTCCAACCAAAGTGCGCATCCTATTTTAGAAATATGAAAAGAAAGAAATAATTCTGCAATGGCTCACCCCTCTCTCTCTCTCTCTCTCTCTCTCTCTCTCCCTCTCCCTCTCATCCTTTCTCTCAGTTCTCATAGTGAGCTTTTGGGACGTAAATAGTTCATTGCATTGCATTGCCAGAGCATGACAATCAAATAATACAGAGGGATGACCTTGACATTCATACAAACAAAATCTCTCTCTCTATCTCTCTCGTTCTCTCTCTCACTCCCTCTCTGACACACACACCAACACACACACACACACACACACACACACACAGGCATACTCATCATCACAGATGACCCGATTCTGCGCTCGTGTAACAGTATACCACACAAGTTAGTGTAGGCCTAGGCCTATCTGAAATGATAAATATTATTTCTCTGACATTTTCCATGAATAAAAATATACACAAAGCTTTTGAAACAGCTACTGCTGACCTGATCCTACACCAGTCTTCTCTAGAAGTGTTTGAAAACTGCTACAGTACTGCTGTTAAATTTTAATACTTAAGTACTAATGTACTAAAGCAGTGCTAATGTTGCGTTTTATTTCAGTCTTAAGTTTATTTTCCTTTTGTAGTTTTGTAGTTGTTGTTTCAGTGATCAGCTGAAGCGTTTATTTTCCCTTTTATAGCTTTTGTAAAGTGTGTGTGTGTGTGTGTGTGTGTGTGTGTGTGTGTGTGTGTGTGTGTGTGTTAGTGTGTGTTAGGGATCGACCGATAATCGGCCAGGCGATATTTTTGGCCGATATTCCGCATTTTTATGGTTATCGGTATCGGCCATTTTTGCCACCGATAAGCCGATAACATACATTTTGCAGCCGTTCTGTCCCTAACGCAGCCTCCACTGCCTGCACTCACAACTCTACAGCAATGTCCCGCCCACCACACCATCTGATTTGTTAAGCACAACGAATCAGCCAATCAACACCGGAGGCTAAACGCTGTGAAAGTCTGTTTCGAGTAGAAGACATTGAACAACGGGGGGAACGACCTCACTTGAAGGTAAGCAGGTGTGCTGTCACCGCAAGAAGTCACAAACCGCTACACGAAAGTTGCAAAAGCACGACATTACAATGTATTTGGAGTCATTAAATGCATCGATGATCTACTACTCGTGAACATGACACACACTGCACCTGTGTAGCCAGGCTTACTTTGGAAGGCAGCAACAGAAATAGCATCTTATCGGTCCCAATGAAACTGTCATAAAGCAAACAGTCTCACCATTTGCTAAACGTAACGTAGGCTAATTTTAAAATCCCCATTTGGCGACGTTACGCTTGTGAATGTGTAAATTCTATACGAAGAGTTGGATAGCAGCCATAGAGAGAGATAGCCAAGGGAAGCCGAAATTAAACGTAACGTGTTGTGCAGGCTGATTATCCGTTTAGCGTAAGCCAACACAACAGGCTATTTATTGAGAATTTAAAACTCACTAGCGAAATAAATGTGCCAGTGGTAAAGCCGTTCATGATAAATCCCCGAAGGTGATAACTTGTCAGGAAGTCATAACGTGACTCGGTCTCGTGTCCTAAAAGCACATTGCTTTTGTACATAAATAGGTAACTTTATTATTTGAAGTGCTATTTGAACATCAAACATGGCAGTGTCATCCTCCTAGCTAAGTTCTCTTTCTCTCTCTCTCGTCTCACCCTCGCCTCCCCCTCCCTCTTCATGCACGCTCACACACGGGAGCCTACACACACACGCAGACAGACACGCTGCCCAGCCTATGAAAATAAATGCCAACTATGCAGTGCCAAATAACCAGTAGCCTAGCCACCTCTGAATTCTACAGGTTTTAATATTTATGCTATGCTAAGGACTTATGCAAGTTATGTGTAGCTATCTACATAACCAATGATGAGTTCAGATGCAAATCCCATCCAAAAGTCCATTTGCAATACAGAAATATATTGGCCTAATTAATTTTGACAAACTTTATTATCAGTCCAACTTTTGATTTGTTTTTAATTGATAATGACATTAAAGTTGCAGTTTAATAGACATCAGGCTACTGGACGTTATTAATAACAACCGATTTTTGCTAGTTCTGAAAATGGAGGGTTTTGCATCCAACTCAAATATTCCTTTCCTAAAGCTGTCACTGTAATTGCAATTGCCTGTACACTGTGACACCATTTAACTCTGTCTCACTATCTCTCAATGCAGATGGATAGAGGAAAGACACGGCCCAAAAGTGCAGTGTGGGACCACTTCAGGGAGTGAAATTTATGTTTGATTTTAAATTAAAGAAAAATGCTGCAGGCAGCTCCCTGCTCTTTCCTTTTTCATTTACTGTACTGTACTGTTTCTGTTTACTGTGAATTTTTACAATTAAACATAG
>JAODXP020000023.1:15667048-15669548 GCA_027497455.2 Sardinella longiceps
TGCCTGTGTGCCAATTACCTTGATTGGGAGCATTTGAATCACATAATGAGCTGCGTTAAAGCTTCCATGTTCCTGTTGTTAGGGGAGGTTTATGTGTTAGGACTGCTGAATAACTATCTTGCCATCTCAGCTTGGGCATTACATTGTAATAGAGATTGTGTTATGTATGGTTAACTTGGTGTCGGTCGGTTGTGTGTTAGTGTGTATCGACCCCAGTAGCCGGCCATTACTTTTGAGGGTGGTTGTGTTGGTAACAGTGGGTCGTGTGTGTGTGTGTGTGTGTGTGTGTGTGTAGTAGTGTGTGTGTGTGTGTGTGTGGCAATATGGCAAAGTCACCACCAAGGCTTTTTCTGAGAAAGCCTTATGTGTGTGTGTGTGTGTGTGTGTATGTGTGTTTGTGAAAGCCATGTGTCCAACATTTTGCATTGCACAGCATGTGCAGTATCTTAGCCAGAACATGTTGCCACAACTTGCAGCAATGTTCTGTTCTGGCACCAATGAGAAATCGCCAGTACTGGCAAATATGCTCACCACTGATCTGCCAACACAGTTTACCAGTGATGGCTAACTGGCACAGAATCTTTGGCCACGAATTTGCAAACAGCGTCATTCTTGTCACAAAATTGCCATAAAGTTGCCGTTTCGTAAGTTTTAATGGCAACAACTGTGAACGTAAACAACAGAACATTTGATGCATTGCAGTCAGATGATTAAATGCATAGCTTTACACCATTCGATGCGTTCCAGAACCGGCATTTGTTTTGCGCCCTGGCCAGTCAACATTTACATTTACATTCACATTTATGCATTTAGCAGACACTTTTGTCCAAAGCGACTTACAAAAGAGGGATAACAATCAAACTGCAACACAATACTAGTAAATGCCTACTGGAAGTGCCATTTGCTAATAGGAGAGCAAGTGCAAGAGTTTAGAAGTGCTTGATCAGTGCATTCCAAGTAATTTAAGGAACTAGGACAAGAGATACTCTTGGAAGAGCTGGGTCTTCAAGAGTCTCTTGAAAGTTTCACTCAGCAAAGTAGCATGGTGACCAAGACCGATTTCTATTCCTGCTTTTAGTATCCACAGGACAAGGAGGGACTAGCCTGGGAGTATCCATGTTGTCTTGCACTATCAATTTCATTTTACATCACCTGGTTGCTCTGATATTGGCAATGAGCTACGTACAGACACATTGATAGACATTCATAGCGCACAATACATTAAATGGCACTGGACACTCATGAACTACGCTTCCACTATGAGGAAATGAATAGGTAGGCCTAAGTCTTCAGACTAAATATCACTTATTATTTAGCTTGGTGCTAGCCAGGCTATATCATCCATAAGGTAGCCAGCCTATAGAGACACATCTGCAACTATATAAATATATAATATTACATTTCACCATCCATAGCCAGCCTATAAAGACATAACTGTATATATATATTACATCCTCCATGGGGTAGCTAGCCTATAAAGACACATCTACAACTGTATAGTGCATCATCCATAGGGTTGTTCATCTTTATACAGACACATCTGTCCACTTAGAGAAGGCACTCATTTATGGTCTGCTCTCTCTGACTCTCTCTCTCTCTCATCTCTCTCTCTCTCTCTCCCTCTCCTTGCTCTCTCTCTCTATCTCTCTCTCTCTCTCTCTCTCTCTCTCTCTCACTCTCTCTCTCTCTCTCTCTCTCTCTCTCTCTCTCTCTCTCTCTCTCTCTCACACCTGTCTCCCTTGTTCTATATCAGTCCGTAAGGCAGTGATGGGTGATGGGTACAGTATGTCAGGAGGTGCATGATCTCTCCTAGTCTGAAGCGCTGTGAAGGTGCAGTGGGTCTATGGAATAGAGAAGTGCTGTTGCACAACTGCAGACGCCTAATTGACAAGGCCAAGGAGAAAGCTTCTATTCTTATACTTCTTATACTATTTCTACCCCTTCCTTTGATCTTCCTTGTCTGGGTTCTCTGTCTGCCCTCTCTGCTCGATTTCTCACAGAACATTATTACTTTTTTGAAATGTAAGTATCAGAGAGACAGTACCCAGACAGACAAACAAACGGACAAGCTAACTCCAGGGAAAACATCCTCCTTGGCCGCAGTAATAATCAGGTCTGTAGCAGGCTGTTGAGTGGAGTGGAGGCACTTTGAGGTATCTTGAAAAGCACTATTTACATTTACATTTATGCATTTAGCAGACGCTTTTATCTAAAGCGACTTATAAGAGAGGATTAACAATCAAGTCTTCCAGTCGAGTCAAATCGAATCGAAGTAGTAATATAGTAGTAGTAGAGGAAGAAGCAGGGACCTCTGGGTAATGGAGGTGGGCATGTTGAGTGTATGCTAAGAAAACATAGCACATAAACATAGCATTGTTTACCAACAGTAAATAATATAAACACACGCCAGCCAATCAGGCGTCCAGAATCACGTAGCACTGACTGACATCACTGATGGCTGTGCCTGATGACATCAAAAACAACAGTGGGATTTCAAAAT
>JAODXP020000023.1:15674548-15694548 GCA_027497455.2 Sardinella longiceps
AATACACAGACACACGCAAAAGCAGCAGAAACCAAGCAGTGTGGACAGGTGAAGAAACAGGTCAGATACAGATGACGCATTCGCTGCTCAGTAGAGAGGGGGAGAACAGAGAGAGATGGAGGGAGAGAAAAGAGAGAGGGAGAGAGGGAAAAGAGAGAGAGGGAAAGAAGAGAGAAAGAGGGAGGGAAAGAGAGGGAAGGAAGAATAAGTAAGTGCATCTTCTTATTTGTGTGTGTGTGTGTGTGTGTGTGTGTGTGTGTGTGTGTGTGTGTGTGTGTGTGTGTTTCCTACATGCACACAGCCTGGTTGATGCTCATGGAACGGAAAAGAGCCTGGGATCTGCTGTCAGGCAGAAGCAGAGTGCGTCATACAGAATGGATTCTCCACCAGCAGAGACATATGGACAACACACACACACACACACACACACACACACACACACACACACACACACACACACACACACACACACACACACACACAAATCTGTGTCTCTCGCGCGCTTACTCTCACACAAAATACACAAGGCTTACACACGCGTGTCTCTCTCTCTCCTCTCTCTGTCTCTCACACACACACACACACTCCATCCATGCATGAGCAGCAGGCAGGCAAACACACTGGACGCCCGTGAGTTGATGATGATCAGGTGGTCAGGCAAGGACCCCCACGACCTCTCTCTTGTGTTAATTCAACAGACCTTTACACAGCCACTGCAACACAGTCAACACACTCTTTCCATGAAAGATAATACTAACACACGCACACACGCACACGCACACACACACACACACACACACCTCTAAGACCTCCAGCTATACTCCATGTCCTTGGAGGACTTGTGGATGACAAGGCTCTGTGTTTACTTCAAAGAACATCAAAGGTGTTAGTTTGAACCTTGAGCCCTGTAAACGACCACCCTAAGGGGTTGTACCTTGTATAACACTTGCTCAGGTGTGCCCTTGTCGTTAATAGCCTATAGTAACTAAAGGAGCAGCAAGGGGCAATGGTATCAAATTATTAAAGGATCAGTGGTATAAAAATATTAAAGGAGCAATGGTATAGCCTAAAACTATTAAATGGTAAACAACTATTAAAGGGAAGTGGTATCAAACTATTAAAGGAGCAATAGTATCAAACTATTAAAGGAACAATTGTACAAAACTAATAACCTAGCATGCAGCTCTCTTAGTATTTAATACTTATGAAGACATGCTAGCCAAGTAGCTAAGTCTTTGACAACATGCAGAAGATGGCTGTATGTGTGTGTCTGTGTTTCTTACACTTTCCCTTCCTATACTGGTGCACATCTGTAGTCAAGCAGAGCATGTGTGTGTACCGGTACTCTCCCCTCTGCCCTCTATTATTGTGTGTGTGTGTGTGTGTGTGTGTGTGTGTGTGCGTGTGTGTGCGAGTGTGTGCGTGTGTGTCTGTGTGTGTGTATGTTTTGTGAAGTGAATTGGGGTCTATGTGTTATGTAGTGTGTGAGCATGTGTCTGCAACTTCCTAGAAAGCATGCTTTGCAGATAAGCATCACTAGCCTAATAAATTCCCAGTACTGGAGCGTGAAATGCAATATACGCTGCAGACTGCTGCCATACATTTCTCTGGTTCCTCTGATCTCCTAAAGAGCACTAGACATTCCAGTGAGGGTGAGACGCCACTTCGTCTGTCTATCCAGCGCAAGGACGGCACTTAACCCCTCCTCTGCACTACACGCTTAAGTACACAACGAGAGAAGTACACAACGAGAGAAGTACACAACGAGAGAAGTACACAACGAGAGACGTACACAATGAGAGACGTAGCCTACACAACGAGAGACGTACTACATTTCTCCCCCGCCGAGACCCCCTGTATGACTAACCCGTTTGAGCCACGCACCCCATTCAACCCCATGACTAAACCATATGTGTGTGTGTGTGCGTGTGTGTGTGTGAGACCTGCTGAGCGCTGTGAGATCTCCATGCCCACAACCCACTACGTCAAACCTCCTCATGGAACAGGTTGCATAACACAGACAGCCAATGGCCTGTCCTCGCCTGACTCTATACTCCAGTATGATCCAGGACGCACACCCCCATTGGCCACTAACGACAATCATTAGCACATGCTTATTGGACGCTGTTGAAGGTAGTGGAAACAGCACATGCTTATTGGCTGCAGGCGGACAGTCTGAAAAGGTAGTGCTCCGCTAACAGTCCTGTATGTTGGATAGCAAAAGATGTGTGTCCCGATTGGAAATATTAAATGTTGTCAACATGTCTCACAACGACTGTCTCTCACTAATAGCCCCCTCTGGCTAATTTCAACTCGGTTTGCCATTAGTGTACAGTTTAAAACAAACATTCAGCAAAATCGGTCAAATTCCATTGATTAATGCGAACATGTTTGCGACGAGCGTTCGCATGTTAGATGAATCTGAACGCACCTCTGGACCACAGCAGGGTACCCTCTTCTTCACTCTTGACATCAGGCGACACCACTTCCTGGTCTACACCAACTCTGATTGGAGGTGGACCCCGCCATGTCATGCTTCATGAATATAATTGGCTGGCCAAACACCCAGGTGGGGAGGGTGGGACAACCAGGGGTTAAAGTGTGGGGGGGGGGGGGGGGGTGCGGGGGAACGTGGGGGAACACAGTTCCGGCACCTCAGATAAATGAAGAATATCACCCCATTCTTCTCCTATTAATTTTTCTTTGTTTGTGCCGACACAAAATTTGGAGGAGTTCCCCCTCCTGCCAAATCCCACTTTAACCGCTGGGGACAACCATGAAAGCTAGCCTAGCGCTGCTGATTCTCCCAAACACAAACAGAACAGCAAGGTCGCGTCAGTCCACAGTAGTGTTCAAAGAGCAACCAGGGGCAGTGTTAATATTTACAAGACCCTGGGAACACAACCCACTCGACTAGACTCAGCCCTGGCCCAGGAGTAGTAAGAGCTGCACTCTGGTTCAGCACACAAAGGTAGCAAGACCCAACACACACACACACACACACACACACACACACACACACACACACACACACACACTCAGAAAATAGCTGTAATTGGAACAGTAGCCTATTGTGAAGACAGCCTATGACGATACCTAATAGTTTGACTTCCTAAGAGACGTGGTGCTCTTTGTATACGCAGGCAATCACAAAGGACGCCTCAAACAGAGGCCCCATTATGGGTTACATAATCAGCAGGCAGGTGTGACTCAGGGGACTCACACACACTCTTATGTGTTATGTTAGCATAGACGCTGTTTGCCTGGGAGCGCTAGACTAGGCCATAAACTCACAGCACAGACTGTCCCACAGCCCATAGGATGGAATAGGCTAGGCTATATGCTGAATGTAATGGAGAGGTCAGCTTTCAGTTTCAGTAGATTAACCTACTTAAGCCTGCCGTCTTAAGTAATACTGAAAATTATTATCAAAAATATAAAGAAAAGCAGTCAAGTAGGCTAATTGAAGCCCCCTCATTTATCAAATCACAATATCAATCAGATCTAAGAGGTCAGGTTATCAATGATAATGTGGGAGGATTGAGGTGGCCTGGCTAAATTATATAATTTTATAATTTATAATATATGAACAAATCTTAGATTTGAATTGGCCTAATATTATATGAATGTACACACAGACTAATGCACTGAAACATTACAAATAATAAACCTTCTTCAACATCCTTTAAGGCTGTTTACTAAGGCATTCACATTAAGCTAGAATTTATTCATTTATTTATTTTACCATGCAATTTTTCTTTTCACAGAGTAGCCTTGTGTACATTTCACTATGAAATGAAAAACTAGCCTAGTTTAGCTTATGTGTAGCAAAGCCTTAGGCCTACATGTACATTTACATCAGAGATACTGGAGTGGACAACTTTGTGTTATTATGCTAAAGTCTTGTTGGGATTACACATGTGTTACATAACGCCTGACATTTCACGGACATCAAAAAAGCCTGTCATATGAATTTGCATTATCTGTAAACGCCTCTGTCCCTGACATATTCCATCAAACGTCCAAATAGGCCAATTTGACTTCTAAAGAAGCGCCCTGGTGGACCTTGGTTGGTCCACTGTGTGACATAATGACGAGAGAGGCATAAAGTGGGGTGCAGTGGATAGAACATGAAAGTCTTTTAAAAAGCCTTTTAACATGACTCAAATCACTCAGTACAGAGGCCGCGCTGCAATTAATGAGTATAGTATGTGCCGTGTGTGTGTGGGTGGGTGTATGTATGTTTGAGTGTGTGTTACTGTGTGTGTGTCTGTGTCTGTGTGTGTGTGTGTGTGTGTGTGTGTGTGTGTGTGTGTGTGTGTGTGTGTGTGTGTGTGTGTACTGTATGTCTGTGTGTGTGTTTGTGTGTGTCTGTGTGTGTGTGTGTGTATGTGTGTGTCTGTGAGAGTGTGTGCGTCATACTTTCTGAGCGACCATCTTGTCCCTTAGTGACTGCAATTTTATAACACCACCTTCCAACAGAAGCTCTCTATATTCTCCCACTACTGGACTTTATGTAATGACACCATATGCTAGTGTGTGATTCTCCTGACGGCTGTCAGGTGATTCAAGTCCTCTGTGCAATAATAACATTCTCAACACACGCCAACCCCATCATATACACACACACACACACACACACACACACACACACACACACACACACACACATACACACACACACACACACACACACACACACACACACTCACTCACAGAAAGAGTGAGAGAGAGAGAGAGAGAGAGAGAGAGAGAGAGAGAGAGAGAGAGAGAGAGAAAGAGAGAGAGAGACACTCACCACATTCCAGAAGAATGGATTGAAGATGATGGCGATAACAGCGACACAAAACCTCGGCTCCAGCAGGTCCACTAGCTGGAAGACATCGGCCAGCACAGACATGTCGACCTAAGAAGGACCACATGGTCAATCATGATGCCAAATTAATCTCAATTCAGTCCATAAATGATAGCAGCACATCTAAAGACAATAAATAGGGTCACTTTTTTTCTAAGTGTGTGTGTGTGTGTGTGTGTGTGTGTGTGTGTGTGTGTGTGTGTGTGTGTGCTATTTTGTGTAAGAGACTACAGTGACAACACCCAAGTCAGATCCATTGTCGGAGTTCTGTACATTGCACATGCCCACATCCAGAGGTTAAATTGGGCCAGGGCTTAGCCCTGGAACATAGGCTGAGCCAATCTACTGGTGGGCATTGGGTGGCCAAAGGACCCCTGATAGAACCCCCCCACGTAATCAATCCCAATTTAAAGCCCATGAGCTAAATCAGGCTACAGAAGGTTCAGTCTGACTATAGTTCTCACATTTGGAGGCATCAAGGCAGACACCTGGCACACAGGACGGAGAGGATTCTTCACACTTCTACCAAACACACTGAGACAAATTCAGGTTGCTCCCTCTCTCCAAAATGTGTTTGGTGTCAACATGCAGGCTAATACAGTAGGAGTGTGCAAACCCATCTTATTTGCAACAGGAAATCACACTGTGGCAATTTTTATAGGTGTGACATCTGCCCGCCCACATTTTGCACTTTATTAAACACATGGCCTCCTTGACAACAAGGTATGTTTACACTGTAGGGCCTAAGTGCTGACAGAGTCATGGTTGAACTCATTGAGCCTTCAGTAGGCCCAATCTGAATGAGAGAAACTTCAGGTAGGAGAGGGGGTGCGACAGGGAATGGGCCAATGACTGTTGGGATGGACAGAGAGAGACTAACGTTAGCTATTATGATAGATGTGAAAAGGCGTGAGTTGAAAACATAATGTTACAGTAATGTTAGGTTAGCCTGGTTAGAATTGCTTGCCTACCCATCTGACTGGGCTACCTCCACAATTCATAGCCTACCCTTCCGCCTCTAAGTTACGCTTTCTTAGCCGCGGTGAATGAAGGAAGACATCTGCCACAACAAAATGATTAAACTTTTAATCCCTTTGTCCAATGACAGGAAGTGTGTCTCCCTGGTGGATGCATGTACACGCCACCACCAGAGCACCATGGCAACGATAGAGGATTATGTTAGCACTTTTTTCGCAGATACAAATGCTAACGTTACACTGGTTCCTTTTCAACCATAAATAAATGTGCAATCATTGACAGCACCAGCTAAAGATGCATTCTGATGTGGGTGGGTGACATTCAGTGACTGCATATACTACATTAGAGTCATTGGTGACATTACCTTGGAGTAATCCACGTTGTTAAGACCTCCACAACAATCCAAGACAGGATTCTCAGACCGCTCGCACTCGCCGCTCATTAAATTACCATCATGTGCACGTAGCAACAGGAGTCTGTAAGAATGAAGCACGTTTGAACAGATGGTTGTTGGGAGTAATTAATAAAATTCACTTCTTTTGCGTTTATCACGACTTGGATGACAGTTCCGCAGACATGACAGTGTTGCCTTCGACCTTTGGAGTTTCGGGTGCATTGTGGGTAATGTGGTTTAAATAGCCTAATCATCCACGCTTTCCCATTCTATGCGCTTTCCATTCAGTCTCGCTGGCAGACCTATAATGTCCTGATAGCTAGACTATTCTAGGCTATTATTAGACACATATTGAACTTAACATGTAGCCCACATACTGTACATGTACAGAGGTACAGTCAGCATGGCATGTAGTAGCCTAGTCCACACATAGGCCTCCAAACAAAAAGTTGTTGTAGACCTATCTTACTTTGGTTCCCACTCAAAAGTAGGCTAGTTATCTGGGCTCATTACTGGAGTATCTTTTTATTTCATCCTTACAATCTATGTATAATTCTAGAAAAATTAAGAGAAACATTTACTAATAAATTAATGTTTAATTAATACAGTTTGCTTTAGTGGTATTTAATAATTAAAATGAAACATGCACATATAGCTTCTCCACACACTAGGCTTATGGGTAGGCGTATATCATGTCTTGACAGAATTTAAAGGATAGCTGCGGAGTAAGTTTAAGCATAGCCCTGTTGCATGAGCCTTCTAACAGCAACAGATTTTGCATGGAATGAAAGAATTTCGAACTGCATAGACCGAACGCAAAGCACTTTACATTGAGTCAAAGGTACCTCAGATCTTACTTTCAGTTTTGAATAATGAGTGTCCATTGATTCAGTGTAAAGTGCTTGTTCACTTCTGCGTTCGCAATCGGTTCATGCTGTTTGTTCCACTTGCTAACTAGTGCATTTAGCAGGCTCATTCAACATTAAACATTTAAAATGGAAAACAAAATAAATTCAGTGATATAACAATATGAAAATAATAAGACATAACAAAGCATGAATAAATGGATGAGAGCGAATAAAGTCTCTCATGCAGTAAAATAACATATCATTAATAACTGAGGCCCAATCCATCTAGCACGTGCACACAATCCCAGCTCCACGTGTGTGGATTGCAACCTCACCGACCAGAGGCACTCCATCATCTTACACTCACACCCCCCCGAACCACCCTCCTCCTCCTCACACCCCAAGCCCTCGCCATTAGCTGAGTATGGCTAAAAGTAGCACCAGCTCTCTGCATGATGGACAGAGCATTCACCCCTGACGAGGCCTAATGGAGAGATAGATTAGAGGGGAATGAGTACATAGTGAGACATTAGCACATAGTGGAACATTAGCATTAGCCAGACCGTGGCCGCTGGTAAGGCGCTAACCAGAATAAGTAGCACATACTGTAGTGGGGCATTAGGAGCAGCGAAAGACAGTAGCTGCTAGCACTAACCAGACATGCTCCAACCGACCGGGCGCCTTACGTACAGCTACATTTAGTCATTAGGCTGCCATGCGGCGTGGAGAACACAATGCATCCCAATCAGACATCAGCACATGGGCACATTGATGCTGATGCTGTGAGGGGCTCACTCACTCCTCATTCACAGGCAATCAGGGGATCCAAGGCAGGAGTCGAGCCCAGCAGGGGATCACCTGCGCTGGGCTTGATGGCTCCCAACTGGGGCCACTCCAGTAGCCTACCATGCTGATTTAATGCAGCTCTTTTAGAGATGGAGATGGAGGAGGAGGATAATGGTGAAGGTGAGGACATATGCCTCATCAGGCATCATCAACCAGTCTCACATATAAACCACTGAAGCTGCCCCCCCTCCACACACACACACACACACACACACACAGCCTCCATCCATCCTAGTCCAGCAGAGAGCACAATTGAAATACATGGATGCAGAACAATCCTTTTTTAGCTCCATTCATCCCTCAGAATTGGCCCAGTGTTGGAAGCGGTGTTATATATATAGCCTAGCCGCCAGGCTCCAGAGTAGTGAGGTGTTGGCCTTATTGTTCCCCATTACTGTGCCCTTGGGGTGGCCGCTCCGCACAGGTACACTGCCAGCTGATACTTTTTAAGATGCTTAGAAGAGCCGCATGGCACAGGTGAATGGGACAGATGGGACCCTCAAATCGCAAATAAAGAAAGGGATGGGTTTGGAAAGGGCAGACATTTTGTTGTCTGGGGAGTGTGTCTCTCTTCTCTGGGAGTGAAGGTGCCTTTGTTTAGGCAGATCCTGACCACTGTCAGCTGATCTGTGGTCGGAATCCAGATGCATTAATTAAACATATAGAAACCAATTCTATGAAAATTGATTCAAGGGTCATCATTGGCATCAGCGGCATTAAAGGTGGGGTATGTGATCAGGAAAAACGGATTGTGAACACTAGGCATTTGAAAAGAAACAATTCAGAGGTCCAATCCTCACCACCAAAAGTGTTTTTCATTCACCCCCGTGCTTGTCCGTATCCAGAAGCGCAGCGTTAGCTTAGCTTAGCATAGAGCGCCGTAATTTGGTGTTGCCATTTAGCCAGTCGTTCTCAAAATAGTCATAAATGAACTGAAGATTTTTCCTAATTTCGTTGTTTCACCTGTACAGTCAAACTGAGTATAAATGCCAATGCCATTATCATGAAGGGTTTGCCTAGGAGTGACAAAGTCTTGGGACTATATTCAGGCAAAGCACAGGCTGTGATGACTTTACGCTTATCAGCGGTGCTTTGCCTGTGCTTTGCCTGAATATAGTCCCAAGACTTTATGATTAACAGACAGACAAGCAAACAAACGAAGAAACAAATTCTGGCGAAAACATATCGCCCTTGGCAGTGGTGATTATACCTTAAAAAATAATAATAATAATGTGTGTGTGTGTGTGTGTGTGTGTGTGTGTGTGTGTGTGTGTGTGTGTGTGTGTGTGTGTGTGTGGTGAATGGTGGTTCTTACCTGCAGTTTTTTTCTATTTGAGAGTGAAAGACAAATGTGTGTGAAAGGGCCGTAAAATGAAAGAGGTATATTTGAATAAAGATGAAAGAGGTAATATTTGAATAGAGAAGCATGTGTAATTCTGCTATAGTGCCTATTAGAGACTAATGCAGACTAGTGACTAATGCAACATTCATTCACTGGGAAGAAAAAAGCGTCCTGAAGCCTCTATGCCTCTCAGCAGGAGAATTGATAGACAAAAGAGAGGGGCTGACAAAGAATTGGAGTGGATAAGAGAGAGGAGAAGTTGTTGAGAAGGGCTGACACACAGTGACTGGATTTGTGGATTTCTAGGCTACATTGAATCAGATTTCCTTCTTAATTCTACCAGTAGCACTCAGCAAACTCAAACCAGAGTTCGAGACTTTACAGTAAGGAAAAGTTCTTGGACTCAAAGGGCTCCTAGAGGGGTGGAAGTTAAGTACCTTCCATACAGTATGACAAAGAGTGTTTTTAATGTTCAAAAAGACCAGCTATTGTCCCGTCCAGATTGATTTGATCACAGTGTGATCAAGTTCAGTTTTCTCAATAGGCCTACATAAGAGTCTCCCTTGCCCCATGTGGGCTGTTTCCCTACAGATATGACATTTATTCATTCATATAATATATGAATAATATTCATATATTATATGAATGAATAAATGTCATATCTGATGATCAGTCTAATGATCTCAATTAGACTAATAGGGCTGGGAATGTATTACCTAACATCTATGTTACATTAACATTACAAGCATTGTGAAAACTCAAATTCACCTTGCCTTATCCTCTTATTTACAGAAAATAAAAAGTGAAACTTATCAAATGTTGTTGCTTGTTTAACCATGACAAACAAGATGAATCAGTATCTCACAAATGTGTCTGTGTGTGTGTGTGTCTCTCTCACACACACACACACACATGAATAGACTGCAGTCTATAAGAGGATCTTGCGTCTCCTGGCTCCGTTGAGGTAGATCCTGACGTTACTGCAGGTCCAAGAGAAGGAGGCCCATCTTGTGATCTGTCAGCACAGCTGCCTGGGGGCTGAAAACCTTCCGCAAAGGTGCTGATATAACAGTGTCAGCCAGGACACGACACGACACAACACACAGCTCATCAGCCACCTACGCTGCGCGGCACTTTATACACCTCAGTTATGTAAACGCCAATCAGTTTTTAGAAGGGTATCAAGTACACTACAGTTAATAAAACCTAAATGTCAAAGGGAGTAAAAATATCCCTAAGAAAAGTGAATTTACTGTATGAAAGGCAGACTAAAAGTAAAGAAAGCCGCTTCTGCTGAGTGCCTTTGACTTTTGAAAAGTCTGAAAAGTGGTAGTGAAGTGCATAAAGCAATGTGCCTGAAGTCTGTGAAGTTTTGGGGAAGCGGTTTAAGTTACCTAACAGAAAGAAGAGGAGTTTATTTTATACGTTCTACCAGACAGAAGGACTAGGCTTTTCTTTAATTTATTCATCCTTATGTGAACACTGTGGGAAGGAGATTTTGATGGCATAGCCTGCACCAAAGACCCTTACTGTATCCAAAGTCCCGGATGTTTTATTAAACTTAACTTAATTTTACATATCTTTTTAAAATCCTTTTGTATCTGTAGCACTTTGAGGTTGTTTTATATTAATGTTAAGTGCATTACAAATAAAATCTATTTAAGTTTAGCTAGTCATCATTACTGATACCCTAAGAATGTCTGACTGAGGTGGATTCTCATCAGTAGGACCATTTCAAGGTACTTAGAGGACATGGGGGCCCTTCACATCCCTACATGATCAACATTGTTATAATCCTCAAGCATTTCATTAATATAATAATTATGTTTGTTGAACTTGCAGTTGTCTTAATCTTGACCCATATTTTATTGAAATTGAAGTCATATTTTATTGAAAAACACCACCAACTAAACTACTAAAATCATTTATTGTTATTTTTTGGGGGCCCTTTCAGCCTGGGGCCCCAGGCAATTGCCTGGTTAGCCTGTCCTGTTGTGGTGGCCCTGCTCATCAGACAGACTCTTGATAGGCCAGGTTGTGGGCCAACTCTGGGCCTGATGGAGCTACAGAAACAGAGGCCGAATTGATATGTACAGAATTTTAATCGCAGCAAGGTTGCTGTGAAACTAGTTTGCATGTAGGATGCACTTAAATAGCAGTAACCATGACAACAGGTGTGGGCGGATGTTATTTTTTCTTAAGTGTGTTATATTAGACACAACACCATAAGGTGTTTCAACCAAAGCACTATGAACAATCGTTGAAGTTGAAACATATGGAGTTCAAACCAAAGTGCTATATGAGCAATAATTTGAAACAGTAAGATGAAATCCGAGCTCATACACTAATATATGCACTGGTTATTAATTTTATACAGCCATGCTGTAGCTCAGGGGTTCTCAAAATTTTTGATAGGTAGGGCCAATTTAGGGACCCAACATTGAACTGAGGGCTGGCAAAGGGGCGGGGGAGAAAAAAAATACCATTTGTAATCATTTTAATGGACAGGTTGCATCTACAGTACAGTTTTCATTTACTGCAATAAATAAATGTCACCACACACCACTAAATAGAGATGCATTCTTCCACAGCAATGAATAGGTTTTTTTTTTTTTTTTTTTTACAAATATTGCAAAATGTAATTGCGGACCGCCAGAAATGTTTCCTCAGGCTGCACATTGAGAACCTACAGCCTATGTTGTAGCTGATGCATAAGCACCATCACCTAATTAAGCCTAAATGTCATAATTGTTTATAAATATTTCCTTTTGACTGCCCAAGAGAATTACAGCTGTCACACACACACACACCATGCATTTCAGGTTTCAACTAGCTTATTGAGCTAGCTTACTGTACATCACACACCCTGGTGCAGTATAGCTAAGCAGCTGCACTTCCACAATCCTATGTTGGTGACTGATGTCCACTCTGCATGGGGTTATGATGACAACAGTCCGAGTTGCTGTTGTTGTGCAAAGAGATTATGCATTCTTGCCCAAAGACTACAATACCCATGAGCAGAGGTTAAAGGTGGGGGGCACGCAGTTCCAGCACGTAGGATAAATGAACAATATCATCCCATTCTTCTTTGTTTGTGCCGACAAAAAATAGGCCTTGACAGTTCCCCCCTCCTGCCAAATCCCACTTTAACCACTGCCCATGAGTACATTCCAGCATTTTGGCCTGCAGCAAAAATCGTTCAGGAGCCTTACTGACATACATATAACACATCCATCTCTGCCTGGCTGCAGTGGATCAGTATGGGGCTGTTTTGCAATTCATCTGGCATGGGTGGGCGAAGATGGCTCATAAGACATGTTTGACCCTGTGCCCCCTACACACAAACATCAGACAAGTAAACTGAACGAGGCCACAGGTCAATAGTTGTGTACCGACTTTAGCCAGAGACACTTTAGCCTACTTAACAATTTGGGTCAAATATCACTCATTGAAACAACATTTTATACTTTGACACACTTTTTGACCTTTTTTGTATACCTAGGATCAATCTTTTGTATAATTTTCAGCATGTTCTTAACAAAATATTTGGCTATTCTTACACTGAAAAAGTCAGTCAACAACATGTAACGTTAAGCATGTAGGCCTAAGTAATTTTAATTGTACAAACTCTCATATAAATAATAGTACAAATGCATTGTTTTTATAGTTCTGATGTGACATGAGTGGTGATTAAAAAAAGACTGAAGTGCAAGTAAAATCCAGGTGCGATCAAAACACACATCTCTGTCAACAGGCCAACAACATCAGCATGCCAGTCAGCCAAGCAACAACAGGAAGATCACTTTGACCATTGCATGAAGGATGTCACATCATTTCTTCCTGAGCTTCTTCGCAAATATCACCTCATCTCGATTTCTGATCCCGTAGTCTTTCAGTTTTTTACCGTCCTCGTCGAGTTTTTCTCCATTATAAACTAGATGAAACGTCCTCCACACATATCTCCAGCTGATGTGCTTGATGCCTCCTTCACGTTGCTGTTTCAGCTCGAAATACCTGCGAATGGCCTTCTTCAGGTGTAGCACGGTTGCCTGCTGCACGACTACGATGGGCATGACTTCTCCGTCTGCTTTGGAGACTCGGACGGTCATAGCCTGGCCGTATTCAAGAGCCACCTGCGAGTTTACCTCTTCAAGTGTCACCTGGATTGGGAGATCACATAGCAATGGGTCCTGGACAATCAGAGCCAGACCTTCCTCACAAATGTCCATAAATTCGGAGTGTGGTAGCTCTTCCTCATCCTCCTCTTCGTCCTTCATATGCTCAATGGCATCCTTTTCTGCTGGTGGGCTACTGATATCGGTCATATTTACGTTAGTCCCAAGTGTTTACTGACTGATGTTCCACACAATAGGCTAAGGTTTTTTTTTTCAAGCAATGCACAACTGTCCTTATGGTGCAGAAAGCAACGTTAACTCTCTACCATCTCTGCCCACAACTTTGCGAGTTAACGCTAACGTTAGCAGAGTTTTCAAACTAATGGTGTATCCATTTACTCTATCTGAAATTAACACTTAACGCAAGTCATGTGCCGCTCATTGAATGACATAAGCCATATGACACACTGAAACGGAAAACGTATACTTTTGTGCAGCAACTCGAAACACTCCTTGCAACTAGGATTTTTAGCGCTTTCAAACAACCACTTCATAACATGTTCTTCTATGAATGTTTCCACAAGTTGCAACCGACAGAAATGATACCCTGCGCCACCTATTGAGATGGAGTACGAATCGCAACATGTAGTAAGAAAAGATTATGCACAGATGACAGTGTGATCCCCTAAATCATCATAGGAAAGTTTTTTTTTGTTTGTTTGTTTTTTGTTAAAGTCAGGAAACCCTCACATGGTGCTCAGCCTAGAGCATGGTAGGGAGAAAGAAGATTAGTGGCCTAATATAAACACAGCAGAGAATAAAAGAATAAAAGCAACACAGTGCAGTTCTTTTACCTTAACATAACTGCTTCAAAATCAGTGATACTCTGTAATACAGTCTCTCTGACATTTTCAGTGCCTGCTGCCCAAAACTTAGGTCTAGTTGTATATGTAGGCAGGCTGCAGGTCATGTTGTTCATAATGTAGGGTCATAGCCACTTTAGCTGGTCACTAAATGTCAGGAAATCCACTCATGAACTTGAAGAGCACAAGAAAGAACTCAAAGCCACGGAGGAAAAGTCCTCACATGGTGCTCAGCCTTGAGCCTGGAATAGAGAAAGGAGATTTTCTAATAAAAACACAGCATACAAAATAAATAAATAAATAAATAAAGCTATATTTTTTTGCATTAACATAATTGCTTCAAACTTTGCTGACTGGTGATTGAAGTCTCTCTGACATTTCCAGTGCCGCCTGCACAAACCTAGAGTGTACAGTAGTTCTAGTTGTGCATGAACTGCAGGCTGTAGGCTATGTCATGTTGTTCATAATAGGGTCATGGCCACTTTAGTCAGTCACTAAATGTCAGGAGGCAATAATAAATCTCAGGCAGTGTCTCAAATCGAGCACTTCAAACACTATTTCAGTGCATAGTACGTTCACATTCTCAAATCTCTGCGGAACTATATTGTCAGTCATTTATCCGAATGTTTGAGTCACTGATTTAAACAGCCGTTATGTCCATCATCTCTGCCTGGTTTTACAGAGCAGTGGAGTAACAGTGAATGTCAAAAATGCACTTTATAACAGCACGTTTTCAGCGCACACTATGGACTACATTGCAGTGCACGTTTAGAAGTGTGTGATTTCAGACACTTCAGGCCTCAGTACCTGCCATGTGAGTAGCCATGCCTCCCTCCCTCTCCTAATCGATACTGATGCTGCAGAGAGAGTCATCGCTACGGATACCTTTGCCATGGTTACACAGCAGAGCAGAGCACACGTGTGTGTGTGTGTGTGTGTGTGTTTAAGCGTAATCCACGTCAGCATTGGGGTCTCATGCGCTGTGTGCTTTGTGATATACACACACACACACACACACAAACACACCCCTAATCTCCAGTCCACTATCACCGAGCCCAGAGGAAGTAAGGATGGGAAGCCAGAGGTCGGTCCAATAGAACCCTACTGACATTTGGTGTCCAAGGAAACAAGCTTAGTTAGATTGGGCCGCCGGATGCCTGGGTCCGGTGCTAATGAATGTCATCCGGTGCTGATTGCCACCGGGCTGCACTAAAGAGTGTTCCGACCCGGCTAGGACTAGACCCAGTCTGGCCAATTAAGACAGGAGACAGGAGAACTATGCCACAAGTGTATATGTGTGTGTGTGTGTGTGTGTGACAGGAGGGCTCAGTAAGAGGGAGATTGTCTGCAGAGTGTGTGGAGGACAAACCATATAGTTGAGGCGTTGGGCTGATGGGGGGTCAACATGAGGGACAGTAAGAGGTGCAAGACATCACAGGGGTAACAGGAAATCCAACCGACCTCCACACACACACTCTCTCTCTCTCTCTCTCTCTCTCTCTCTCTCTCTCTCTCTCTCTCTCTCTCTCTCTCTCTCTCTCTCACTCTCTACACACACACACACACACACACACATCACTGAGACATACACACCAGGGGTATCTGGACACCCAACTGGCCTGTTTGTGCCCACATCATGCAACAAAACGTGACACACTCACGCACAGCACACATGCTCTCTCTCTCTCTCTCTCTCTCTCTCTCTCACACACATACACACACACACACACACACACACACACACACAAACGTGTACTCATTCTCTCTCTAAAGCACACTCTTTGAAAACTGCCCCCCGCCTCCCCTTTCTGATGACCCACCACCAATAGGACTCCATTTGAAATGGGGATTTCTTCCTGAATGAACAGACATGTGCAGCTTGGCCCCATAGATCTCTACCTGATGGGAAGCTGATGGGTGATTTTTTATCTTGGGTTAGGTGTCCGAAGGGCGCTGTTTGCCTACAAACAAAAAGTCGATTCAATGGTCAAAATTGATATGATTTTTGTTAGAAACAGGTGGCAACCCTACCTGTTAGTGCTACCATTAAGCACATGTAGCGTCCACCTCCTGCTAATGCTAGCTGTCCAGTGATAGCCAGTCTGGCTGGGCAGTTTACCGGCTCCCGCGCGCTGATGGGCCACAGACACACACACATGCTCACACAGACACACACACATTCACTAGCTCTCCTGTCATGGTAGCTTTCCTTTGATAGCAAGTCTAGCTGGGCAGTTTACCGGCTCCTACTGATGGGATACACACACACACACATACATTCACACACTAGCTCTCCTGTTATGCTAGCTCTCCAGTGGCTGGGCAGAGCACCGGCTCCCGCTGATGGGCCACAGTGTTTCCTTTTCACCAGACACATGTTCCACACACACACACACACACACACACACACACACACACACACACACACACACACACACACACACACACACGTGCAAACACACGCACACATTATATGAGCTCCATTCAACATAAAATACTGAACAATAAATTATTAGAACATGGTAGCATTTGTGCAATCTTTGCATTGTGTGCGTGCATATGGGAGAGTGCACGTGTGTGTGTGTGTGTGTGTATGTAATACACTTCCATGCATGTGTGTTGTTGTTTAGATATAATAGGGAATCCAGTGGTGACGTAGAAGCACAGGAGCGCCTTGTGGGTCAGCAACATTAACACACACACACACACATACATACTGGAACATGTGGGCACACGTGCCCAACCACAATCAAACAGACACTCTCCCTCCCTCTCTCTAGATCTCAGATATGAAAGAGAAAGAGTTGCTCCATATGAATGAAAGCATGCGCTATGAGCAGAGGAAAGAACACCCACACAACCTCTACTACTACTTTCTCTCTCTCTCTCTCTTGTGAGGTAATGGGCCTTAAGATGATAATTGTGTGTGTGTGTGTGTGTGTGTGTGTGTGGGGGGTGATCAATGAGATGGTCTTGGAGTGCTTTAAAGGCTCCACATGCAACTTCCAGCATGCCTTCCTTCCAGTGGACTAAGAATCTTCTATGTGGAACTGTGCAGTCGATGGCGGAAGCCGCGATAAACGTTTATTGACTGACAAATGGATTGAAAAAGCACAAATCACGTAATTCAAATAGTAGCACGTGATTTAGCCTGCCTGCTTCCCCTGACTGCCTCCAGTCTTCCTGCTAGAAGTCCAGGATCCACACACGTACAAACACACACACACAGACACACACACGGGCCGCCGCATGTGTATGGCCAACGGGGTCTAAAGATACCTAAGTATGACACACACACACACACATATGGTGCTGTTGGAGGTCCTGTATCCCATGATCCCAACTGCTTGCAGTCTTCCTGTCAGAAATCCAGATCCACAAACACGTAAACACACACACACACGGTGCTGTTGAAGGTCCTGCTTCCTATCCTGACTGCTTGCAGTCTTCCTGTCAGAAGTCCAGGATCCACACACATGCACACACACACACACACACACACACACACACACACACACACACACACACACACACACACACACACACACACACACACACACGTGCACATACACATGGTGCTGTTGGAATCTGCAGGATCCAGTTGCAGAGTGTGATGTTCAGACCTACCAGCTGATGAGTGGTGTATGTGGTATGGTCTGGCTGGGCAGAGTTCTCCTCCCTTCACTACTCTTTCAGGAAGGGGGATGTGGTCTTGTAGAGGTGGCTGAAGACAGGCATGGACTGGCCATAGGGCATATAGGGCAATGCCCGGGGGCCCAAAGGTCATTTATGGGCCGGGGCTATCATACTCATAATTTTCATGAAGGATATTGGGCTAGTCCAGTAAAGTCTTTCATGTTCATGCAACCTGTCCATCTTATATCACCATTTTATCTTTCCATGAATAAAAATCAGGGTGGGCTGCACTGGCCAAAAATGCCCGGGTCATGTTTTGGCCCCAGTCCGGTCCTAGCTGAAGACCAAAGATCCTTAATGAGATGAGCTGCAACGTTCTAAAAACCTGCAACTTTTAAAAACTCCCAAACTCTGATTTGACATTGTTAAATCTTTTGCTACGGCTTACAACTGCTTGCAACAACCTGTGACGATTGATTCACACCGCTGCAACTACTTTCTAAAACCGCCTCGTCGCGGATCTTCAGTCTGAATTGGCCTTTAGAGGTAGTTACATCATCTATGCACTTACTAAAGTCAATGTGGTTGTTATACAGAAGGTGTCTGTCTGTGTGTTATATCAGTAAGGGCCCAGGGATATATAAACTTTGGTAACTCTATACTGAAACTATGTGGGTTATGTCTGTATGTAAGGTGATATGTGAAACAATGTTATATCATGGCAGTCAGTCACCTGTGGGCATGTTGATGTAATGGGAGAATGAGAAGCAGCACAGTGTGTGTGTGTGTGTGTGTGTGTGTGTGTGTGTGTGTGTGTGTGTGTGTGTGTGTGAGAGAGAGAGAGAGAGAGAGAGAGAGAGAGAGAGCAGAGTGTGTGTGTGTGTGTGTGAGTGTGAGAGAGAGAGAAAGAGAGAGACAGAGAGAGAACAAGAGAGAGAGAGGTGTGAGTGTGTGTGTGTGTGTGTGTGTGTGTGTGTGTGTGTGTGTGTGTGTGTGTGTGTGTGTGTTGTGTGTGTGCCACAAGCAAGACACAGGAAATGCTCGGGGAGACAGTGCTGTGAAGACAGACCACCATGGAGATAATAACACTACTATCATCGCTATCCAGATCACACACACACACAAACCACACAAGGGACAAGACATACACACACAGCATGCACATAGCACACAAGGGACAAAGACCCACACACATAGCACGCAGGGGACAAGACACACACACACACACACACACAAACAGAAAGAGAGAGAGAACGTGTATATTGTATGTATGTGTGAGAGAGAAGGAGAGAACTAGGAGAGTAGGTTGCAATATAAGTTTAATGTTTTCCATTTGACGTAAAAGAGCGTTTTGATTTAGGCAGAGAGGATATGAGAGCCTTGAAGGAAAGATAAATTTGAAAGGGGACTGTGATGAGAGAGTGGGAGAGAGAGAGATGAAGAGAGAGAGACAGTGAGAGAGAGAGAGAGAGAGAGAGAGAGAGAGAGAGAGAGAGAGAGAGAGATGAAGAGAAGAGGATAGGAGGGAGATGTGCCTTATTGATCAGAGACTTTGAGATACCTACGTCACAGACAACAAACAGGCACGTGTACAAACACAAGACACCAATACAAACACACACACACACACACACACACACACACACACACACACACATACACACACACGTGCAGCTCATCTGCCCAGATTTGACAAATCTATTCCAAGATACACAGATTATCAGAAGCTTTTTTATACTCATATCAAAAGTACTATTTACAGCGTGAGCTTAATGCTCTATTGGCCACTCCACTAGTGGGTCAAGGGTTGGCCATTGACCAAACAGAGAACAGGTAAATGGGTCAAGGGGCGGCCATTGACCAAACAGAGAACAGGTAAATGGGTCAAGGGGTGGCCATTGACCAATCAGAAAATAGGTAAATGAGTCAAGGGGTGGCCATTGGCCAATCAGAGGCCGGGTAAATGTAGGCCAATGGGCGGAAGTCAGGGGGGCAAGAGATGGACTGGGGGTTTTGGGACATTAATTAAAAACAAACTAGAAAACTTCCACCAAGACAATGTGGTCACAAATGGTGTTCTGGATCAAAGATCGACACCAAAATCGCATCAGTTCTTACTTGTC
>JAODXP020000023.1:15704548-15807048 GCA_027497455.2 Sardinella longiceps
GTTGTGAAACATCAACCAACTCCACTAACCACTCAGTGAGTAGCATGTTTTAAAACAATGTTTAAGGTTGTCCTAAGGGCAGGACTAAGAATGCACATAGCTAGCCATTGTAACTGTCTCACACTAAAACTTTAAATTCACATTGTATGAACAAATGCAATAATGGCGACAAAAGTTACAAGCGACTGAACTTGGGCGATTAAAAATGCTAAAAATCAGTTACTGTTTCCGAAAATACCTATTACTTGAGTGCTGTTCTCTGCAGAAAGCAGTATGTAGCATGCAGTAGGATACATGACAAATATCGGAGTACTGTGGGGCTCAGTCAACCTTGAGTCACGTGTAGTCCATGATTAATTAATGAGGTTCTGGTCATGTGGTTAGTAGGCCTTTTCTGCTGCTTTCATGCTGCATACTAGTATATTTGGCTCAGCCAGTCAAGTAGATCACCTGCAGCTAATCAATTAATTGTGGGAAGCAGTAGTGTGTGCTCCACTATCTGCTGAGGCACAAGCAGCATGTAGCACGTGTAGCATAGCAATAGGCCTATGCCATTTCGGGAATGGCTAGTCACTTTATACAAATGAGCTAACGTTTCAGCTGTATATCTTAACGTTGAACTGAAAATGTAACATCAAGGTGCACATCATGGGCCTTATGAGCAGCTTGAGCAAACAAGTATTTTGGAAGCTGCTTTTTTGTGCGCCAAAAGCAATTCTATAGCTTTAGCAGCTCTTCTGAACGTACAACAAAGGACTAATCATCCAGATTTTATTGTCAACCATTTTATTTCGTTCAAGACACTCCAGAAAACTTGAAATTAATCAACACATGTCCCTGCTATTTTCACATTGCGAAGTGCTGACAATAACTGAATTTTGTGCTTTGCAAACCGAGAAGGCGAAACGGCAGCTAACGCTGAAGGAAGCACGCATATCAAAACGAAACTAAACCGATTAGGTTTTGTTGATACAGTATGTCCGCTAGCTGCCTTTAATTCTGCCTGTGCAGCTAGATCAGCCCTGATCTTGTATGCATCTATGGGATCCAGCAATATACTTTCTAATCCCATCTGTCCTGCCATGCAGGATTGGCTCTGCCAGTGCAGGTGTGTGTGTGTGTGTGTGTGTGTGTGTGTGTGTGTGTGTGTGTGTGTGTGTGTGTGTGTGTGTTTATGTCTTGTATATGTTTTTTTTTTATTTCCTCACGTTTTAGAGCATGAACTAGTGAGTCTACCTTTCTCTCACACACTTGCATGCACATATACTGTACATACACACACACACACACACACACACACACACACACTTATGAACAGGTCAGATTAGTATAGATTAAAACATGGCTGTTACTATGGCAACAGCAACTGAACCTCTGACTTTCCAGTACTTTTCCGATCTCCATGTCCGCTAATCACCTGTCATATCCACATGGGTTACTATGGTACCCTAACGCATCATGCCCACAAATAGTAAACAAAATCGCAGAGGATAGAATGTAGATTGTTTCTCAGATGGTTAAGAGGGGCCGTAGCACACAGCTATAAGTATCAAGGAAGTATCAGAGATGGAAATATAGTGTTACTCATCTTTATTTTAGTGCATCAATGCAGTCCAGCACAGCTATTAGTTGCTTGCCTGGCACGCTTTGAAAGTCGATGACAATCAGGCTAATTAGTTGCCTATCTGGTGCGTGGTTGAAAACTTTCACTGACGTTGCTTTCCACACGTGAGGTAAACTCCAGGTCATATGCAACTTGTGGCAAATCCATAACGCACACTGACACGTTATAGCAAAGGACACAGTTTTTTAAATAGAGAGTTAACATTAATCACTCACTTCCGTCCATCTGCATTCCATGTGTTAATGTTTGTGTCACGTGGCAAATGGCGAAAATGACATGGTGAAATCCTATCCATGTGGTTAAACTGTTCGCATCGCAGCAATTCCGATGTGATTCTTAAATGAAACCACCTCGGTAAGTGGGGTGTAACAGAATTCACGGAATTCATGTGGTTTTCTGCTGTACAGACCATCCAAAATCAATTCTAGATACAATCTGGATATGCAAAAAATCGGATTTGGGATGCCAATCTGAACGAGGCCTTAGTGGTTACTATGAGGGAGAGGAAGAAAGATTATGCAAACACACACATGCGCGCACACACACACACACACATACACACACACACACAGAGATAGGTCTACTACCTGTTCAAATTATTTTTGGTGTCTACTAATTATAGCACAGGACTGGCAAACAGAGACATACGTCTCACATTAATTAATGGAAACCTAATAAAAGCTTAATAAATATGAGCAGACATAGAACCTCTACATGAACAAAAGAGAAAGCAAGTGCACACACACTTTAATTAGTATTAGCAATAATGATTCTATGAGTCAGCATATCTCAAAAAGGAAATTAGATGGCAAAAGACACACACACATACACACTCTTGGTTTCAACCTTTAGGGACAGGGGATGAGGGGGTGCTGCTGTTTCTGTGAGCTGTGCCCAGATGTTGTGGAACTCTATAGGACTGCGTATATTTACTCGGTTTCGGCATAATCAAAAAAATACATTTCTAAACAGGTGGTTTAAGCACACAGCAGCTGAACAGTTACAAACTGTAAATTGGCTATTTTAACCATTGAGACTTTATTATCAAACTTAAAAGTGTGCGGCGTGCACGCTTCGCCGGAGTTATAGATTCCACCTCGCCAATTATTTCTGAAGAACTGGTCACCTCACCGGCCGTTATCCCTTACCTGTTCACCCGTGGACAAGTTGCCAGATGAGCTTGAGTTAGCATGGTGTTGTGTGTTGGCCTCTTGTGGTGTCATGAGCAGCGGCCCAGTCTCTCGTGACGTGCTCTCTCAGCGCAGGGTAGACGCCGTCCACCTCGACGGACCCTGAAACGGAACGGGTCTTTAAGCAATAGATCTGACTTAAATGATCTTGGCATCAGAATGAACAGTAGTCCTTTCTCTAGGAGTGAGGTCTCATGCGGGTCGAGTGCTAGTACAAGCACGGGCTGACTTCCCTGGACGGGAGTTTGATAGGGCCATCCAATGATTTAAAAGATGTTTGCCGTGTCCAACAAATGCCTACTACTTGACTGCTACGTACCACTCGTATTCTAATCCCTGGAGAAAGCAGTGTGTACATGACATCACAGGAGTTGTGTGGGCCTCAATAAACCGAGTCAGAGAACCTGTACTCCATTAAATGATGAGGTTCTGGTCATGTGGCTTGTAGGCCTTCTCTGTTGTTTGGGAGTAGAGCCCCTGCAACAAATTAACGGAAGATCTGACATCACCAAGTAATTAAGAGTCCAGGATCAATGTCAAACTTGTTGCCCTGGATCAATGGGTTAGGTTTAGGGTTAGGAGTAAGTTTAGGGTTAAGCTTAGGGTTAGGGTTAGAGTACATTGATCCAGGACAAACAAGTTTAATTACTTGGTTATATCAGATCTTGCCAAATTAACTACTTAATTGTGGGAAGGAGTAAAGTGTGCTGCACTGTGTGCTGGGGCAGGCAGTTTGCCATTTCGGAAATGGCCGTTGAGTGTGGTTTTGCCTGTCCATTGTATCAGATCAGTTGGGCCAATTTGAAATTCTAATTCTGCAATGGGAGTGAAGGTTTAATCCCTTCAGTCCCGCATTGAACTCATCAATTTTGTTTTGGATCTCTGATGAGAGAAATTCCACTGTGACACGAAGATGTTAGCTTTGGGGAAGACCCCCTGACATACCCATAGCATTCTCTGAAACTCTTTCCAAATAGTTTTCAGATCTTTGGGACGTGTGTCATCATTAATACCTGCAGAGAGGATAACCAAGGGGATGCCCTCTTGGGGATGAAGTCTATTTGACAAAACTCCTGTAGATGTCCAAGGTCCTCTTCAAATGCAGATCTTGGCAGCTCCAAAGGTCTTGACTGTTTTATGCAAGGGGTACCTGAGAAAATTGACATACAGGCAATAGAAAAAAAAAAAAAACTTTACCAGGTAGGTTGCAAGAACTCGTTGCATGTACAGTATGAATTTGTCATATTTAAATAATCACCGCAATAGCAACAGTACGCTTGTATGTCTGCCATTTCAACATCGCCTGTCCAGATTAGTTGGACCCATTTGAAATTCTGATTCTGCAATGGAAGTGAGGGTTTTACCCCTCGTGTTCAGTCCCACATTGATCAAATTTTAATTTTATTAAGGATAGCCCCTTGAGATGAATCATCTCATTTTCAAGGGGGTCCAACAATTCATGACAAGCCCTTTTTGAAGACATACTATACTAGACAAAACTCAGAACACCACAAATATAAATATATTCACACTCTGCACAATGAACATTGCTCCCTATTAATATATGCTGTCCCTTTGTTAAATAAATAAACTTTCAAACTTTCAACTCTAATCAGTGAAGGAAAATAAAGACTCGCAGCGTGCGACACACCGCTTAACGGCAACAACAGAACAACTTCACAGTGAACTTCAACTACGCGCACGAACACTCTCTGGAAGCCGCAACACAAGATTTTAAAGTACGCTTGTATGTCTCTGCCACTTCAACATCCCCTGCTGTCATCCCCAGGAAAATACACTTCCTGTACCCTGTGGTTGCTGCCATATCCCCACCGACAGCCCTGACTCGGGCTGGCAGATCAGGACTAGATCTTCACTGTACAGCAGAAGGGGTATGATGGGCCTTTGCACGATTGTTGGACTTGATGGGGAGAATGCAGACCTCATTTCCAGGAAGGGCACATGACTTGGAGGGTCAACATTGACCAGCTGGCTCCCTTCAACAAGCTTCAGCCTTGAATACTCCGTAAATGGCCTCATATGGCTGTCCCATATGTTGACCTAGACCAGGAGCAGGCAATAATATGCCTCTGTATAAAATGACCTTGGAAATGTTAGTATTGTGCAGGGTTTTTATGAGACATACAGTAGGGGAGTTGACTAATTCCAGTGGAGAGGGGAAACTACTACACATCCCCTGATATCCATAAAGATGCGTAATTATTTACCTCTCATTCACACATACCCGGAGGTTTCAATCACTGAAGACGGATATCTTCAAGAACTCCGGGCAGAGTGGAGATGTCGGAGAACTCCATCTTCAGACATGTGTGTGAACGTCCATAAACTGAGTTTTAACACCAAAGAGGGTTGAAGCAAACGAGCGTTTGCGTGGATGGAACAAAATTTAGACATATTTACTTGACTTAGTTCTAGGCCTTTATGAATATGAATATGAATGTGTATATCATATATTGTATAATATATATTGTAATTTCTCTTTCTTTTTGATGTTTTTGTATTGCTTTGATGTCTGTTTGAACATATTGCATCTCTTTACATTCTATGATGGCTTTTGAAAACAACAACTCTGAGTCATGCTAATAAAGCTCCTGAATTGGAAATTTGAATCTGGGAGAGAAAGAGAGAGAGAGAGAGAGAGAGAGAGAGAGAGAGAGAGAGAGAGTGTGTGTGTGTGTGTGTGTGTGTGTGTGTGTGTGTGTGTGTGTGAGAGAGAGAGAGAGAGAGAGAATTGACAGGAGGAGGAGGGAGGTCTACTATCCATGTGTGTGGAACCAAAACACAAACACACGTGGTCTACGGAAAGGCAAACACACTCAGGAGAGAGACAGCGTGTGTGTGTGTGTGTGTGTGTTATGGAGACAGAGCTATCCACAGCCACGAGCCCATTTCAGATAAAGACTGGTTCCCATCAGACAAAACAAATAAACACAGCATGTTTCAGACCCCACACAGTGCGTCATTCTCTCTCCCTCACACACACACACAACTCTGACTTAGATCTCTCTACACAACTATTTGCCCACTAGACTGTGTGTATGTGTGTGTGTGTGTGTGTGTGTGTGTGTGTGTGTGTGTGTGTGTGTGTGTGTGTGTGTGTGTGTGTGTGTCACTGCAGAAGTCTTTGTGAGATACTTGTGATGCATGGTGTGTGTGCATGTGTACTGTATGTGTGCATGTGTGTTGTTTCAGTGCAGAGATGTTTTGGGGATAAATGTGATGCATGGTGTGTGTTTGTGTGTGTGTGTGTGTGTGTGTGTGCATGTGTGTTGTTTCAGTGCAGAGATGTTTTGGGGATAGTTGTGATGCATGGTGTGTGTGTGTGTGTGTGTGTGTTTCAGTGCAGAGGTCTTTGTGGGATATTTGTGATGCATGGAGTGTGTGTGTGTGTGTGTGTGTGTGTGTGTGTGTGTGTGTGTGTGTGTGTTTCAGTGCAGAGGTCTTTGTGGGATATTTGTGATGCATGGAGTGTGTGTGTGTGTGTGACTGTACAGTATGTGGTGCACAGACAGCGTGCAAATGTACAATTTGTGCCTGTTTCAATAGAGAGGGTTATGTGAGCCTGTGATATTTGTGATGCTGTCTGTGCACAGACCCCGTATGTGTGTGTGTGTGTGTGTGTGTGTGTGTGTGTGTGTGTTGTGCACAGTGTATTTATCCACATCTACTGCAGGTGTTCCTTTATGTTGGATTCACTCAATCAGCACACACATCTGGTGTGTGTGTGTGTGTGTGTGTGTGTGTGTGTGTGTGTGTGTGTGTGTGTGTGTGTGTGTGTGTGTGTGAATGAGAGGGAGTGTGTTTATTTCCTTCTTTAGCTGCATCTCTTCCTGAAGGAAAATGAGAATTACATGTGCATGTACAATGTGTGTGTGTGTGTGTGTGTGTGTGTGTGTGTGTGTGTGTGTGTGTGTGCACATACAGTAAAGTCGCTTGTGTTTCCAGTAGGGTGTGCTAGTGCCTTTGTTCTGTGTGCACATACAGTGTGTGTGTGTTAGTGTGTGTCTTTGTGAAATTTTTATGAATGCTGGATTACAGTATAGCTTCCTTTTGCATTGTTCTGCTCATTATATGCCCCTGGTAGTGTGATAACCACAGTCATAGCCACACACACACACACACACACACACACTAGGGTCAATGAGCCAAGATAGAGAGCCTACTAATCAAACAACGGAACAGGTGTGCAACTCGTGTGTGTGTGTGTGTGTGTGTGTGTGTAGGTGTGTGGTTTCTTAACTGCATTTGACAGATTGGCCGTTGAAGTGATTGCTGTTTCCAGCGAACAACCATTGAGTAGTTGCCATCCATATAACACTCCTGTGTAAATACTGAAGCACACACACACACACACACACACACACACACACACACACACACACACACACACACACACATTTACAGTAGTGCAAATGTACAACTATGAGTCATGTTTTCCTCTGAAAAAGGAAGGAGCCTTTTCTTTACCAAAAACAAGTGCATGTGCACACACACACACACAACTCTTTTTTTTTCAAATTTACACACACACTTTACCAAAAACAAGTGCATGTGCACACACACACACACTCCAAATAACACGCAATAACATCCATTACCTCACAAGTTAACCATCCATTAACTCACACAAAATTGTTCATTATTTGAACTATGCACACACACACACACACACACACACACACACACACACACACACACACACACACACAGGAGTATGTGACCAGACAAAATCATTGCCTGAGCAGTTTGGCTCTCTAGTCACCTGAGTGGGTCATGGACAAACTCATCATTGCAGTCCAACACTGCCCCCTGTCAAAATTTTTAGTACACACACACGCACGCACGCACACACACACACACACACACACACACACACACACACACACACACACACACACACACACACACACTCAGTTTCCAATGCCAATGTTTCCTGAGTGCTTACCCAAACTTTTACACAGGATTACCTGACCATCCTGCACACACACAGACATACACACACAGTTTCCTATGCCTTCCTGCGACTCGGCAGACTTGCAGGGGAGTATTGTGTATAATCCTAAGTAGGCAATACTCCCCTTCCAAAAAAGGATAATAAATAAGCATTTTGTCCATGAATGGCCTACATGCACCAAATGTCAGACTCAACCTCTGGACATCAAATTCACTCTGCCATCCCGTGAGGCAAGGTAAGTGACAAACAAGCGACAAACATGTTAACCTAAAGATCAAACACAAAACAAATGTGACTCTAACTGTAGACGGAGTTTTTAGACGAGCCCCCACATTACGACCTATATACTTTTACTCTTTCATATACACTTACTCTCTCTCTGTCTCTCTCTCTCTCTCACACACACACATACACACATTCACACACACACACACACACACACAGCATTAGCAGTGCTTATATACGTGAGGGCAAGAAGCAAAACCCTGACATGCCGAACAAAGGCATCAGCACACCCTACTGGAAATACAAGGGACTTTACTGTATGTGCACACACACACACACACACACACACACACACACACACACACACACTGCTGGAAACATAAGGGACTTTACTGTGTGTCCTCCAGACAGTGGTTCTGATCTGGCATCCGTTTTATTTCCCAAAAGCATAGTTGCTAGCTAATTAGTAGCTTAGTTAGTTGCCAATGGGGAATTGCATTGCAATCAACATAGTTGCTAACTTGGTTTTGGGAAACAGACCCCTGGTGTCCATCCACAAGGGAGGCAGGGAAGTTCTGGTGATTCTGTGGTCTTTATTCTTGGCACCAGGGAAAGTTACCAGGACAAGAAGCCAAGCAGGGCTGTTTCTAGCCTTTTTGGTGCCCTAGGCCAGATTTGAGTTTTGCCCTCTCTTTTCTAAAAATAAAGGAGAAAAACTGAAGAAAAAGGTAGAAAAAATGCATTGTGATGCCCCCTGATATTTGGTGCCTTAGATGCCTAAAACCGGCCCTAAAACCAAGTAACAAATCCAAAGTCCCAAAGTTTGGGATCCTTCCCTTCACGCCACTGCACTGCATTCCAGAGCTCTGGCTCCCTCTGTAGGCTGCACAGCAAACATGCAGACTTAGCAGGTGTGACCTTGCAGCCTGGGAAATGAGAGATGGGAAGTCATGTTAATCAAGTGGATGCAAACTTACTTAGTATGCCCCATAGGTGGCAATATAATTATAGTATGGCAAAGTCATGGGCCTTCAACCCAACTTCACCTGTCATTTAGTGGCTATAGCCTCTCTCTCTCTCTCTCTCTCTCTCTCTCTCTCTCCCTCTCTCTCACTCACTCTCTCCCTGCTTGACTGCAACCAGTGATCCTGCAGGTTTGTAGCCATTTAGTCTCCTATTAAATCATGCGTACACACACACACACACACACACACACACACACAAACACACACACAAACAATCATCATACTGCCCGCTATAATCATTATCTTTGTTATTGTCATGATGTGCGTCCTAACTGTCAGGGAAACCAAAACAAGCTGAATATGGCTTGAGTTTGAATGCCCGACAGGAGCACACAAACAGCAGGAAATAACAAGAATGATGCAAAACAACATCCTGTCTGAGAGAGAGAAGAAGGGAGACAGAGGGGAGAGAAAAAGAGACAGAGAGAGAGATACAGTAAAGGAGTGAAGGGCAGACAGGGAGAAAGAAAGGAGGGGAGAGACAGATAAAAAAGGGAGGGAGAGCTTGTCTGGTATCATTTGGATTGCAGTGTGAAGTGGCTGCAGTGTGTATGATCCATTTCCTGTTTACAGACTCACTCATTTACTGCACATCTCTCTATATACAGGATCTCTCTCTCTCTCTCTGTGTAGGATCTCTCTCTCTCAAGGTGTACGTGTTTATGTATTTGTGCTTGTGTGTGGTTAATGAGTATGGATAAGTCTCTCTCTCTCTCTCTCTCTCTCTCTCTCTCTCTCTCTCTCTCTCTCTCGCGCAGGAAGCAAGTGAAATCCAGAAAAGTGCTGAAAAGTGAGGACATTGTTTTTGGGTCTGGACAGAGGGCTGGAAAACAGGACTGTCTGGACGAAATCAGGGCATATGACCACCCTGATCTTAAGTATAGATATATTGTCTGAAGTTCCCGGTCTAGAATAGATACAAACATCTAGGTTATAACCTTGCATAATAACATAGTTGAGACTGGGTCCAAGGAATCTGATTTCACCACTGAGGAATATTTCTGGGCAGTAGCTTTGAATGGTTCTGAAGAATGTGAACAGCCTTTTCTGAATCTTGGCAACACTGTGTCTCAAGAATCTCAACACAACCATGATAATGAGCTGCTCAGGAAATTTGTCTGCGCTAACCCAACGAGACCCACAAATATCTGTATGTACTGTAGATATTACCTGGGGTATCATGAGTGGGGTAATTCTGCTTAATCAAAACATGTCAAGTTATGTTTATTATTCCCAGTTGCTCAAGTTCACTTGTGGAGACCAGTCCTTATTTATTCATGAATGTGTGCAAGTTTAAAACAGATCTTGGTTGAGTGTATGAGACTGTAGCTGATAAATCATAGGTGTTATGACGTCATTATGTCATGTTTAAACTAGTGCTGGCAAAATTAACTGATTAATCACGTGATTAATCCAAAAAAATTTAACTCGGATTAAAAAAATTAACTCAGATTAATCCTGATGGATATGGTTCCACTGTCATGGCATGTATTATGTTCAATTTCAGATAGAAAATGGATCGGTTATCAAGTCAAACTATACAAAGATTATGGCCTAGCTCCTGACTGAATTATTATTATTATTATTATTATTATTATTATTATTATTATTATTTTTAAAGCACTTTGGATCAACTATGTTGTTTGAAATGTGCTATATAAATAAAAGTGACTTGACTTGACTTGACTTGACTGTCCAACAACATGTTTGGGGAATCCTTCGGGTTAGGGGACAGGTGTGAATTTCCCCATTTGAGACGAACAAAGCCAACTATTTAGTATCAGGGCCTTTACAGGGCAAAATAAGGATCCAATATACCCTAGCATCCAAATTCTTACTGGAGGAAATGAGTTGCGATTAAAAGTGATTAATCACGATTAATCTTTAAAAGAAATTGTGATTAATCAGATTAATTTTTTTAATCGTTTGACAGCACTAGTTTAAACACATTTGTGATGATGGTTACAGTCTACAGAAGGTTTTTTTTTTTTTTTTTTTTTAAGTTTTGCTCTTAGCAAGGTCACTTTGGGTAACAAAGGAAACAATGTCCTACAATCAATGCATAACAGCCATAGCCAAGGAGAAATAAAAACAGGAACGGAACAGAAACTCTCACTGATTTTTGGACTTGTCTGTCATTGTGTCCTTCTGGAAGCATCGATGGTTGAGTGCATGGATGGAGCCTGGGAGTACCCATGCTCCTTTGTGTGCACCATTTCATTTCACTGTGCAAGACAGCATGGTGACCATGGCAGATTTTCTCCCGTTTTAGGTGTCCAACCACAGAACAAAAAGGCTCGATTTCATTTAACTACCTGGTGGCTCTGAGCTATGTACAGACACTATGCACAGCTCTGGCCAATTGTAAACTATACTTAAATATAAATATAGGCTATAAAATATATTGGTGTGTCGCCAGAATAAATATAACTTGTGATTAATTAATTTGGCAATAGCCAGACTAGCATGGATATGGGGAGGGAAGATGTAAAGTTACTGTATATACAGTTACTGTTAGCCAGGGCGAAAGCGACTGTTGACTATGTCATACAGTCTGGCCCAACGCAATTGAAATAGGTTTCCGTTTGGATATGACGTATTCCTTCGCCTGGCTCTCACGCCTACAACTTTCGCTTTCAGTATTAACAGTATTATCGCAAGTTCTGATCTATTTTGACATCGTAGTGGCAATAAATCTTCAAGATCATGGATGCTAATGTCATGTACCAATTTTGTGAATGTAATTCGAAAGTGGGGGAGAGAATAACAAACGCGTCCCTATCCTGTAGGACTACAAAATTTTGAGACTTCGCTCTAAACTGTGTGCTGATTGGCTAAACCGTAGAGTAACCGAGGGAAAGGCGGGAAGGGGGGTTTATTCCAGACTACGTGCGGAGATAAATGTTTAGCGGAGGTACAGTACGTAGGATGGCATTGCCAGGCTAAGTTACTGTATATACATAACCCTCCTGTTCTTACTCTGGTTGATCTACAGTGACCCTGTGTGAAGATGGGACAATGTTACACATGACAAAATCACTTCAGTTTCTACAGTGTGGCTATATGGCAGAGTAGCCTGAAGGAAGCCTCTTCTCAGAGGAAGATGTATGAAAAGCCTGTCATGGTGGAGAGCTCAGGGCCGTTGCAACAAGACAGGCAAACCAGACAATTGCCTGGGGCCCCAGACTGAAAAGGGCCAACAAGACTGACTGTTGAATCATTTTAGCAGTTGAGTTGTTGGTGTTTTTGAATTAAAAAAGACTTGGTAACACTTTGCGGTAAGGGTACATGAATTATCATGAATTCATGCATGAAGTCATTCATGATAAATTCATGATTCATGCATTACTTCATCTCTGAAAGTCTAATGAGTTATCAGGAATTAACATGAATTCATTGTTTGTCATTAATGATCCTGCTGAAATAGCACATGATCTTAAGTATTAGTTACTCTGGGTACATCATCATGAGTCATGATTAATTAGCATGATCAGTGATTAATTCATCATATTTGTGCCCCCTCAACTAAAGTGTTGACATGGTTAAATTTGGTAAAATTTAGTTGACGTATGGGATAGATATGAGGAACTAGGCCAAAGTAGGCTAAATAAGTACTTTTATTATATCAAATATATCAAATTCTTTTGAACAAAAACATCATGATCATGTGTAATTAGTCATGACTCATGATGATGTACCCAGAGTAATTAATGCTTAAGATCATTTGCTATTTCAGCAGGAGGTCATTAATGATAAACAATGAATTCATGCTAATACCTGAGTCATTAGATATTCAGAGTTGAAGTAATGCATGAATCACAAATTAATCATGAATGAAATCATGCATGAATTCATGATAATTCATGTACCCTTACCGCAAAGTGTTACCAAAGACTTTAGACTAGAGTTATACAAATATTCAAAACAAATAATTATTTGAAGATGCTAGAAGATGGGACCCCATGTTCTGTTTGCTTGGGGCTCCTATTTACCTTGTAACAGCCCTGGGAGAGCTGAGGTGATGTTTGTCTCTCTGGCAATGGGGTAAAGTTCCAGAGGGACACCCACCTTCCATTCAGCCGCTTTGTCACATAGTCCATTTTGGTGGAGCGCTGTTGTGATTTTTGTCTCAATGGATCTTCATCCCATCTCCACACAGGATCACTGTAGATCAACCAGAGTGATCTTTGGGTTCTCGGTTATCTCTCTCACCAACGCTCTTCTCGACCAACTGCTGAATTTAGCTGTGCGGCCAGTTCTAGGAGTCCTGCTGGTTGTATTATGCATTTTGAACTGTAAGGCCTAATACAGAAAGTTGCCTGACTTTCCAATTCCTGTCCAAACTATTTACTTAAACAGAGCAATAAATGTTTATCTCAATAAATGAATGACTTATCTCAAAGATGCTTTTGAAGAAGTGGAGACCATCAGAATTTAGTTACCACCTTTTTGGTTAACACAGTTGGATTATGCTTGGATTTCAGTTTTATTTTTTATTGTTTTTATTGTGATTTTTGAGTGTGTGGATTGAAGAGGAAAGAAATGAAGTTGTATGTATGTTGTAAGTATGAATAAATGAAAGTATGAATACTTTCTCAAGGCACTGTATATACAGTAGGGCTATTGGAATAATAATAGGCTATATCATTCATTATTTATCTACAGTATTAATGTGTGTAAGTTTAAAACATCTTTCTTGAGTGTGAGGTGCTGTGAGCTGGTAACATCATGTTTAAACTCATCTGTTAAGATGGTTACACAAGACATTTTTCATGAATGTTTGCGGGCAATGTTCATGATTATTGTTCTAGCATGCCCAATGACTGAGATTGTAAATTGTGATCTGATATAATCAAGGCACATCGAGCCACTTTAGTGGTTGCCCTGCCCTGAACACATATTTAACAGCTCTGGACAAGTTCAGCTGATAGTTTGCACCACATCAAAACTTCTGTGTTCAGTGATTCTCTTTCCCTCCTTCTCCCCCTCTATACGCCCTCTTTTATAAATAAATGACATCTGTCTTGAGTACTGATCTTGAGTTTTCAGTAACCAAACAGTAAAGTACTATACAACTCCATACTGACATTTTCTTCTTAAAATCAAGAACTGCACCTATCAAAATCACTTTCATCCACAAGGTAAGCGATACAGTATATAATATATTATGTGTAAGGATGTTCATGACAGACAGACAGACAGACTGTTATTACACAATTATTACATGTTGACTCTTGTACAAATGGATGCCAGAATGGCTCACTGCAATCATGAGGATATTATTATCTTATAGTCATGACCATCTAGAACAGTGATTCTCAAAGAACAGTGGTTCACTGGTGGTCCACGGGAAAGCTCAAGTGGTCCGCGAGGGATTTCCAAAAAAATATGTGAATTTAGTTTGTTTCTCACTAACATTATTTAAAGGCCTAAGATGAGTTGCTCACTGAATAGTATGAGGCAGGTCTGTGATTTATGTTTAGAAGAGCCTATAAATGCTCATTAGAAATGTCTATTGATTTGGTTAAAGGGTAAAAAGGGCAGCATTATGTGACTTGGAGAAGGGATATGAGGGCAGGTGGTCCCTGAAAAACATTTTTTGGGCAAAGTGGTCCTCGGTCTGAAAAAGTTTGAGAAGCACTGATCTAGAAGGACACACTCAAGGGTTAAAATATGTGGTAACCAGAGCCTTTTCTCCTATTCTAGATTGTCTTAAAAGAACATACTGTATGTCTCCTTGTTTTGGCTGTGATGAGACAACCACTTTGGAGCAAAGAACCTACGCACCAGCTTTTCTCCAGTCCCTCCTTTTTTATATTTTTATTTTATTACTTTTTATTTATTTATTCATTTATATTCTAAGTTGGAGCGCTGATAGATTTGGTCCAAGTTCCTGGTTGGACCGAAAACCTGATTCTGACCATAATACGGGTTTATATGGGAATTGGTCGAACCCTCCCCACATCCTCTTGACTAACGCACGCTCTATCAACAACAAGAAGGCTAACTTGGCTGAACTGGTGGAGACTGATGAGGACGTGCAGAAATGTGACATCATCCTCATCACGGAGACCTGGCTGAAAAAGACGTCGACTAAAATCAAATTGAAAGGCTTTGAAATGTTCCGTGCTGATCGCGATTTTCATCTAACAAATAAGACACGAGGGGGTGGGCTGTGTGCTTTTATGAGAAATATGACAGTGGAGCAACATGAGCCTGTCAGTGACCGACATTATGAATTAATGTCCTTCCACTGTTATCCACATGGCCACCCAGAAAACATGCCTCCACTGACCTTCATTCTTGTGTACATCCCAGGACCAGACTTTAAACATGCAACAGAGAAAATCACTGAGTACTACAACAAAGCTCTGAAGTGGTCTAATGGAGGCCCTATCTTTCTCTTGGGCGATTTCAACCAGAGTAAATTTGACAACCTCAAAGTGAGCCTGAGGAATGATGCTGGCAATGTGGACCAGTATGTCACGTGTATTACAAGAAGGGGAAAGACCCTATGTCCTACAAGAAAGGGAAAGATCACATTTCCAACAAGAGAGGGAGAGATGACATTAAGAAAGGACAAGACTCTGGACAGATGCTATGGCAACATCCCAAAGCTCTACAAGTCAAAGTGTAAACCCCCACTGCGCTCTAAAGACAACCACTCTGATCATAATATCATTATCTTGAGCCCAGAGGAGACAATGTGTGAGCACACGGAAACTGAGGCTTTTTTTGAAAGGTATGTCAACTTCACTTTTACAACTTTTAATCAAGGACACAAACAAATTTAGAGAAGAGATATACTGTACCAGCATGGTATGAAGGAAATTCTGTAGTCCTTACATGTGAATGTACATCCCTACAAGACATTTTCATTTCAAGGGGTTATCCCTATATTAAAAGATGAAATTGAATGTGTCTAAGTCAAGAAGTGCACTGAACTCATGGTAGGTTACAAAATTCCTTAAGTACTACGCCATTGAGAGTATAGTTGACATACAGTACAGTACTGTATATGACAAGGAGGGGTCTGATTCATATTAATTAATTAATGACAAATTTTTGGGGGGATTTTTTGGCCTTTTTTGGCTTTTTAATCAGATAGAACAGTATAGAGATGGACAGGAAGTAAGCAGGAGAGAGAGATGGGGTGGGATCGGGAAATAAATAACCTCGGGTCGGACTCGAACCCAGGTCCCTGGAGTAATGGTATGACACTTTAACCCACTGAGCCACGGCGCCCCCAATAACTCTTTTTCTTCACAAAGATTCTGGGTCCTATTGGCTCTGCCTCCAATTCTCTTCATAACATTTTTTAATCTGTGAGGTAAAATACCCCCCATAGTGAACCAAAGTGTAGAGCTGTAGCAAAATGCAACACTGAGTGGAGGTACAAAGCAGCGCTAGCCTGGCTAAACTTTAACTTGTTAATTCCATAATGAATGCGGATCTACTATTTTCTTATCACTTTCAACAGAGAGAAAGAGAAGAAACAAATGGCTGAGATGTGTGAAGCTGCAGGTATGTCTAAGGACGAAAAGGAAAACTGCTGTACTGGGGCCAGGAAGACTGGAACTGCAGAAGAAGAGCAGAAAGGTCAGAAACAACATAATCACTGACAACAGACACAACATATTCCACAACAGACACCACATATAGCACAACTAGTTGCCACCCAGCAGACCCCAAACTCTGGAGATGTAATTTCCGAATTTGATCAAATATTACTGTACAATTCCAGGAATAGTCTAAGCCTTCACTTCATCAGTTTAAAGCCCCACAGCATTACCAAATACCTATCCTTGACACATTTAAACCTTCCTGCAGAAATATTACTGCTTCCAACGTTATAATCATTTTCTTTTCTAAACAGATACTTCAGGATACTTTCTGTATGATTGGTTGAATCCCATTCAATGCGGTTGTAAAAGAATATATATTGTCTAGTCATATATATTTGTATTTATATAGTGCATTTTAACACAACATAGTTGATCCAAAGTGCTTTACAGTGGAAGGGGGACCTCTCTACTGTGTGTGTGTATTATGTGCAGGACCCACCTATATTGGTAAAAAAATATATTCCACCACCATACGAAAGTGAGTGGAAGCTGCATTTGTCTGTTACATGGCAACAATTCAGGTAAAGGAAAACTGCTTTATATTTCTGGGCGAAATGAATTGACCAGTTAGGCTTTAAGTCCTGCCATGTCCATAGCGATCGTTGTTACCCAGAATAAACATCAACTGTTTATGTCCATTTCTCATAGTGAACTATTGAATGTTCTCACTTAGCCTTAGAATTAGATTTTTTACAGTCAAGAGGTGTGAGTACAGAGGTGGAAATTATTATGTTGTAAAATCTGAAAACTGGATAAAAGTAGTTTAATTTCCCACATTTGTCATTATCAACATGGTTTATTCATGTATCCATCATGCCTCCAGTCAAGTCAACTTTATTGATATAGCACATTTAACACAAACAAGTTGATCCAAAGTGCTTACAAATGGTAATAAAATGAAAATAAGTTTAATAATAACAAGAAAAGATGCACGTAAATCTTACATTAATGTTTCCCAACACTCTATTACACAACATCTGTCTGATAGTACTATATATTATACCTCTTTACTGCTCCCCTTAGTTAGGGACGGCAAATCATCTACGGGCTCTTACTGGCAACGAACCCACGGGTGCTGCCTCCACGCTTGGGACAAGGTGGTCACTGACCGACCTGTGGTGTTGAGTTGCCATGTACCTTAGCTATACTACTATAGCCTAGTGCTGCCACAACAAGTGCCTCTCTTGTTTCATGCCATCACACTCACTCTGTCTCTCTCTCTCTCTCTATCTGAAGTACTCACATATGACACATATGATCTGTGATGTGAATCTCCTTGACTGGCATAATTCTCTTGCTTCCTCTGCCCCAAACTACAACCATCTATGCTGAGAGTCATCCACGCCTTGGTTGACCAACATCACGAGAGGCCCAGGCCACCAACATCACGAGAGGCCCAGGCCAGGACCGTCATCTTTGCCTTCTACTGGTTAACCAACTTCACGAGAGGCCCAGGCCAGGACCGTCATCTTTGTCTTCTATTGGTTAACCAACATCACAAGAGGCCGAGGCCAGGACCCACTCTCCTTCTTAGAGGCTCAGCAACGACCCTCCCATAATGGCACCTGTCAGTAATGGACTCCATCCAATGATCGACCTACTGTAACTCCCAGACTCTAACATTATGTCTGAAACTGAACTTAAGGCTGTGCGCTATGCCTGGCACTCTGTTATGTGTCATGTGAAAGACATTGCGCTATATGAATACTATGTGCTACCAGTGCTTACCCAAGCATTTACATAGAATTACCTGACCATCCTGCACACATACACACACACACACACACACACACACACACACACACACACACACAACCAGGACAAGAAGAAGTAAATCCAAAGTCACAAAGTTGGGATCCTACACTTCACTCCACTGTGCTCTGGCTCCCTCTGTAGGCTGCACAGCAAACATGCAGACTTAGCAGGTGTGACCTTGCAGCCTGGGAACTGAGAGATCATGGGAAGTCATGTTAATCAAGTGGATGCAAACTGTCCCCCATAGGTGGCAATACAATTACAGTATGGGAAAGTCATGTGTCTTCAACCCAACTCCACCAGTCATTTAGTGGCTATAGCCTCTCTCTCTCTTTGCTGACTGCAGCCAGTAATCCTGCAGGTTTGTAGCCATTTAGTCTCCTATTAAATCACGTGCACACACACACACACACACACACACACACACACACACACACACACACACACACACACACACAAGCACACACACACAAGCACACACACAAGCACACAATCATCACACTGCCCGCTATAATCATTATCTTTGTTACTGTCATGTGTGTTATTGTCAAACTGTCAGGGACACCAAAACCAGCTGAATAGCCTATGTCTTGAATTTGACTGCCAGACAAGAGCAAATAGCAGGCGCATTAGGAGCCTACAGCATAATAACAAGAAATAACAACAGTGATGCAAAACAACATCCTGTCTGAGGGAGGGAAAGAAATGAGAGAGAGAGAGAGAGAGAGAGAGAGAGAGAGAGAGAGACCAAGGGACAGAGAAGTGAGGAGAGAAAAACAGGGGAGAGAGATAAAAAGAGGGAGAGCTTGTCTGGTCTAATTTGGATTGTAGTGTGAAGTGCATACCTGGGCAAACTACCACATGCGGCCCGTTGAGCTATTTAATCCGGCCCGCTGAGCCTTCCCAAAATAAAATAATCTCTCATGTAGCCAAGGTAACTAAAACCCGGCCCGTTTGTCAAAATCTAAAACCCAATGTGGCCCTTTGGCCAAAATAATTGCCCACCCCTGGTGAAGTGGCTGCAGTGTGTATGACCCATTTCCTGTTTCCAGACTCACTCATTTATTGCACATCTCTCTCTCTCTCTCTCTCTCTCTCTCTCTCTCTATCTGTCTATCTAATTCTCAAGGGGGAAATCTAAGCAGTCAATGGCTTTGGATTATCTGTGAGCTGATTAGCCTAGTAAACCAGCGCCACCCGCTGGACGCCAAAATCTTGACCAATCATAACGCAGAGATGTGTTTTGAATCAAAGCGGGGTTTAAAACCAAGCATAATGCAGAGATGTGTTTTGAATCAAAGCGACGACAGAGTGTTGGCCTATAGGCACAGACATGGTTTGAAAGACAACGGGTTGTGCTCATCAACAATCTCCCGTTGTATCCATTCATCGGGGCCAGACTAAATTAGACATCCAATCTCACATTTAGGCTGGTTTATCAGGCTATGAGCTGATGTAAAAAACAAGTGACAGAAGGAGAGATAGCACAGTTCAAGGAATGTCAACACACCAGTTAGAGATGTGTCTGGGAAACATAATAAGTTACAGATGCCATCTTTCTTTGTTTTTCATCTGGTTTAAACCAGATGAAAAACAAAGAAAGATGGCATCTGTAAGCACAGGTGTCAAAATGAAATTTGGCACAAGGTCCATGGAATTATTACACAGTCACACCTCTGAGAGAAATGTTTGTGGTTTCACCAGAAGAAATGTTGTGACCGCGTGATAGATTATGAAGTGTAGTTGGCAACACTGCATGCAGGAAAATTACAGTAAACAGGCTTCTGATGATGGATAGATTGATAGACTAAACAACGTCTCTCCTCCTCTGATCATCTGGGAATAGTTGGGGAGCCTAAAAGTCTCAAAAGCTCAAGAAAACGGGTTGAACCTGACACGGACAGTGGTACATTCTATTTGTGTTTTTTTCTGTTAACTTTGACCCCAAGAAACAATAACGTTTTTGCAATATTTCCACTATGCACCCTACATATTTTTTTGTCAGAAAATTGTGACAATAATCCCCCCCCCCCCTTCAAACTGGATAGGATGTTACAGTAATAAATGCATGCCAAATGGACTGAACACAGGTGCGGACAACATCCACTGAAAAAATAACTCATCATCTCTGAAATTATACAACAATTAGGTCCGGTCGAACTATTTCTGAATGATTGGACGAGATGCATTCCAAGCGTCACTACAAGTGATGATATCTGGCAGCAGCCCCCTAGAGACTCTTTACATCTATTGCAATCGCCGCGCATTTTCCACCAAGCTGGAAAATAAGAAACTCAACAGCGGGTCATTACAGACTGAAAGGGGCCCCCAAAATTGACTGTTTAATCATTTACGTAGTTGGGGTTGTGTTTCAACAAAAATGACTTTAAACTGGAGTTAAACAACTGTACAACATAAATAATTATATTGAAAATGCTTGAAGATTAGAACAATGTGGTTCATATTGGTATTTATGGGAGTGAAGGGCCCCCATGTCCTGTTTGCTTGGGGCCCCTATAAGTACCTTGAAACGGCCCTGAGTATGCTCAGCCTGCGGCTTTGTGCCCTGCAGCCAAACCACACCCCGTGATGATATTCTGCTAAAATCACTCCCACTCGTGTGATGTTGCTTAACATATGATGGAAAGAGAGTTTGTACAATCCAAGGACTGTCTGACTGACAGAGTAATATGAACAGAAGAAAAGTAAATAAAAATGACATCTGACAGCACAAGTGTCCAAGTGAAAGTCGGCAGAGGGCCCAAGGAAATATTACACACCTTCATGAGAGATGTTTGTGGGTTCACCAAAAGACAATTAATGAGAGATGAGAATGTCAGATTGTGAGAATTCAATGTTCTCACAGCATGCAAGGAATTTGAACAGGTCTCTTATGAACAGGCTACATATGGGTGTCTCATTTGATTTCAATTCAATTACATTTTATTTGTAGAGCACTCAAATACAGTACATTGTCTCCCTTCACTTTACTTATAATTCATTTTTAGGAAGAAACCTGGTTGCTTAGATGCTCTATCATGAACTGATAAAAAAAAGATGACACCTGAAAGCACTGGTGTTAGAGTGAATTGGCACAATTACTGTTAGTGGCTTCACTAAAAGAATAAGTTGTGAGATTGTCAGATTGTGAGATTATAAATCAAAGTGTAGTTGGTGGCAACACTGCATGCAAGGAATTTGAATAGACCTCTGATAATCGATAGGTCCAACCACCTCCACTGAAGATATATCAGGACAATTATCAGTGGGGTGGTTATGATCAATCAAGACAGATGAAACTGCTCATAGACACCCTGCTAGGGTGACTTTTCTGACGCACCCATTAAATCTCAAAAGCATGCAAAATTAGAGCTGAAAGCATATTAAAAATGACAGAATGAGAGTTTTCACTGTCCAAGGAATGAAAACACACCCCTTCCAGGCAACAGGAATAGATAAATAAAAAAGATGACATCTGAAACCAAAGGTCTAAGAATGAAAGTTGGCAGAAGGTCCAAGGAATTCTTACACAGTCACTCCTCTCTGTGAAATGTTTGTGGGTTCACCGAACGAAACTTTGTGATCGTGTGAGACTGTCAGATTCTGAACTGTAGTTTGCAACAACTAGCAAGCCTAAATTCTGAACGTCCGGTGCGCTGCATGGATGCAAACTGCATTCTGGGCTGATTGCTCGTTAAAAAAGGTTTTATTATGATGATCATCTAAAGATGGCCATTTATTCACTGAATGTTTTTTCAAATGAGGCAACTGACTGTTGTGCTGTCAGAGACACTGGATGGCAAACTGGAAGCTAATACTAACAGAACGGGGAAAGAAAAGAAAATTGAAACTGAAGATGGGGGAGGTGTGTAACAAGAAACGCTATTACTGTATATGGCAGGTCTTTCACTCCATCTAGACTGTACAACACCACTGTACAACACTACCTGGGGCGCTGCTAGAAATTTTGGGCCCTATTACAAAAAATTATTTTGGGCCCCTCAAATATTGATTTAAATATTAAAAATTTTCTCTGGGCCCCCGTCAGTACCAGACCCTTTAGAATCATCCATAACTGTGTAAATAATGTCTCAGGATCGTTGCATGTGGTAGCGATTTTATTGCATTTTATGATGATGTAGTAATTTATTGATTAACACATTTATTTAGACTATTTACAGTATGTTTTAGTCGGAATCTTACACATTAAATATTTGATCTATCCCCTTGACCGATGTGATAAATGAGTTTTCAGATGTGGGTTAATCATTTTATCTTCTTATCTTTTGTAAATACAATTGTGTGTGTCTCTGTAGCATTACATTTATCAGTAAGAAGCAGGGGAAACAAAGATAAAAATGTCTGATTATAATTTTACATTTCTGAGTACATGGAAATATTTAGTAATACACTGTAAACCCTGATTCGTTCAGTAAACATAAAAATTTTTTGGTAACCCGTTGCCCCAAATATTTTATGGTAAGTTAACGTAAAGGTTTACTGTCAAGTATACAAAACATGTCAAGTTGACATAACATATATATTTCTGTACAATGATCAAGTTCTGCATGTTATGATAACGTCAAATTTTAGGCAAGCATGTCCTAAATATATATATTGATTAAATTGATAGACATTTGTTATATTAACTGAACCCATGAAAGTGATACACAAAGCTGTTTTCCTTTTCAAAGATAAAGCATTTATTTATCCAACAGAATTTTGGAATATAAAACACTGAATATAAAACAGTGGTAACACATCAAACCCTGGGGGTAACATAATGTCATTTACTTTTATCCTCATAATACATGTGGGTTTTAAAAAAGACAGATTGATTCAAAAAATAACAAAAAAGTCCCTGATGTGGGTGTGATAACAGAAAAACAACATTTAAATGAAAACACACTGTGAATTAAAGGAATAGTTCGGTTTTTAAGACTTAAAGCCTTGTTTCTAGATTGTTTCTGATGAAATACAATGGTTTTTATTTTAGTTTTGACACAGGCTGCTATTAGGAGTATTTCCATCTTTTGCTGCAGCCTTTAGAATGGCAGCTATGGGCACTTACGAAATCGCTCCTAAAAATGCATTAAATGTACGTTTGTAAAGACGTGAAACTCACTGAGTGGTTAGTAATATTCACTGATGCACAGACAAAAAAAATCATCACGAACCGTGACTTCCTTCATTACTTTTACAGCTTCTAAACTTTTAGGCGGATGGATACGGGTGAGAAAATAGGTCCACAATTGAGAATAAATGGTCAAAAACCTGTCGGAAACCATGCAGTTTGCAGCGATATTTATGTCAGCACATCAGTGAACATTACTAACCACTCGGTGAGTTTCACGTCTTTACAAACGTACATTTAATGCATTTTTAGGAGCGATTTCGTAAGTGCCCATAGCTGCAGGGCCGCTGCTAAGGTTTTGGAGGCCCTAAGCTTAACTGGTCAGGAGGCCCCCCCCCCCCCAAAAAAAAAAAAAAAAAAAAATAACAAAAGCAAAGACTTCGAAGTTCCACTCAAACCTGCACTGCGGATATCTTGAACTTTGTTGACTAAGGCACGATATCTACAAACTACAGTGACAATTGTCAACTACTTGCAAACATGCCACATTCATTTTAAAATCCAGATTGTTTCATATTGCAACCAACCGAGCCTAAATTGAGCAACATCATTGAACGTTAAGTTAGCAAAACAATTAACGTTAGCCTAAACGGACTTACCGGCCAGGGATGCACGGGCGTCTTCTTTTTGCTTCTTTTTCTTTCGCTTTTCAGCACCAGATTCATGCTGTCTCTTCATTATTAGATGTCAACGATGTTGACACATTTACTGAACATTTGCACAGCAGAATCTTGCAATTTGCAGTTTTCTAACGTTGCTGCTTGCTGCTTCAATCAAAGCCGACACAACAAACTCAAAGACGCAATTTGGGATGTACCATTTCAGGGAATAGGGGTGGGTAGGACTATCTTTGTATATTAGGCAAAACTGTTAATTTGCTTGAATAGTATGATGAGTTACGCAATTTTTAACAAAAAATGATGGGCCTATTCATTACTAATTCATATATTTTTGCAATGTAACTATTATCATGACATTTTTTAGTAAAGCTCAAAATTGGAGGCCCCCCGAGGCCCTGCCAAGTGGTTGAGGCCCTACGCACCTTGCGTACTCTGCGTATGGGGAACGGCGGCCCTGCATAGCTGCCATTCTAAAGGCTGCAGCAAAAGATGGAAATTCTCCTAATAGCAGCCTGTGTCAAAACTAAAATAACAACCATTGTATTTCATCAGAAACGATCTAGAAACAAGGCTTTAAGTCTTAAAAACCGAACTATTCCTTTAACAGTGGCTTTTTTTTGCATGTAAAATGACATCAAGCCCCTTGTGAATATCAAGATATTAAACATCTAGGTAAACAGAAATATATACATTTGAGAGAGAGAGAGAGAGAGAGAGAGAGAGAGAGAGAGCAGACAGATAGATAGAGAGAGAGAGAGAGAGAGAGAGAGAGAGAGAGAACAAAAACAAACACAGCAGGGCACTAAATCATTCAATGTGTCTAGAAAAGACATTTCTACCTCGCATAGTCAAAACACTGACTGACAACTGAAATATGTGTCAAAGTATTAACACTGGGCACTAACAAATTTCCTATTACCCATAATACATGTGTGCTACAAAAATAATGATTACATGTCAAGGGGATTTAACCAGATTTACAGAAAACAGGGGGCAGGGGGAAGCAGAGAGAGATAGAGAGCATTATATCATTGTGACATTATTTTGCATTACATCGTCAGCTGATTTGACAGTGTTAGGACTTTTCCTTTAATTGTACCCCTTCCTATGTTCAGCAGGACTTGTTGAATGAAAGTGAATGTGTTGGCCATGCACTTTGGATAATTTAAATGGAGTGCATAGGTAAGGCCAAACAGAAGGCACATGGCCTGGGCCAGATTATCAAGACTGTCCATCACAACATTTCCCTCTAAGATGATGCCTAGACTGGATGGGTTGAGTGGGTGTTCGGCAATGTCCTCTTGTGTGAAGCATAAAATCCCAACTGCGATGTGTCTGTAGGAGTCCTCATCATCAGTAACCTGGACAAAACATAACAAAAAAAGTCATTTTTGGATAGAACACATTCACATTCACATGTTAAGATGAGTATCATGAATACAGATTACACAATAAATAGAAGGATACTTTATTTAAGCATAAAGATAGAGATTATCCAATCCAATCACCTTAGTGTTTGAGAACTATAAGCAATACTACTTACAAAGCAAGCCTTGAAAAAAATCACTTGGATTGTCGTCCAAAAGGATGGGAAGCCCTCTCAGGACAAGGCATCTGATATCGGCAATGTCTGATGTCTGGATTGCAATAATAAAAACAAGGGCATCACTGATATTGTTGACAGAACTCATTCAAAACAACAATACACAAAGTCAGAGTATTGCTTAAAATTGCATACCTTTGTCTGGCGCAAAAGAACATCCAAAAGCTGTCCCTTTAGACCTTTCTTCGACCTGATGATGTCCACAAGTTGAGGGCAGTGACGATCCAGAGATTCGTAGAATTCCTGCTTAAGGTTTTTCCCAACGACTCTGTTGAATTCATGGTAAACCTGAAACACAAATAAATCACAAATACAAAAATCATGTTTGCTTGATGTCTGATTGATTAATTTTAAAGGGTTGTCTAATTTACTTATAAACTTTATAAACCCAGACAAAGGAGAAATTTGCTGTGATTCAATCAACAGGCATGTTGTTCAAAGCCACTAAGTGCTGTCAAAAACAAAAATACTGAGAAAATTTGATACAGCATAGACCTGGCACTAACATTAAAGGAATTAAGCATACTAGTAGCCTCACGTTCAGTTTTATTTTCGCTATGCTCCCATGCAGTTAACATTAGTTATCAGTTAGTTATTCGGTTTATGTTGCATCAAATCTTCTAGTTCTTTTTCCAACAGACAGAAATCCGTGACCCTGCATCACCCTAAATGCTATCTGTAAGAAAAAGAATAGAAAATGATACAACAATGACTGAATAGCAAATGGGCAACTAATGTTACCTGAATGGGGCATAGGAAAACAAACTGAAAATAGGTCCCCATTCATGTTACCAGCCAATTCACTATTCAGTCTATGTTGAACAACATTTTCTTGTTCTTTTTCCTTATCACAGCACTCAAAACAACAGAACTATGAATTGATTCATACCTGGAATTTTCCTTAAAGGAACACGCCACCGTCTCTTCCATATTGAGCTATGTTCTTGCCTGATCTTAGACGGAGTTGAAGCATACCTGTAACCTGATAACTGTGGTGTAGAAGTATCATAATTTGGGAGCACTTCGGCGTTAGCGCAATAATAGCTTCACTCCTGAAACCGAAAGTGAAGATATTACTGCGGCAACGCTCGAAGTGCTCCCAAATATAATTCCGCCATACAATATAGTTATCCATTTTATCAGCTCAGAAAATCGCTATGCTTTACTTTATATAACCATACTTGGATAATGTAACTACTCAGATAACCGTATTTAAATAGGGAAAACTTGGAAGTGTTTGATTGCTTCAGTCTTCACGACTGTTTGGATCTGGAGGAAATAATGAGCCTTGCTAAGTGCTAACAACTTAGCGCCGCGCGCCAGGACGATGGAGTGCACACACAGAGACGAAAGAGGTATGCTTCAACTCGTCTAAGATCGGGCAAGAACATAGCTCAGTATGGAAAGACGGTGGCGTGTTCCTTTAAACAAAGACAAAAAATATACACTTACCTGATTTTCGACAAAGAGTGCTGGCCAACGCTGAATCACCTGGCTCACAGGAGGCTTGTCTGTCACAACTTCTTTTCTTCTAAGAGACAGCGTTAAGTCCATCTGCTGATTGATAAGGACTCCATCTGGGTTTCTCTTTCGCATCTCATCAGCCAAAAGTTGTCTAGCTGCTTCAAGACTGGTGGCATCATGTCCTTCTGGGAAATTTGGCAGGTAGTTGACTTCTCCTTTTTTGGGTTTCTTTATGTTCTTGTTAGGTGGGTCACCACCAGCGCAGCGTCCTCCTCGTTTCCCACCGTTCACCTTTACATCTTCATGACCCAAGGCCCTCATTTTTGCTCTGTAGTTACCCATCTTATCTGCAAGGCTCTGTATCCATTTACAATAACCAGTCTGGGATGCTGTTTCACAAAGACAGGGATGGGCTGCAATTAAAGCCTTGGCAACAGATTCATAATCTTTTCTGACAGGGTAAGCTTTGAACTGAGAGTATATGGTTTCTGCTAATTTGTGAAGAATGTCATGTTTCATCTCTTTTGGAAGCTTCATCATCGTTCCATCCTTGAGGTAGCGCAAATTCCCTTGTCGAAGTCTATATTCTACATCAACAGAAAACTTTGGAAGACAAAAGTCAGCAGGCCATTGTTTCCTCATCGTCTGGGGTGGCGTGGGGAGCAAGACTGTATCTGCTGTACTTACACTCACTGTATCTGCTGTGTTTAGGCTATCATTCAGATTTTCGTTCAAATTTTGATTTTCAATTGAGACTGGAGAGATTGGAACCAATTCAAGTACTGGGATAATTTTCACAGTTGGTTTTTCAGGGAGTTCAGACACATCTGTCAGATTACAAAGTTCATTGTCAAACTCTGGGTCTCTAAACTGTAAATTGAAGTTATACTGAAGGCTCAGCTTGGTTTTCAAGAAACAAATTAAATCCTCCACTGAACTAGGCCTTGATGCCATTGAAACCTTCCTAATGTCGCCATCACAGAGGATCACTCTCATCGTCATGGTCTGGGAGGCCATCTGAAGGGGAAACAATAAAGGAAATTCAACAATGAATATAATGCCTTGTTGTCACCATTATTTTCCCCTGTGCATTATAAGCTGAAAGGGGAAAAGTATCATTTAGATCTGTGAGCTGAAGCACACAAAACAATGGATCATCTGCACAGCAAAGCTCAAATGAACGGAGATGTTCAGAGTACCATGCAGTCATGACTTTGCATATAAACATTATCTCCGTGTTTACAGCAATTATGTTACTGATTTGCCTGAATTCAGGAAGACATGAGCATGATCCTGGGTCATTCCGTGTGAAATCAACCAGTGACGGACCGGTCACCCTCTCTGAAAAATCTGAAAAAAATTACAGTTGTTTGTATGCTCAACCTATGCTTGAATCTGAAATAGTAAGTCTGTATCACTAATGGTTGCAAAAGTACAGCCATTTGAAATTTCAAGTATTTTTAAGCATTTTGGTGAACAAGCCTTTTGTTCAACTTCCAACATTGCTGGCTCTTTCAGTATTTCACACACAATTGTGAAACCATGTGAATAGAAACACATTTTCCTGTAGAATTCAAAAATCAGCTCAGATCAGATGTATCTGGTTTTATTTTCCCCCTCCAAAGCTTTGAAAATGGCAATAAATTCTATACTTGTTTGGACACCTCCACCTTTCAGGGCTTCTTGTGCAAAAACTAAGTGAGACAAATTTATCGGAGTATTTTTCCTATTCACATATGGATTTTGCAGTCCTGTTTGTGCATTAACTTTTGTTGATATTGTTATCATACTGTCAGAGCATTTTTTTAAAAACAGGTATGATTTTTACAAAGGCTTTATTCATCCTCTCATTTCACCACGTGGACAGTTAGCAAGATTTTTTTAAATTTTACTATGAGTCATTCAGTATCTGAGGAACACCTATCCAAAATTTGGTGTTGTTGCTGAGTCTCGTTATTTAGATATGATTTTTTGAAAATATTGTCAGTAAATCCACTGAATTAAAGGAGAAATCCTACTCAACAACTTACTTCCATTTCTATTTAATTCTGCCCCATTCACTCAGCATTAGTTTGTTTGTTATTTGGTCTATAATCAATTTTTATGTTCATTCAGGTAACTGGAACAATGGGCCTATTGGCTTTATGCTGGATTTCTCCTTGCTTATCTGCAGTACCACATTGCGCCATATGTGGTGCACTTTCAATACAATGGAAGTCAATGTAAATCAGTGGAGTTACTGACAATATTTTCAAAAAATCATATCACAATAACGAGACTCAGCAACAACACAAAATTTTGGACAGATGTTCCTCAGATACTGAATGAGTCGTGGTAAAATTTAAAAAAATCTTGCAAACTGTCCACATGGTAAAATAAGAGGATGAAAACAGCATTTTCCAAAATTGGAACCATCTTTGAAGAAATGCTCTGACAGTATGACAACATTATTAACAAAAGTTAATGCATAAACAGGACCGCAAAATCCATATTTGAGTGGGAAAAAAACTCGGATAAATTTGTCTCACTTCCTTTTTGAACAAGAAGCCCTGAAAGGTGGTGGTGTGAAATCACACATAGAATTTACAGCCATCTTCAGAGCTCTGGAGAGGGGAAACTACACAAGATATATCTGATCTGAGTAGATTTTTGAACTCTACAGGAAAATGTGTTTCTATGCACATGGTTTCATCATTGTGTGTGAAATACTAAAAGAGCCAGTTATGTTGGAAGTTGGACAAAAGGCTTGTTCACCAAAATGCTTAAAATTACTTGAACTTTCAAATGGCTGTACTTTTGCAACCATTAGTGATACAGACTTACTATTTCAGATTCAAGCATAGGTTGAGTATACAAACAACTGTAATTTTTTTCAGATTTTTCAGAGAGGGTGACTGGTCCATCGCTGGTTGATTTCACACGGAATGACCCTCCTGCTGAAAGCACCATGTCTGCTCTGTATTCTATCCCATCAATACAGACTGAGGATACAACCAAAACTGCAGATGTGTTTGGAAGTTTTTGAGACAGCACTGTCTTAATGTTATTTGGGAAAGTGGAGACCAAAACAGATGTAACTCTGGACATCTCAGTCTGTGGCCTGTAAAAGGAACTGCAATCTAACTGATAGCTGACAGATTTCTGGTGTCTCACGGCAAGTGTCATAGGTACATTCTTAAAGTTCTTAGCATCATGAACAACATTCTTGAAAAATTGATGCTTTCCCTCAAAGCGCATTGTCCACACTTCACAAAGAGGACCATGTAGCTTAATAAGCTCACAGTAATGCTCAAGGTAGTGATGTTTTGGTTTAAGCCTAAAATCTGGGAATGTATCCTGCAGAAGATCTCTATGCTCAGCTATCTTGTATTCAAGAATGCACAATGACTCTGAAGTGTGTTTTGGAGCAACAACCAATGACACAATGTCCTTTAAGAGCATGAGTATTTCCCATGTGTTATCCCCCTCGGGAATGCAATGGCCAATGAGAAGAGGAAGAAGCCTGATAAGGCACCAATTCTCATGGCCATTTCCTCCTATCGTTCCCTTGGTGAACGCTTTCCTAATTAGTTGTGGCTGGTCTGTTTTGTCAGTGAATGAGTATGGAAATGATCTGACGGCTGCATTCAGCATGTCTAGAGTGAAGTACTTTTTAGCTATTAGGTCAGCAATGCAAAGAGACATCTCTGTGGGAACGATGCCTTCCAACACATCATGCAAGAGGTCTGGGGGATAACCACCGATAGCATGAAAATACTCCAAATTTGCAGTGAGTGGACATGCTCTTTTCACCCCTGTATTCTTTCCTATTGCTGGATCATGCAGAACCTCTTGTACATGCATGTCATGTATATCTCTGTCTCTCAACTGAAATGAACCTGAGCATACCTCTTGGAGCTGTGTTTCACTCCTGGATGCCATGCAGAACCTGCAGAATTTTTCCACGGAGAAGCTCTCATAAAATCCTGCAAGAGAATGTGCACCCAAGTTATCAGCAGACACAAACAGAACAGTTCCTTTCACACAAGTACCCAGCTGCTCCATGTAAACGCCTTGCTGTTCAAGAGTGCGTAGATCACTTAGAAGTGGATACAGAACTTTTTCATAGCCACACTTTTTAAGTGTTGTTGAATAGCACAAAAGTGCCAGCTGAATAGAGTTGAGAGTTGATCTGTATTTTGCTGGGATATTCGCAATGGCCCAGTATATCGCACACATCTTATGCTTCCCCCTTGCTGTCCCTAACGGGTTAGCGACTTCAAACTCATCGATATAGAGAATGAGGGCAATTCGGAACTCATCACTGGATAGAAGGACATTTTCCCTGAAACTCCTGCCATCTCTACGCGAATTGTACTCAGTTGGGACATGAACTGGTTTTGACATAGCCTTCTGTAATATGTCTTGCCTGCTAAGCAACTTTTGAAGCATCTGCAGCAGAGGAACATAAGCCATTGTCTTACTCCCTTTCTCCACTACATACTCTACAGGCATTAACAGTGGGAATTCACGCAACACATATGTCGCTCTCCTTTTAGTGGTTGCTAGACATCCATCTCTGCCACAATGTGCAGTGACAATGTTGCTTTCAGTCACAGTCTTTACTACCTCTTTTATGACTGATCTGTCAATATCTCCAAAATGCTTCTGTAAAACCACCTTCACTTTTTTGTATGTTACTGGTTCAGACAGCTGAAATAAGTGACAAAGCCGCTTAATGACTACCTGGACAGATGTTTCAGGTATGTGCAGCCCTGTTTGCATTTCTAAAAACAAAGCTGCCAATTTATGCTCCAATTGGTCTTCTAAAGTACCTGCCTCAGATGTGTCTTCTTCAGTGTCACTATCAATGTCGCTAAGATGCACTTCATCTAGAGGAATATCATCCCCTGTGCTTTCATAGTCCAAATCGGCACTAACAACTAATTCCGATTTGAACATCCTGAAGTTGTGTGCTCCTTACTTTTATGTGCATTGAAAGTTGAGTAGATGCTACTCTCAAATGCACAGTCTTTAAATGGGCACTGAACAATTTGATGATCTCTAAGATGTCTACGAAGATGCGTGAAATATTCAGTCTCTTGGCATGGTGCAAGAAAGTCGCATAGTTGACAACGTAACGTAATTTGTACAACCGTATCGGGAGATTGACGAGAAAAATGTAGGCGGGAGAGATGCGTCTTAAGAGCACCAAAGGACTTAAATGTGCACAGACACTCATTATGTGGACATGGAAATGGTTCACTAGCATGGCTATCATGCTTCAGCCTGTAGTGTCTTAATATCTGTGCTCTCTCTTCACAATTAAATGTGCAATATTTGCACTTCCAAATCATGTTCGCCTCACTGTCTGCATGCAAAATAGGAGTTGAGGTGGCTAGCATATAAAGTTACTGGTGGGGGAACCTGCCAGCATCGTAGCATAGCAGCAATTTATCTAGATTTTGTCTTTTATCTCTATTTGACCCTGGTTTATCAACCGCCTAGAGCAGGGGTCGGCAACCCTAGGCACGCGTGCCACGAGTGGCACGCCAAGGAATTTCCAGTGGCACGCGGACATTGCACTACCCTAATAATTTAATACATTAAAAATGTTCAGACATATGATGAAATGACATTGACCTTAAAAAATCACTATGCCGCAATAGCGCCCCCCTCCCCATATTTATTTTTCCCACTAGATGTGCCCCATTGATGCATTGCTAAGATGGCAAAGAAGCCGACAGGTCGGGCATTCCACTCTTCCTGGACCGCAGAATATGTGTGCTGTGTGCACTTATGTTTTGAAAGTGTTGCGTGTCGAACATACAATGTTAGACGTCATTACGAGACAAAGCGCGAAAAGACTTTCAAAGCTCAGGCAGATAGGTATGGAAAGCCAAAACTGCCAGAAAACGTATATATTACCTCGCGTTGAACTCAAGTACGCCCGTAAAATCCGCCCGTTTGTCCGTTATTGCGCCGCTTTTTTCGCCGCTCTGAACGGCAGCGCCGTTAAAATCGCCCGGAATTTCCGGAAAATCGTCCGCTTTTTACGCCGTATTGATGTTCTGCAACTCGCGCGTTTTTTACGCGCGTTTTGTGCACCAAACCGCGCGTAAAAAGCGTGCGAGTTGCGCAACACAACGCGCGTAAAAAACGGCCGTCTTACATTATGATAATGATATCCATCCTTCTTTTCTGACAGCCAATAGTTTTGAAATGTTTGGAAGGGAGAAAAATACTGCCCCTTCTACCTGGATTCGAACCCAGGACTGTTGGCATTGCAGGCTTGGTATTAGCCCATTACTCTAGCAGAAGATACATGGTGTGGTGCTGAACAGTAATAAGAACATAACAGTAACAACAATTTTAAAAAAAATGCCACTCTTAGATGTCATGAAAGGCTAAATAGTGATTCATATTAACAATGAGCTTCATTTATAGGTTATTTTCTTCCTCCCTCCTAAAGTATTAACCAATGTGAAGGTACAATGCAGTAAAGTTTGAGCAATCTTTGCCACATAGGTGATCTGTGCTGAACTGTTTTGGTATACTTGCTTGATCAGCCATTGGGCGCAAACATTTCAAAACTATTGGCTGTCAGAAAAGAAGGATGGATATCATTATCATAATGTAAGACGGCCGTTTTTTACGCGCGTTGTGTTGCGCAACTCGCACGCTTTTTACGCGCGGTTTGGTGCACAAAACGCGCGTAAAAAACGCGCGAGTTGCAGAACATCAATACGGCGTAAAAAGCGGACGATTTTCCGGAAATTCCGGGCGATTTTAACGGCGCTGCCGTTCAGAGCGGCGAAAAAAGCGGCGCAATAACGGACAAACGGGCGGATTTTACGGGCGTACTTGAGTTCAACGCGAGGTAATATATACGTTTTCTGGCAGTTTTGGCTTTCCATAGATAGGAACGATAGGTTATTTCAGACACACAAGAGAGTTTAGGCTACTTCCAACCACATTGACACATATCTGCGAATACGCGCCAGCTTCAGTCAGAGTTCGCAGAGCGCTTTTGGGGACTTTCAGAAGTAGGATAGCGCAGTGTTCTCTTCCTTGATCAAACCAGCTTTGACGGACATGAAATTTATTTGGCTCTGATAAGAGTGGTTGGGCAAGTTCAATTAACTTACAAAACACATTGCAGGGCCAACATCATTTACGCCTGCTGAGCATCTTTACCGAAAAGTTCAGTTGTCTGCGCAATATCGCACTTACCCTGACATAGCCCGCCCATAATACGAATGTTCATCGGATGAACAGCAGTATTATGGTCGGGCTATGTCAGGCTATATCGCACTGGCTTTAATAACAGTGTTCGGATCGACCTATCTGTGTGAACAGATATTTTCGCACATGAAGTAGCCTAACGTTATGTCCTTTGCCCCTCCCAAAGTCGTCTGACAGCGGTGCATTCCGAAACATGCGTCCAAAGTGACCAATTACCAACCGCACATTTCAGAGCAAAGTAAGGAGAAGCAGGGCCATGCAGGGATCACATTGACTATTAGGCAAAACATTTACTTTCTAACAAGACAAGGCCTATTTCAAATTGGCAGGTTATTGTTAATGAAGTTACTTAGCCTATTATGCTTTCTTTTTTTTCAATCTTTGCTATTGTTATCAGTTCCATCTTCAATTGGCTCTGTGAATAACATGCCTACTGTCAGATTTTGGATTTTAGGCCTACTTTGTGAATTTGTTGCCTATATGGTTGTTATCTGAAGAGAGGGAGAGGGAAATATGGCTGTTCTAAAACCTTGAAGTCTGTGAGGATAAAACAGTGCAATGGTGTTTTACATTTGCTCAATGTCCATATCCATCTAAATATGTAGCCAGTATTTAATTTCACATAATTAAACACACCTACTGGCACACTAACTAATATGAAAATTTCTAAATGGCACAGCATGGCAAAAAGGTTGCCGACCCCTGGGCCTAGAGCCTACAAAAGTGTCGGTAAACGATATCTGACAAGTAAAAGTGCCATTGGATAAACGCTAAATGCATATGTAGCAACACGTGCAGCTAGCGCTAAATGTGCAGCAATTAGTTCAGTCTTCAACGACACATTACTAGTTTCACTTCATTTCTGACTAGCACAATACCGTTTACTACTGACGTTACAGCGAATAGTGAAGGGAAAAGTATTAAACTTAAGCATTCAGATTTTGAGGCAAGTATACCTTCGTTTGTGTTGTTGTGTTGAAGAAACTTTCTTCTGACAAATTTATCTTGTTCTTCGTTCAGCCGCCCGCCTCTTAGTCTTCAAGAGATGAGCTCGAGGTGAATTTGAGAGACGTTAAGGCGTGGGAAAAAAGACCAAAAAGATACATTTCGGCAGCCGTCCAATAGAATCGTCTCTCTTGACCCAGGTTTATCAGTTCCCATTGGCAACAGTAATGAAAATGTTGAGTCAGCTGACAAATCCTTGTTGATTGTACAAAGTCATTAAAACGGCAATCTGTTCATAAAAATTTCCTGTACTATGTGGAATATTCTGAAAAGCATGTGCAATATACAAAGTTTTATATGTTCAGTAAACATTTGGGTTTACAGTGTAAATACAGTAGTTTTTTAACACCATGATGTTCTAAGTATATAGAAATGTTAATATCATAAGGACATGAGTCAGCTTGAGTGAGGGTTTTGGGATATAAATCATACACACACACACACACACACACACACACTCTCTTTCTCTCTCTCTCACTCTCTCTCTCTCTCTCTCTCTCTCTCTCTCTCTCTCTCTCTCTCTCGCACAGACACACACACACTCTCGGTCTCTCTTGCGCACACATACACACACACACACACACACACACACACACACACACACACTCAATTGACAACGCCATTGCCAATGTTTCCTGAGCAGGCACCAATCAAGTACCAGTGCTTACCCAAACGTTTACACAAAGTCTAACCCTTTAAACCTGCATGTTAACAAGTGGGGCTGTTTTGAGACCTGCCAATTTACCGGCATCAACCGGTTTACTGGTAAAACCTGGCCCATAGTCAACATCTAAAACCCAATGTGGCCCTTTGGCCAAAATAATTGGCCATCCCTGGTGAAGTGGCTGCAGTGTGTATGACCCATTTCCTGTTTCCAGACTCACTCATTTACTGCACATCTCTCTCTCTCTCTCTCTCTCTCTCTCTCTCTCTATCTATCTATCTATCTATCTATCTATCTAATTCTCAAGGGGGAAATCTAAGCAGTCAATGGCTTTGGATTATCTGTGAGCTGATTAGCCTAGTAAACCAGCGCCACCCGCTGGATGCCAAAATCTTGACCAATCATAACGCAGAGATGTGTTTTGAATCAAAGCGGGCGGGGTTTAAAACCAATCATAACGCAGAGATGGGTTTTGAATCAAAGCGACGACAGAGCGTTGGCCTATAGGCACAGACATGGTTTGAAAGACAACGGGTTGTGCTCATCAACAATCTTGTATCCATTCATCGAGGCCAGACTAAATTAGACATCCAATCTCACATTTAGGCTGGTTTATCAGGCTATGAGCTGATGTAAAAAACAAGTGACAGAAGGAGAGATAGCACAGTTCAAGGAATGTCAACACACCAGTTGGAGATGTGTCTGGGAAACATAATATGTTACAGATGCCATCTTTCTTTGTTTTTCATGAAAAACAAAGAAAGATGGCATCTGTAAGCACAGGTGTCAGAATGAAATTTGGCACAAGGTCCATGGAATTATTACACAGTCACACCTCTGTGAGAAATGTTTGTGGTTTCACCAGAAGAGATTTTGTGATCGCGTGATAGATTATGAAGTGTAGTTGGCAACACTGCATGCAGGAAAATTACAGTAAACAGGCTTCTGATGATGGATAGATTGATAGACTAAACAATGTCTCTCCTCCTCTGATCATCTGGGAATAGTTGGGGAGCCTAAAAGTCTCAAAAGCTCAAGAAAACGGGTTGAACCTGACATGGACAGTGGTACATTCTATTTGTGTTTTTTCTGTTAACTTTGACCCCAAGAAACAATAACGTTTTTGCAATATTTCCACTATGCACCCTACATATTTTTTTGTCCAATCCTTCAAACTGGATAGGATGTTACAGTAATAAATGCATGCCAAATGGACTGAACACAGGTGCTGACAACATCCACTGAAAAAATAACTCATCGTCTCTGGCAGCAGCCCCCTAGAGACTCTTTACATCTATTGCAATCGCCGCACATTTTCCACCAAGCCGGAAAATAAGAAACTCAACAGCGGGTCATTACAGACTGAAAGGGGCCCCCAAAATTGACTGTTTAATCATTTACGTAGTTGGGGTTGTGTTTCAACAAAAATGACTTTAAACTGGAGTTAAACAACTGTACAACATAAATAATTATATTGAAAATGCTTGAAGATTAGAACGATGTGGTTCATAGTGGTATTTATGGGAGTGAAGGGCCCCTATGTCCTGTTTGCTTGGGGCCCCCTAAGCACCTTGAAACGGCCCTGAGTATGCTCAGCCTGCGGCTTTGTGCCCTGCAGCCAAACCACACCCCGTGATGATATTCTGCTAAAATCACTCCCACTCGTGTGATGTTGCTTAACATATGATGGAAAGAGAGTTTGTACAATGCAAGGACTGTCTGACTGACAGAGTGATATGAACAGAAGAAAAGAAAAAAAATGACATCTGACAGCACAAGTGTCCAAGTGAAAGTCGGCAGAGGGCCCAAGGAAATATTACACACCTTCATGAGAGATGTTTGTGGGTTCACCAAAAGACAATTAATGAGATTGTCAGATTGTGAGAATTCAATGTGCTCACAGCATGCAAAGAATTTGAACAGGTCTCTTATGAACAGGCTACACATGGGTGTCTCATTTAATTTTAATTGTATTTGTAATTTTATTTGTAGAGCGCTCAAATACAGTACATTGTCTCCCTTCGCTTTACTTATAATTCATTTTTAGGAGGAAACCTGGTTGCATGGATACTCTATTAGGCACCTGACTGCCTGTGGGACAGTCAATAGAGTAGAAGTGTCAGGGGATGGAGTCAATGGTTGGGGTGGCATTTAGACACCATTGTATCTGGCCAACATGAACTGATAAAAAAAAGATGACATCTGAAAGCACTGGTGTTAGAGTGAATTGGCACAATTATTACTGTTAGAGGGTTCACTAAAAGAATAAATTGTGAGATTGTCAGATTGTGAGATGTGTAGTTGGTGGCAACACTGCATGCAAGGAATTTGAATAGACCTTTGATAATCGATAGGTCCAACCACCTCCACTGAAGATATATAAGGACAATTATCAGTGGGGTGGTTATGATCAATCAAGACAGATGAAACTACTCATAGACACCCTGCTAGGGTGACTTTTCTGACGCACCCATTAAATCTCAAAAACATGCAAAATTAGAGCTGAAAGCATATTACAAATGACAGAATGAGAGTTTTCACTGTTTCACATGTTTGTGGGTTCACCGAACGATACTTTGTGATCGTATGAGACTGTGAGATTGTGAAGTGTAGTTGGCAACAACAAGCAAGCCTAAATTCTGAACCTCCAGTGCGCTGCATGGCTGCAAACCGCATCCTGGGCTGATTGCTTGTTATAAAGGTTTTATTGTGATGATCATCTAAAGATGGCCATTTATTCACTATATGTTTTTTAAAATGAGGCTAGGAATGCAAAAAGAATTTCAGTCCACAGACTGACAAATAACGTATCATATCATATCATCATGCAGGCCTCTGAGGATCAACAGGCTAAACAAGGTGCCTCTTCAAGAATGTGTGTGAACCTGACAGGCGGTTATACTTTTTGTGTTTTTTCTGTCAACTTGACTTTAAGAAACAATAATCGGGTGGCCTGCTTTGCCAGAAATGTGACAAATAAATATGAAAAAATATTTGATAGGATGTCTATAAATGCATTCCAGATGCAGTGGGAACACACATGCTAGATAACATCCACTAAAAAAAATAACACAAAAAAGGCTTCTCCCATGTTTTGCTTGAAGGTGTCTTAAGAGAGTGACATGAGGCTGTCATAAACATGTCATGGGATGGATCATGCACGTATAATGACAGTTTTCTTTAAGTGTCATTAGGTTTTTAAATATCTGCATCTCAAACATGAAATACCGGTAGAACAATCGAAACCAACATTTTGATGATTTATCCATTCCTGCCTCTTTGTCTTATTTGTGCCATTCTATTAGGATCACATTCTACAGTTGTTTGGCGAGGGATGGGCAAAGCCTATAACATTCTGTTGCATATAAATGCCAGTTACATTGACAACTCTCACCTTGAGAACCCTGGGTCCTCTTCCAACTGAGACGCAGTCCTTGAATCATGTAAGTCATATGCACTTTATACCTACTACGGCTGTATTCGTGTCAGACAGCCATGTTTTTTGTCTTACAAAATGAATGTGGGTACTTTTCTTTGGAAAAAAATAGAGACCATCGCAAAATCACCAGTTTTAAGGGCCTGTGAGTAGAATTAACTTTGATTTGTTTTATTCTATAAAGAACTAACTTAATTTATCCCAAAGTTCAAATACAATTTTGTTATTTAGAGCATTTATTTGCATAAAATGAGAAATGGTCAAAATAATGAAAAAGGGTCATTCCATGTCAAATCATCCAATGAGTTAAACCCCACCCCCTCAGAAATTGATGAAATTTGGTGTATAGGATCATCACTCCTGAACTTTAGCTCAATCGGACCAGCGGTTTCTGAGACACGCCAGGTCCAATTTTCAGATTTTTGCCAAAAATGGGCTGACCAACCCACATTGACATTACCCTAATTTGCTTATTTCTGGGTCAAATTCAATAATCTTGGTGTCGTTTGAAAGCTAAACCCCCCAGATATTAAATGTTCAGGTGTGATGATCCTTTACACCAAATGTCACCAATTTCTGAGAGGGTCAGGTTTTAAAATCCCCCAAATTTTGGGTGATTTGACATGGAATGAGAGGCAGAGCTTACCTCACTCACGTCAGATGTAGCGCTACGCGCGTTCATCTGATATTCAGCGATAGACGAATTATTTCAGGAGCCAGAAATCCTTGAATCTAACTGGGCAAACGGCTTGTCCATCAATTTAATTGACGTACACTGCAGCCAACCACATCGAAACCAACCGAAGACGCTCGTTACGTTTGTTGGATTGGTTGGATTCAAAACAGTTGCTTCTTCGCTACGTCACACCCTCTACAGCAGCCAGCGGCCCTGATTGGTCCGGTTAGAGAATAATGGCTTGAAATCTCTCTGATGGGCTTCAACATCAGATCGTTACGTGGAAGTGCCTTACGAAAGTTACGTAGCGCATGATCTGACGTGAGTGAGGTAAAGTCAGAGCAGCAGTGCTTTCAGACCTCAAACGATTCAAAGAAAAGTTAATGTATTCATTTAAAAACGACAATACCAATGGAGGACGGAGGAATACTGTAACTTAGATTTTGTTTCATTCCCTCAGTGTATTTTATGAGGAAGAAGTCTGAAAACTCAGTTATGAATACTCAGAATTACCTATGGCAAAACCCACAAGCCCAAAGGGCTGGAGGGTCATTATTTGATGCCAAATTTAATTTCAAAATGGACATCTTTCGTGAGTGGCCTGTCCTTCCACGCATCCTGTCTTACCACTGAATGGAATACCTGTCTTACCACAAAGACAAAGGAAGACATCCAGAACTGTGACATCATGTTTTTCACAAACACCTATCTGACCGAGAGGTCTGCAGATTTTAAAGTGGAGGGTTTCAATGAACTCCGAGTTGATCGCAAGAAGGAAGAAACGGGGAAGTCGAAAGCCGGTGGGCTGTGTGCCCTGGTGAAAAATGGGGTGAACTTGGTGCCACTAAAGTCAGTCGGTGACGAAAACTATGAATTGGCACACTATTATCCAGATGCCAACGATGCACATAAGCCTCCAAAATAGTTGGGACACTGTGCAAATTGTGAATAAATCCAAAAATTTAAATCAATTTAAGTTTACTTTCGATTTCGAATGAAAATTCCAAGATATCTATCGGGACTAAATCAGCTTAATTCGTCTCTTGTGCAGCCTGTAGACATCAATTGATTACACTTTATTTGAAGGTACCGTCATTAAACTAAAATGACACTGTCATTAACTATGACATAACGTTGTCATGAATCAAATACAAGTTGTTAAAGTTAGCGAGCTAGCGCTAGCGAGTTAGCTAACGTAACATATTACATTGAGATTTGACATTTCATTTATTGATAGCCAGGGAATAACATTACTGAAGTAATGTAAGTGGACAGTACAAAAGTAAACATAGTTTACAGCAATATGGTAGGTTGCAAAGTCTTAAACGGCTAGAGCCCTGATTGAATCGTTAGCTCACCCATCCATGCATTCCCAGAGTTGTGGTTGGGTTCAGAAACTTAAGCTGACATAAAGTTGACGATACTACTATTAATTATGAGGATGTTTCCATTCATTAACATTGCTACCAATATTTTGCTAGGACAGTTGCTTGTTTTAGCGGGGGGACAAACATTGCTCAAAGTATGAAATTTAGTGAGTGTGTGTGTGATTGCGTTGTGGGGATTTACAGGTACTGCCACCAGCTAGCCGAGCCTCCGTTACACTTACGTGCATTAGTCTACCTCATGAATACAAATGTGGCAGACTTTTGTGATGCGGATTGATAAGGACATTTGCATCGCTATTTACACAGGCAGTTACGCTACTGTTCCTTTTCTTTATACAGAGACACTTGTATGGTATATCTCACCGGCAATTTTTTTGGGTACTGTATATGCTGTAAAAAACAGTTCCGGCGGGAATGTCTTGCATACAGTATTTTGATGCCGCTCTGGGGTTATGGTGCTGCCAAGGGTTTTAACGCAAAAACTTGTCTATAGGTAGCACAGCTCTCCTGTACAAATCAAAGTTGCTCAATCACACTGGCTCAATCAATGAACGTAAGTAATAGATAAAAAAATATGGTTTTTCATGCTTATTCGGGCAAAGTAATATTACATGTAAAGGAGACATAAAAGGGAAAACCACTTTTACATTGGCTTTGATGAAGTCAGGGGTCCAAGGCCTTTCAGGCAGTTTGAGGCAGTCTGCTACACTTTGACATTTTTAAGTATTTCACCTAACTAAAGCCTTTTATGCACAAGTGACATATATTATTACATTCTATAAGATATCAGTAAAAACAATATAAGAGTAAAGTGACTGTAATGAAAATAGTTTTTTATTAAAATTAACTGTAAACACAACTACACGAAAACCTATTTTCACATTGTAAAAAAACACACTATAGATATACCTAGCCAGAGCTTTTGAGGATTGAACCTAGTAAGCCTGAGTATTGGCTACATAAAAGTACAAAGAGCTTTCAGAAATGATATGTGGTTTCTGTATAAAATGTAATAAAGTAAAGCTAAATGTCAGTTAGTGGCTTTGTGAACTGAATACAAATGAGATAGGTGTGACACCTCTGATAGCCCCCACCCCCTGTCACTACCATGTGCTTGTGGCCCTTAGTCCTGTCAACACACAGGAAAAAGGGCCACAGACAACTCAGACAAACCAGTGGCACAGACACAGTTCCAAATCTAAAAATCATCTTCAACTGTAAGAAATTCAATAAATTGTTCAATAGAGGCCATGGCCTGGAAGTCATTATTTCCTGTGTATACAGAAAACGGTGTAACCTTTGTTGGAGTCTGCAAAAACAAACAATTTGAAAGACCCTCTTGGCTGTCTTGTCCTTCATAATATGTTTTATCCTATTATATCCTATTATTATCCTTCAAGCTAATAGATTCATTCAGTTGGCTAATAACAAGCTACGGCTATGCATTGTGTTGCATGTTGCATTGCAATTCTACACTCAGTGTTGACTAAACACAATTCATTTTACTGTAGTGTATAGTTTAGTAACTGCGATATGTCTTCAAAAGCTAAGAAAAAACAACAACTACCTATAGCCTAAGCAACTTATTACATGCCAAATATAGCAAAATAGCGTAATAAAGATGTTATTACACGGTTATGCTAGCTTCCATATAATAATTTTATAATGGACATCTTCCACAGGCAAAGACAAACACATAACCCAACTGGGTTTCCAAACAAAGAACCATGTGCTCTTACAAAGAGAGTGTGTCCCCACCTCATGTCCCTAGGCAGCAAGCCTATGATGGCAACAGTTAGCTAGCCTTACATAGCCCGCCCATAATACGAATGTTCATCCGTATCCATGGTCTGGGAACGGTCCTCTGGGGCGCGTTTACATCGGTAGAGAGTCTACCGGCCAATAAGCGAAGCTGATTAGACGAGCTGTCCAATCGTTTCAAACCAGAAGTGAATGCCCTCCCCTCCGCAGTATAATCGCGTCAGGTTAAAGAACCTTCAGACCATGTATACGGATGAACAGCTGTATTATGGTCGGGCTATGTCAGGCTGGCAGTTAGCATCTCAATAGGCAGGGGCGTGTGTCTGTAACAGCCTGAGAGTCTCAAAACACTCTAAAACTTTACATTTTGTTTTATGATTTGTATAAAGCAGAAACAACACATTTTTATCATGAAACCTATATATTTGATCCAAGGTTTCTAGTGGTGCTACTCATATATTTATATGACAACAACTCACTTGTGTTACTTGAGTTTGGAATAGTCCAAATCGTACCCCTACAGGGGTACCGGACCCCAGGGTGCTGTTAAGCTACTACCACCCATATTAATGAGGCAGTATAAGAGAACTTATCAGTATCAGTGATACAGTAGTGACAGGCTGTGCTTGGTCAATTTCAGAGCTATCATGAAGATGAGGCATGGTTCTGCCCTCTTCCATATTGAAGTCTTAAATTTAGTGACAGCCACTAAAACATGGGCAAATTACAACACAGCCTACTAGTGATGTCAAATAGCACAAAGCCATCACAGTTCAATTGAGGTTGCCAGGGATGTCGTTGTTTAGGCAAAAGTGCCATTTCAATACACATCCCAAATATGATGTGTTAAGTAGGCTTGTAAAATATCAGTTGACCTATTTTTTTAAAAAAAATACAATTAAACATATTGTATTTTCACATCAGAGAGCAAAGTACAATACTCAATTCATTCTACGTCACCTTTAACAATAACACAGACAGAGAAAGCAAATTTGTTGTTGTGTTGGTACAGGCTCGACACTTAACTTGTCTATTAGCCTGTAGCCTTTCCAAACAGGAAGACTGTGCGGGACACAGAATGCCACTCAAAGAGTTTGAAGGATCTTGTCAAACCATGACATGGAGGCTTGGCGTCCGAGCCCGTCCTCTCCCATTGACTCCCAGTGAATCTGAGCCTCCCTGGAATTTTTTTTTTTTTGCGTATATTTTTGCAGAATCAGCCAATAAGCATCACACTCTGATTTGGAGCGTTGTCAATGGGTTTCAACGGCGAGGTGGACTACAGTGAGTCTGAATGATTCAATGGGATCTCTATGACGAAAGTTACGTGAGGTTTAGAGACCTGAAATTATATTCCTGAACAACGAAATCGAACCGTTTGAAACAGTGTTGATGTTAATTGACAATTCAAGTGACTCGACGCACGTTTAGCATGTTTTATTAATAATATTTATGATCTTTTCAGTGACATTTTAGGGGAGGCAGAGGTTCCCTTGCAGTCTTATAATAGCCGCCTCTGACACACACACACTGCTAGCTATAATTATGATCTTTGTTATTGTCAAAAAAAAGCTGAGTTTCACTGCCAAACAGGAGGAGTGTTTCCTTTGTCCTCATCAAGCGCCCCTTTGCCTAACTTGACAGACAGCTAACGCTAAGGCAATTCAATGAACATCCAAGGCAAAAGTACATTTCAGGCTTTATACTTCACTCTTCAATTCAATGAATTCTTGATCTCCTTCGTATCCCATAAAACTATAAATACACAGAAAATGTGCATAAAGATATGTCTTGCGTATTTTACATGCTATCTTACATACAATGTATCCAAGCAAACACGGAACGTTATGGGAACCTTAACTAACTTTCCCTCATGGTTCTCCTATGGTTATTTTAAGAACGTTATCCTATTTTGGTTCGGAGAACGTTAAAACTTTGTGACTGTCCGAAAACGTTCCCTCATGGTTATTTTTTTTATATTGAATTTAAATAACAATCTGATAGATATTGTGTGTACCATTGAAGTCTGAAGCTACAGACTTCAATGGTTGCCAAAGACAAATTTTGACTTTGGCAACCGTTGAAATCTGTAACTTCAGACCCTACTAATGACTTTTAGCATAGCTTCCAACTTTTAAAAAAGTACAGCACATAAATAGACCCCCCAAAAACAGACGAACCCCACATTGTATTGATTTATTTATTAATTTCACCTTAAATTTGAAATATGATTTTAGCAACCACTATATTCTGAAACCTCAGACCTTACTAATAACTGCTAGCATGGTTGCCAACATTTGACAGACAATTCCATGAATATGAAGCCCCCAGAAAAGAACAACCACAAAATACACCGTTTTGACCTTCAAATTTGACCGTACAGGTCAAGTTCCATGTTGCCAACTGGGTGATTCTGAAACCTTAGTCCATGCTGATAACTTCTAGCATGGTTGCCAACTTTTAACAAAAAAATGCCATCAAAAGTTTATCTAAGCAGTTTAGCTACGAAGGGCAGGCTGACTAAAAGCTACTTTCAGGGAACGTTTCCATACCCGACAAAACCTTCACGGAACTTTCCCGGAACCAAAAATTTTTACTGGGGATGACTCATGACCATACATGGGGCATTTAACATAGCAGTTAGCAAATGCTAGCTTAGCCTACCATTTAGACATGTGGTTTGCTAAAACATGCTAGAAATGTTATGTATTTGAACATACACAGAAGATATCTTACTACACATTTTTGCACAAACATATTAACGTACAAGCAAAGCCTTCTCAAGGGCATGAATGTTTTTAAAGGAGTGTGAGCACGCTTTCACTACCATGCGGTCTGAACCAGAAATACTTGAAGCAACTTCCTAGTTTACTTGCACTATGACCTTACAGGGAGTGAAATAATGTCAAAATAAATCCTTGAATACTTTCTCTATTCAGAAATACGCCACAAGGTGGTGCTAAAGGAAAAATACCATTTCTAATGCCATGACAAGGAGCCTACAGCAGGAAATAACAAGAGTGATGCAAAGGCAGCATCATGCCTGTGGATGGGAGACAGAAAACATAAGAGAAATTTCTTCATTCTCCATTTCTTCTCTCCCTTTTTCTCTTGCTAGAATCTATCTATCGGACACTCTAACCACTGAGCTAAAAGTACAGGCTTCTAACTCAGCAGATTTGAACAGAACTAATGCCTCTCATAGGTGATATTCATAAAGTCAGGCTTAATGTAGTTTAAATTTCAACAACCCCTTATCAGCGTGGGTTTGTATTGGCATGTTGAGCTTCATTTAACAATATCTTTACTACTTTTTGTCCAAACAAAACCAAACTTAACACTACACACTCATGTTAGCGGGATGCATACAAAATTGAGTTCAGTCAAACGAATGGTTGCAGAGTTATGCATACACACACAAACACACACACAGATATATTGCATAGATAATTAATTATAATATATAATATACTATACAATCATTAATTAATACTGCTTCCAGATGCCAAATGTTTATATAATTTAATCTGTCTAATTTCCTCAGTGTATTTTAAAGAGGAAGACACCTGATTGAAAAGCAATGGCCTCAAAGTGTACAGAGCAATCCAAGGAACTGTATGTACAAGAACAGAACTACCAATGGACAAGCTTTGTAAGGAAGCTATCTCTCAAAGGAGGATTTGGTGGATCTATAGAAAAGGATTATTTATGGCCAGAAGAAAATACCAATTTTAAAGAGGACACAGCAGATGTTTGGTCTTCCTTTCCAAGTATCGCCTTGACTAATGCACGCTCCATAAACAACAAGAAGGATAACCTTTCAGAGCTGACTATGACTGATGAAGACATCAAGACTTGTGATTTGATCTTAATCACAGAGACCTGGCAGAAAGAGGGGTCTGAAGTCCGAGCCGATCGTGATCTGAAGAAAACAGACAAAGCAGGAGGAGGTGGGCTGGTAGCCTTAATGAAAGATGATAGTGAAGCAAGAGTCCAAGAAGTAAAGCGAGGCTATGGAAATGGCTATGAATTCACATTTTTCGTCTATTATGTAAAACACCACCCAGAAGGAAGACCTCCACTAATATTCATTCTTGCATACATCTCAGGACAAAAGTCTGAAGAGATCGAAGAAGCAACAAAGAAAATCATTGAGTGCTACAAGGAAGCTCTGAGGTGGTCTAAGGGAGGCCCCATCTTCCTCCTAGGTGATTTCAACCAGAGTGACTTCTCACATCTCAAAGTGAGATTAAGTGATGATGCACGCAAAGTGAAACAGTATGTCACATGTCCTACAAGAAAGGATAAGATCCTGGACAAATGCTATAGCAACATCAAAGAGGACTTCATGTACTATTGCAAGTGTAAACCCCCACTGCTCTCCAAAGACAACAACTCAGACCACAATATCATCATATTGACCCAGACGCGCACCAAGTGCAACCACAGTGAAACAAATGTATTTTGGTATGTCTACCTCACTCACTGGTCCGCAAGTATGCAATTGCATAAATAAATAAATAAATAAATACTGTACATACATAAAGTGAGACATTAGGAGAGCATAAAAGCCATTATTGTATATTGATGGTTTGTTATGCATCATGAAAAGCCACATAAAATTACAAAGCCAACCACTATTATTCCTGACAAAAAAGAAAGTTAGTCTTTTATTCTAAAACTTCTGTTGGATCAATACTCAAAACCTTTGGCTTTCTGGCATCTCAACTCAATAAGTGCATATCACCTGACAATTGGGCTACGTACTGTATATAGATTAGGTGACACCCAGAAGCTAACCGGTAGAAGCCCCCTCTGGCATTATGGCTCACTATTTGCAAAGAGCCACTGCGGGAGAAGAGTGTGACAGAATTAATTGTTAGTTTTGTATGATTTTATTTCTATCATCTTTATGCTTACTGATTGAGACTAAACCCTTTTAAATTGATATTGGCAAATGGCAGAGGTATAGCCCCCCCTCACATCGGGAGTTTGACTTGCGTTCTGGTCATACCAAAGACCTCCTACTGCCCTGGCACTTGGACATCTAGATGGAGTGGGTAAAGATAACACATGAGACCATCACAGGACTAACCGCCCCTGTAATCATACTGCCCTGTGCGACCATGTGGCCTTGGGTTAGAGAAACAGAGATGGGCACCGCCCCATGCTCCACATGGAGTAGACAGGATTTAACTTCAACTTTAACTAGATCTACATCTACTACTGCTGGATTTGTCTGTTCTGCAAAAAATTGGTACTTTTGTCTAGCTACGAAAGCTTGAATCCTTCATCCTACCATGTTTGTTCTCAATTTTCAATAGGGCAAAGAAGATGAAGGAGCTTGCTGATGGTGTCAGGAAAATATCTGTGTCTTCTGGCAATAAGAAGAAAAAGTAAGACATGACCTAATAGCAAAGCTAACCAATATCTTGTATCTAACAAATTAATTCTTCATATAGATACATACACAATTTATATGTTTATTGCTTTATATGTTTATTGCAATTTCCAATAGGGCAAAAAAGGAGGAGGATAAGAAGATGAAGGAGCTTGCTGATGATGCCAGTAAAATGTCTCTGTCTTCTGGCGATGAGAAGAAAAAGTGAGACATGACCTACTAGCAAAGCTAACCAATATCTTGTATCTAACAAATTAATTCTTCATATAGATACATACACAATTTATATGTTTATTGCTTTATATGTTTATTGCAATTTCCAATAGGGCAAAAAAGGAGGAGGATAAGAAGATGAAGGAGCTTGCTGATGATGCCAGTAAAATGTCTCTGTCTTCTGGCGATGAGAAGAAAAAGTGAGACATGACCTACTAGCAAAGCTAACCAATATCTTGTATCTAACAAATTAATTCTTCATATAGATACATACACAATTTATATGTTTATTGCTTTATATGTTTATTGCAATTTCCAATAGGGCAAAAAAGGAGGAGGATAAGAAGATGAAGGAGCTTGCTGATGATGCCAGTAAAATGTCTCTGTCTTCTGGCGATGAGAAGAAAAAGTGAGACATGACCTACTAGCAAAGCTAACCAATATCTTGTATCTAACAAATTAATTCTTCATATAGATACATACACAATTTATATGTTTATTGCTTTATATGTTTATTGCAATTTCCAATAGGGCAAAAAAGGAGGAGGATAAGAAGATGAAGGAGCTTGCTGATGATGCCAGTAAAATGTCTCTGTCTTCTGGCGATGAGAAGAAAAAGTGAGACATGACCTACTAGCAAAGCTAACCAATATCTTGTATCTAACAAATTAATTCTTCATATAGATACATACACAATTTATATGTTTATTGCTTTATATGTTTATTGCAATTTCCAATAGGGCAAAAAAGGAGGAGGATAAGAAGATGAAGGAGCTTGCTGATGATGCCAGTAAAATGTCTCTGTCTTCTGGCGATGAGAAGAAAAAGTGAGACATGACCTACTAGCAAAGCTAACCAATATCTTGTATCTAACAAATTAATTCTTCATATAGATACATACACAATTTATATGTTTATTGCTTTATATGTTTATTGCAATTTCCAATAGGGCAAAAAAGGAGGAGGATAAGAAGATGAAGGAGCTTGCTGATGATGCCAGTAAAATGTCTCTGTCTTCTGGCGATGAGAAGAAAAAGTGAGACATGACCTACTAGCAAAGCTAACCAATATCTTGTATCTAACAAATTAATTCTTCATATAGATACATACACAATTTATATGTTTATTGCTGTTTACACTCCATGCTTCCAGTACCTATTTCATGCATAGCTAAGATAGCTCTCAGTACAGAGTGAAGAGACTCATCACAGATTGGTTCATGACATGCTTTTGTAACAGCAGATAACCAAACAGAAAAATAAATATACTGGACTAGGGTTTTCGGTCTGCAAAATTCAAGGTTGAGGGAGTAAACGTGAATATAGAATTACTTGGATAACCAGAAATGAGGACTGTAAACAAAGTGGTTTGTGGCTGCTTGCAGAATTTTTATTTTTTTTAATTTATTTATTTTTAATTATTAATTTATGTGTATATTGTAGTCATACTGTAAAAAGTGATTCATTGGTTCAATGTAAAAAAATAGGGCAGCAATTCACAATAAAGATTTTACATTGACCTAATCTAAAAAACATCAGTAAATTATGATCCAATGAATCACTTTTTACAGTATACTGTAGTGCTGATTTTGCATAACTCTTGGGGTGACATTTAGAAAACGTTAAAGCAATATGCCTATATCATTGGAATGTATAGTCTGGCATCGAGAGATAAAGCGAACTCAATCATAGCTTGCCATTGGTTATTCATCCTCTTACCTGTTGTTACATTTGGGTTAAAAGCTTTGGTAACACTTAATTTTAAGGTTCACATATTAGTCCCTAATACATACCTAATTAATGCCTGTATAAGTGACTTGTAAGGCATGTGTTATAGGCAACATTAATCATGCTAGGTTTGTATTCACAAATTTCTTGTTCATGGCAAATTGGGCCTTTATTCTTGATTAATTAAGATTACTCTTAAAGGAATAGTTCTCCTCTTTATGAAAATTGGTTATTCACCCCTTACCTGGAGTAACAGATGTGGGTAAGAGCATTTTGGTCTCAGTTCATGCATTGTCCTAGTCTGGCAACCCCAATTTTACCTTTAGCTTAGCATAGGCACTGGAAAGTAAAGTTGCCAAAGAGTTGCTATCTGACAACTTTGCATTCCAGCGCCTATGCTAAGCTAAAGCTAAAAATGGGGAAAATTGGTGATGCCATACTAGGAAAACACAAGCACTGAGACCAAAATGCTTTTACCCACATATGTAACTCAGAGTAAGGAGGTGAATAACCAATTTTCATAAAGAGGTGAACTATTCCTTTAATAATGCCCTCATAAGCCTTGATTTACTTTCTAAGTAGTAGTACATACCAGTAACACTTTTAGAATAATAAAGTCATTGCTTCACTGCCCAGGTTGCTGTGCCTATAACGCAAGTGACTAACACAGGCATTAATTAGATATGTGTTAGTGGTTAATATGTGAACCTTAAAATAAAGTGTTACCAATATTTTATCTCAGTGCATGTATTTTATTTCCTTTAGCTTAGTATATTGTAGGTGCTGAAATGTAACGTATATGCCTATACAAAAATGTAAAGCTAAAATTGGGGTTGTCAGACCAGGAAAATGCATGTACTGAGATCAAAATGCTCTTACCTACATACAGTATGTAACTCCAGGGAAGAGGGTGAATAACAAATTTTCATAAAAAGGTGGAATAATAAAAATTAAGATCATTTGCCTGTGAAACTTATGGCAATGTCATGCGACTTCTGTCCTCAATCACTACGTTTTGTAGTTACATTTACCCATAAAATTATAATTAATTCTTTATACTATGAACACACCAGAAAGAAGGAAATAGTCAGTGATAGGCTACATGCATATTTGAAATAATACTGTGCAGGAACAAGAGAACGTTGCAGGGGTGGGACAGAAATTTTGATGCTGCTCAGGCCTCAATGGACCAAAGGTAGTCAGAGCCCATTCAATGCTTCATGACAACCTGAGACTCGTTTGCAGTAAGGACAGGGTGTAATGCGTCTCTGAGGATAATAATCGTCTGTTTGCTTCTTCTCCTCTTTAAAATCATATCACTAGATTGATGGGAGACCTGGATGTAACTGGCTACACATGGCTACTTCCACCAAAGCAGCCATGGAAGAAGCTGGTGAAGATTGGACAAGACAAGATTGAAGCCAGTAATACACAATCTGAGATTCAGAAAGCAGAAGACAAAAACTTACTTGTGACTAAATACCCTGATATTTTTAGGAAATTTGAACCTCCATATCAGATTGAATTACCATGCATCCTCATGGCAAACACAGGTTCCCTGCTAAATCAGCTGCAAGCTCTGAATGATAGGATCAGAAATGACCCAGAAATCAAGAAGTGTGATCTAATGTGTTTCACTGAGAGTAGGATGATACAAGAGAAGCAGCAGGGTCATGAATTGGATCCTTGCTTTCAGATTCCTCATGATATGCATATTGAAGTGGGGCTGTGTGTTTTAATTAAAGAAAATCATTCAGATGTGAGAATACTAAGTAATAAGGAGCACCAAAACTTTACATCATTGTCCTTTCTGTGGAAAGAGACAGGAAATATTCCAATCGTCTTCATTCTGGTGTTGGTCCAACGAGACCTGGAACATGAAGAAACATCCAGGGCGATTGAACAGCTCTACATACAAACTCTGGAGCGGTATAGTGTCCCTGTCTTCATCCTTGGGCACTTTAAATTCTGTAATATAAGGGCAGAGCAATATGTGACCTGCCCCACCAGAGGAACCGACACACTGGACAAGTGCTATGGTATCGCCCCAGGGCTCTACAGGAGCCAATGCAGAGACCCGCTTCGCGATGACCACACACAGTCTGATAACCTAATTTTGTTGATACCAGATGGTCCAGATTGCAAACAAACACATACGTGAGTATAATTTTACTGCACTGTCTCTGTATATGATCTCTTGATAATTTAACTAGTGCATGGTGTGCACATGCAGACTGTATAACATACGGTAGCATTTGTAGCTAACCACCAGCTAATGCTAAAGCTAATAAGCTACTTAAAGAGACACCAGGCATGTTTGCGGTTTTCTGTCTCCGGAGCTCCACCTACAGTCACTGAATTTTAGAAAAATAGTAAATACATTGTACATTTTCACCAATCAATGTGACAAACCAGAGATGATCTTTTTCGTGGGCTATGTTGTCTGACAAGCCAATGATAAAATGCGTTTTTCCATTACATTATATCCACTTTTAGTTTCAATTGCAACAACCTGAAACCCCATTCCCCAGTAGAGACAGCAGTCATTCCCCCTGTAATGAGCCATTTAATCATCAAAGTGACTATGAGGCTGTTGAATTAACAGGAAAAACATTGCCTGTTGCAAATGAACTCTTCATATCATGAATGCAATGCATACAGCTTCACCATGCTTGACATTGGTTATTCATCCTCTTACCTGGAGTTGCATGAGGGTTAAAAGCTTTGGTAACACTTAATTTTAAGGTTCATATTTAGTCACTAATACATACCTAATTAATGCCTGTATTAGTGACTTGTAAGGCATGTGTTATTGGCAACATTAATCATTTGTTAGGCGTGTATTCACAAATTTCTTGTTCATGGCAAATTGGGCCTTTATTCTTGATATAATCTTACTAATGCCCTAATAAGCCTTGATTTCTACTTACTAAGTAGTAGTACCTACTAGTAACACTTGTAGAATAAGAAAGTCATTGCTTCACTGCCCAGGTTGCTGTGTCAACAGCACTTAACGTGTTCTTCCTCTATATTCTGGATTCATTCGGACAGTATAATATACTGTCTGAATATATACACATTATATTTTGGTAGGTACTACTACTTAGTAAGTAGAGATCAAGATTTATTAGGGCATTATTAATATTATATCAAGAATAAAGGCCTATTTAGTCATGAACAAGAAATTTCTGAATACAACACAAGTCACTAATACAGGCATTAATTAGGTATGTGTTAGTGGTTAATATGTGAACATTAAAATTAAATGTTACCAAAGCTTTTTTATTTCAGTGCCTGCGTTTTCTTTCCTTTAGCTTAGCATATTGTAGGTGCTGGAATGTAAAGTAGTGCCTTTAAAAAAATTGTAAAGCTAAAATTGGGGTTGTCAGACTAGGAAAATACATGTACTGAGACCAAAATGCTCTTACCCACATATGTAACCCCAGGGAAGAGGGTGAATAATGAATTTTCATAAAAAGGTGGAATAACAAATTAAGATGATTTGCCTGTGTGAAACCTATGGCAATGACATGCGACTTCTGTCCTCAATCACCAACAAGTTTCTTACGGTCAATCCAACCACTCCCTCTCCCACCTCTCCAAAACACTAACCATTCAGTGAGCTTGTTGTTCCAAATGCAGACTGCCAATTTGTCTTTGCAAGGTGTTGCTCCTGGCGAGAAGGTCTCTGAAGTCTCAGTGAAACACATGCTACTGAGAGCTTGCACACACACTTGCCACACATGCCCTTTTTCACACTACGTTTTGTAGTTCCATTTGCCCATAAAATTATAATTAATTCTTTATACTATGAACACACCAGAAAGAATGAAATAGTCAGTGATAGGCTACATGCATATTTGTGCAGGAATGAGAGAACGTTGCAGGGGTGGGACAGAAATTTTGATCCTGCTCAGGCCTCAATGGACCAAAGGTAGTCAGAGCCCATTCAATGCTTCATGACAACCTGAGGCTCGTTTGCAGGAAGGACAGGGTGTAATGCGTCTCTGAGGATAATAATCGTCTGTTTGCTTCTTCTCCTCTTTAAAATCATATCACTAGATTGAAGGGAGACCTGGATGTAACTGGCTACACATGGCTGCTTCCACCAACATGGAAGAAGCTGGTGAAGATTGGACAAGACAAGATTGAAGCCAGTAATACACAATCTGAGATCCAGAAAGCAGAAGACAAAAACTTACTCATGACTAAAGAAAAATACCCTGATATGTTTCGGAAATTTGAACCTCCAAATCAGATTAAATTACCACGCATCCTCATGGCAAACACAGGTTCCCTGCAAAATCCGCTGCAAGCTCTGAATGATAGGATCAGAAATGACCCAGAAATCAAGAAGTGTGATCTAATGTGTTTCATTGAGAGTAGGATGATACAAGAGAAGCAGCAGAGTCATGATATGCATATTGAAGTGGGGCTGTGTGTTTTAACTAAAGAAAATCATTCAGATATGAGAATACTAAGATATGAGGAGCAGCCAAACTTTATATCATTGTCCTTTCTGTGGAAAGAGACAGGAAATATTCCAATCGTCTTCATTCTGGTGTTGGTCCAACGAGACCTGGAACATGAAGAAACATCCAGGGCGATTGAACAGCTCTACATACAAACTCTGGAGCGGTATAGTGTCCCTGTCTTCATCCTTGGGCACTTTAAATTCTGTAATATAAGGGCAGAGCAATATGTGACCTGCCCCACCAGAGGAACCGACACACTGGACAAGTGCTATGGTATCGCCCCAGGGCTCTACAGGAGCCAATGCAGAAAGCCGCTTTGCGATGACCACGCACAGTCTGATAACCTAATTCTGTTGATACCAGATGGTCCAGATTGCCAACACACACAAACGTGAGTATAATTTTACTACACTGTCTCTGTATATGATCTCTTGATAATTTAACTAGTGCATGGTGTGCACATGCAGACTGTATAACATACAGTAGCATTTGTAGCGAACCACCAGCTAATTCAAAAGTTAGTAAGCTACTTAAAGAGACACCAGGCAGGTCTGCGGTTTTCTGTCTCCGGAGCTCCACATACAGTCACTGAGTTTTTGAAAAATAGCAAATACATTGTACATTCTCACCAATCGATGTGGCAAACCAGAGATGATCTTTTTCGTGGGCTATGTTGTCTGACAAGCCAATGATAAAATGCGTTTTTCGGTTACACTTTCAGTTTAAAGTAGTTTCAGTAGAGACAGCTGAGACAGCAGTCATTCACCCCGAAATGAGGCTGGTAAATTAACAGGAAAAACATTGCCTGTTGTCCCTTTAAAGGAGCGGAGTGGAGTTGTTTCACATTGCTAAGTGCTGTGAGAATGACCAAATTTCATGCAATGCAGACCGAAATAGCGAAACGGCAGCTAATGTGAACAGATGCAGGCAAATCAAATCGATTCGAGCTCCAAATTTCATTACCAACTTCTAGCTCAGTGGCTATGAATGCAGTAATGGCTGTGCCCTCAAGATTCACAACAGATTAGTCTAAATTCTTAAGAACATTCGGTAACACTTTATTTTAAGGATCACATGTTAGGCACTCATGTATGCCTAATTAATGTCTGTATTAGTGACTTGTAAAGCATGAGCAAGCATTAAGCAACATCGCCATTTGTTAGGCATGTATTCACAAATTTCTTATTCATGATGATGAATTAGGCCTTTATTCTTTATATAACCTTAATAAGGACTTAGTAGGCCTTGATCTCTACTTACTAATGAGTTGTAACTGCCAGAAGAGTGTATGTATAAACTCCTAGTATACTCTCTCAATAAATCCTTTATAGTGGGAACAGTTGTGGAATATGTAAGCATGCAGCTACATGTACACCTCATTGCTATATTTCTCTGCCCGCATTGCATATGCTTGCTTATTCTACAACTGTTCTCAAACTATTTATTCAGTTATTCAGAGTTATTCAGACAGTATACTTACTAGGAAGTTACACATGTTCTCTTCTGGCACTTACTATTTGTTAGTAACTCGAAATCAAGGCCCACTAGGTCCTTATTAAGATCATTTCAAGAACAAAAGCCTAATTCATCATGAACAAGAAATATCTGAATTCATGCCTAACAAATGATTGATGTTGCTTAACACATGCCTTACAAGTCACTAATACAGGCATGTAATAGGGGCTAATATGTGATCTTTAAAATAAAGTGTAACCAAACATTCTTCAAAATCCATTTTCATTCATGATAAACAGAACACTTCAGTAAATTAAATAAGCTACTGACAGTCAACATGAGCTTAATATAGCCTCTTTAAGATTACAGTGTGCACAATGGTGGAAATCCTTAAATATGGTTAAAGTATACTTACAGTGGTGTACATAGGCTACACCAACACAATTTAATTTGTCAGCCAATTCCTTCTAAATCACACACGTTTTTGTTTTCTTTGTTTTGTTTTATTTTCTTCATTTTTCAGTCAGGCGCAGCAACAGGCCAATTAACCTCCATCACAAGGCGACCAAAACAAAAAGTGTAAGAAGATAAAGAAAAAGTCAGAGGAGCAGCAGCCCATCCTTGAACACAACACTTCCCAAAGCCAATCTTTTTTTAAAAAAAACATCAAATGTCTGCTAGAGATTACAGTAATACTGTTTATCATAATGATCTTTTAATTTTATTTGTACCTTTATTTGTATCTCATTTGTATTGAGTGGCTGTGTACATTATATAGTAATTGATTGTGTATAAAACTAAAGGGATCTCATATTTTCAATTAATCTGTTGTTGCATCTACATGTACAATATAGGATCTATTTTCAATTGGTGTCATTGTTCAAATGATCAGAATTACTTGTCTGTCTTGTCAGATTTATTACTGTAATCAATCTTTTTTTATCAGATTTTCCCATTACTTCTCCTACAAACAGCACTCAGTGACCTCATGCCACAGGGCTGTGTATTTGAACAAGATTGATGTTATAAGGCATTCCTCTTAAAGGAGTACGGCTTTCTTTTGTTTTGATTTGGTAACTAAAACTCCGAATGCACTTATAGGGATGTTGAAATTATTCAACCTGTTTATCACTATTGTTCCTTGCAATACCATTATCTGCTTTTCATTTTCATTCCATGAAGCAGTTCTCAGTCTTGAGATAAATATACTTTCACTTTACATTTACGTGTAGTAGCAGGTTAGGCTTGAGTCACTGTCTCTATGTATTGTAAACAAGTCTCTATCTCACTCTACAGGATTTGATTTATCGTCATGGTGGCATATTACTTTTAGGGTTGACTGGAGCATGTTTATACTGTCTCCAAAGTTATGGTAAAGGTGGGGAATGCTCACCAATATGTGTCAGAGTTTTACACTGCATTTATTTAAGTAGCAGGATCAATGAAATGTCTTAGTCGCTATCATATAAGAATATCTATAATCTTACATTATACTGTTATACTGTAATGTACTGTACACCATATGGGAGCGTTTATTAGCGATGGGAAAGCTTTCGGATGTTTATCCTTCATCTCAATACTGATGTAATTCAAGGTGATTCAACCACAATAAAAAAGGTAAAAAGGGAATTGGAATTTGTGGTCACTTAATGTCACACACCAACACTTTGAGTGACTGCACAAAATTCCTTCAGCCTGAGAGAAAATAAATCTGGGCAGCATGACACACACACACACACACACACACACACACACACACACACACACACACACACACACACACACGGTCCTGCAATGTTTACTTTAAACTTCAATACACAAACTTTAAACTAGATACTCATTCGAATGATCCTAAACACACAGTGAAATGTCACTTCTCACCTATAGTTTCTTAGTAGTGTTACAGCATTGTCATCATTAGAGGATAGCAACGTTGTTAATATAAGTCAGTTGATCTCAGCTACTGAGCCAATCATTCTCTGAGCCATTGTTGTGTAAATTTAATCAAAGTAAGTCATTCACAGCAGTCACTCCTAATGTAGATAGTGCTGATGAATGAAGAGGCACAGTTGAGTGTGATTTGGCCAGGTGTGATGGCGCCCCCATCTGGTATATGTGTGCATTTGCAGCTTTCTTATAAATCAGATGCTTACACTGAACTCCCAAGAGCACAGGAAATCTAAAGCAGTGATACCAGCTGATCTTGACTGAATTCACAGACTAAAACACTGTGACATGGGTGGCAATGAAATTGAAATGTTCACAATAAATGGCTTCCTGTAAATTAGTTTCTTCATACTGCAGTCTCAAACGGCAGTCATTGATGGAGTTACCTGGCTGAGACAGTACAATACACTGCAGAGCGCAGCATACACAGTTAGGGAAGGAGAGGATACAGAAGCTACTGTAGGGACAGGAAAACCTACGCCTCAAGACTTTGTGTCAGGGCTGTTTCAAGGTACTTAAGGGGCCCCAAGTAAACAGGGCATCGGGGCCCTTCACCTCCCATAAACATCTACATAAACCACATTGTTATAATCTTCAAACAACTTTCATTACTGTAATATAATTATATGTGTTGAACTTACAGTTGTCTAACTCTGTCATATTTTATTAAAAAAAAAAAAAACACCACCAATTCAACTACTAAAATGATTAAGCAGTCATTCTTGGGGGCCACTTTCAGCCGAGGGCCTCAGGCAAGTGTCTGGTTTGCCTGTCCTGTTGCGACGGCCCTGCTTTGAGTCATAAAATGATAGATAAATTTGTCTATACTGCTCCCCAAGTACTGCTGCGGCAGGTGTCCCTCTGGTCAATGCCAGTGAGTGCTTCACCTCAGTCACAGTGTGGGAGAAATATAGATTTTCAAAATAAATAAAAAGAATTGGCTATATTATATAATTAAAATACATGTTGGATACATTCATGAACCCTAATAAGCCTATGCCATTGAATGGGACACTAAATCTTGGTCAGCATCAACATCAAACTCACACTTCACATATGTCCTGGCTTACAGTAAACACCAAGGTTTTCCCAGAAACCATGTGACAGGCTGATGTGTAGACTATGTTTCCTCTCTATAAAAACCCACCCATCAGCTGTTTGTACCACTGGGGTGGACACTCTCTCTGCAGTAGGTGGAAGGACAGTCTCTCTCTCTATCTCTCTTACTCACACACACAACTGGTAAGTTACTCTGTCTATTTCAAAATATGACGCAAAGTGCTTAGGTTCAGAAAGTGGAGTCATCTGTGGACTGTCATCCTAAACAATTACATGAATGTTTTGTATAGGCTACGTCAGTGTCTCTCAAACTGTGGGGCGCGGCTGTGATGTGTGCAGACACATGACAGGTGGGGCGCAGCAAGATGTGTGGAGAACACATGCAGAAATTATTTCAGTGCATTATTATAGTGGTCATGATATTAAGTGTTCATAATGAAAGACAAAACAAACCTGTCAGATTACTCACGAAGTATTCCTCAAGGAGATAGTGTGCGCAAATTGAGTCTTCCGAGGGTGTTATTCGCTAGTTGAGCGCTTCGAGAGAAATGTAGCTTTGATTTTACATACAAATTCTAACATTAAAGCGGCTATGTGTCCATCTCGGAGAAATATCTCAAGATCTCCTCAGTTAAATAGGACATATTGGATATCAAAATAAACAGGAGAACCTGACGATTTCACTGCCTTTAATGCATTCCTCTATGAGTTATCTGGTCTTGAAATCGAAGACAACAAAACAAACCTGTTAGATTAGGCCTACTCACGAAGTAGTAAGGAGATATTGTGCGCAGATTGAGCCTCCCAACGGTGTTATTCGCTAGTTACGGTGATGAGTCGTTCAAGAGAAATTTGGCTTTGACTTTACATAAAAAAAAATCTAACATTAATGCGGCTATGTGTCCATATATAGGCCTGTCCATTCATCTTGAAGAAATATCTCATGATCAGTAAAACATACTGAATATCAAAATAAACAGGAGAACCTGAGTAGGTTGGCAGGTCAATACAGTCTATTACACCTAGCTGGACTGTATCAGCGTGGAAGGGTGAATTAGATACAGAATATAAAACCACAGTTAAGGTACAAACATGCAATCAAAAGCGAAACAAAAAGTGAAATAGGCTGTTTCAGCGCTGGTGAGCAGGTCTATCACCAGAGGGCAGTAAAGCGCATGATTTATTTATGTATGTATGTATGTATGTATGTATGTATGTATGTATGTATGTATGTATGTATGTAAAGCCTTAGATAGATATTTATTTGTCCTTACGAAAAATTGTTATGCGCTTCAAAGAGCATCTGATACAGCTACAACCACTTACAAACACAAAGACAACAACTTGACACAAGATAAAAGATAAGATAAAAGACACAAGATAAAAGTTTTAACAAATATATATACCACTTCGAAACTTGCCAAGCTGATTCTTATGCTTGAACTCAGATAAAACTGAAGTTATGATGATTGCCTCTAAACAACTGAAGGACACCTCGCTTCACCATCATAGCTCACTTAGCAGCCATACACTCTCATTTAGCTCACAAGTGAAAAATCTGGGGGTACTTATTGATTAAGACCTCTCCCTGAATAGCCATGTAAAGCACATTTCTAAAACATCATTTTTTCACCTTAGAAACATTGCTAAGGTTAGGAAGTTCCTGTCCTTTGAGGATGCTGAAAAACTTATACATGCATTTGTTACCTCCAGACTCGACTACTGCAATGCTCTGTTCTCAGGGTGCAGTAACACCTGCATTAAAAGTCTACAGCTAATCCAAAATGCAGCAGCTAGAACACTCACTAGAACTAAGAAATATGAACATATTTCTCCCATTCTAACATCTCTACACTGGCTTCCTGTCAAAAGTCGAATTGACTTCAAAATCCTTCTCATGACGTATAAGGCACTTAATGGCTTAGCTCCTGCATATATTACAGATTTACTTGTTCCATACCATCCAGCAAGACCTCTGAGATCTCAAAATGCTGGCCTCCTTGAAAAAGTGACCATATCTAAAACTACAATTGGGGGAAGAGCTTTTGCCTATCGAGCACCTCTTCTATGGAATTCTATTCCTCCCTACATTCGCGAAGCGAACACTCTCAATACCTTTAAGTCTAGACTTAAAACCTTCCTTTGACATTTCCTATAATTAGGAGTGGGCCATGGCATATCACCACTCCTCTTGGGCTTTCTTGGGAGGGCTACCTCTGCTGTTTTTCCAAGGCGGCCACTGACCACCCCCTTCTGGGTTGGTGAGATGCCATGTACCATACCTTAGTTATGCTGCGATAGCCTAGTGCTGCCACCTTCTGCACACTTGCCATCCTGTACAACCCTCTTTCTCCTCTCTCTCTCTCTCCCTCTCCTCACTCTAGCTAGATTATATGACACATATCATGAAGTGATATCCTCCTAGATTGGCCTAATCCTCTTGTTTCTGTTTCTCTTTGTTTCTCTTGCCTCCTCTGCCCCGACGCACTGGCTGAGTGATGAACCTCCCGTACCTCCCTGCCACCAACCCTACCCCACTACGGATGCTGACCAACCTCCCCGGAGCCACACACCATGACCATCCCCCCTTTTCTCTGAGGCCCGTGATGGAACTGGCCTGATGGCCCCCTGATGACCACTACTTAGATGGCGACCAACACCCAATGAACTCTGATCCCACTCCAAATACCGACTAATCCCACACTCCAACTACTGACTCCATCCCTTGGCCCTGACTGTCGCACAAACTATGTGTATATCATCTCTGACTACATTCAGTACTCATACTGTTTTGTGTTAACCATGGTCAATCTATGCATCAGACTTTACGGATACTTTATTAGGCCCCAGGCAGGTAGGCTGAGTCCATGAGGCGTGGATCTGCCCAAGGTTTCTTCCTACATAACAAACTATTTACAAAGCGAGGGAGTTTTTCCTTGCCCCTGATTCTCATGGATGCTTCCCGTACTGTCTGTAAAGCGCCGCGAGACAATGTACTGTATTTGTGCGCTCTACAAATAAAATTGAATTGAATTGAATTGAATTCCTCTATGAGTTATCTGGTCTTGAAATCGAAGACAACAAAACAAACCTGTTAGATTAGGCCTACTCACGAAGTAGTAAGGAGATATTGTGCGCAGATTGAGCCTCCCAACGGTGTTATTCGCTAGTTACGGTGATGAGTCGTTCAAGAGAAATTTGGCTTTGACTTTACATAAAAAAAATCTAACATTAATGCGGCTATGTGTCCATATATAGGCCTGTCCATTCATCTTGAAGAAATATCTCATGATCAGTAAAACATACTGAATATCAAAATAAACAGGAGAACCTGAGTAGGTTGGCAGGTCAATACAGTCTATTACACCCAGCTGGACTGTATCAGCGTGGAAGGGTGAATTAGATACGGAATATAAAACCACAGTTAAGGTACAAACATGCAATCAAAAGCGAAACAAAAAGTGAAATAGGCTGTTTCAGCGCTGGTGAGCAGGTCTATCACCAGAGGGCAGTAAAGCGCATTATTTATTTATTTATTTATTTATTTATTTATGTATGTATGTATGTATGTATGTATGTATGTATGTATGTATGTAATTACCTCACTCACGTCAGATGTAGCGCTACGCGCGTTCATCTGATATTCAGCGATAGACGAATTATTTCAGGAGCCAGAAATCCTTGAATCTAACTGGGCAAACGGCTTGTCCATCAATTTAATTGACGTACACTGCAGCCAACCACATCGAAACCAACCGATGACGCTCGTCAAGTTTGTTGGATTGGTTGGATTCAAAACAGTTGCTTCTTCGCTACGTCACACCCTCTACAGCAGCCAGCGGCCCTGATTGGTCCGGTTAGAGAATAATGGCTTGAAATCTCTCTGATGGGCTTCAACATCAGATCGTTGCGCGGAAGTGCCTTACGAAAGTTACGTAGCGCATGATCTGACGTGAGTGAGGTAATGTATGTAAAGCCTTAGATAGATATTTATTTGTCCTTACGAAAAATTGTTATGCGCTTCAAAGAGCATCTGATACAGCTACAACCACTTACAAACACAAAGACAACAACTTGACACAAGATAAAAGATAAGATAAAAGACACAAGATAAAAGTTTTAACAAATATATATACCACTTCGAAACTTGCCAAGCTGAAACTGTCAGCCTGCTGGGATATGAATTATGTTTTTGTGTGTTTTGATTGCTATGACGGTTTGCTGTGTTCACGTAACTTGTATTTTGTTTGAATGGTGTGATGTATTTTTCCCAAGCACCGTGTGTTTTTCATTGACTACTGTTGACATATTGACTTCCCCTACTGGGCTAACTAATGACTCCTAATTGCCGTGGTCTGGACGATTACCTGAACAATTATTACCCAGCCTATCCATGCACTAACACCTCCGAGAGGAGGAGTATAAGAAGGGGAGTGTACGCACTTACCGGGCAGGACGGGGACCGGGAGCAGGCCAGTGGACGAGGCTACCGACAGCCGACGGACGAATCTCTGGGGTACGGCGATCCGAGTCTGATAGTCTGCGCTCACAATCCACCTCTAAAGGGACGTAAGCATAATCCTCCGTGCCCGTTATCCTCTGTCCATACTTCCGATTGTTTGATGTTGATTCCCTGTGCTCCGCTTCACTTCTGAGGTGTGTTGACTGATCCAGCTGGTGACGTGTAGCTGTGCCGTGAGGATCCGACGTTGGACAGTTGACTAAACCTACGCTCCCAATCTACATCTACAGGGCCGTAAGAGTTCCATTGTGTTGCTGATGTTTATAGGCTACTTGCTGACTATAGTGAGAGTTGAGTCTGACGCTTATTCTTCTGCTGCTTGAGGTGTGCTGGCGCCGGTTCCGGTTTGGCCTTCTGACGTCACTGGGGATTCCCAACGCGGCCGGGACACGTATTGATGACATCATCGCCAGGGCTTCCCCAACTGTAACCTCCGAACTGCCTGTTGTTCACCACCTGCAAAGGATTGACTTTAGATTAATTATTTTAACCAAAGCTTAGCTTTAATACTACTTTTTATGGACATTTATTTAATTGATTTAACTTATTAAAATAAAGCTGTTTATATTTACTACATACATTTCTCTGGCTCTTCTGTGTCCTGGGCATTGGTTAACTTAAAGGGAGTGGCCGTGAGGCTGACACTCTTTCTTTGGCGTAGTCAGGCAGGATGCCCAGTGACACAGAAGACGGCCATTCGGGCCAGAGTATACCTAGTGTAGCTCAAAGCAGTAATGCACCTAATGTCTCAGCGCAAAATATTGAATTTGTAATCCCGGCCACACTCCTAGCTATGCCATGGTTTTATAGTGCACCATGGCTTCCAAAATTTAATGGGGAGCGGCGGCGGTTTGGGGAATGGCGTACCCAGGTACAGGCTATGCTGCGCGCGCAACCACTTTCCAGTGAACAGCAAGCAGACTTTGTATTCAGCGCCCTAGAAGGAGAGGCCCGACGTGAAGTAGCCCTGTTGAACACAGCACAGAGAAATACTGGTGATAACATCCTCGCGGCCTTAGAACAGCTGTATGGGGAGACTATCAGCACGGCTCAAGCACGGGCATCGTTCTTCAAGTGCCGGCAAGGCCTGGATGAGAAAGTGGGAGATTTTATCCTCCGCCTAAGGGAATGCCATGTTAAATGGAGACAATTAGACAGAGAGTCTGCGGGCGAAGAAGACGAGACGCTGTTGGATCAATTTATTCTAGGCTTAAAGACTGGTTCCGTGAGGACAGAATTGCAACGTTACCTACGTCGGCAGCCGCGCCAAGGCTTCAAAGCAGTGACCACTGAGGCCCGTGCTCTGGAAGAAGAGCTGGGGAGCAACACCGAAGAGGCCCTGACCAATGCAGTACGAGCCAACCCCACCCGTACCACATCCGCTGTAGTTGGTAAGAAGGAAACAACGGTCCAGGCCCGAGGAGAGATGGATGATTGGAGGGAGGAGTTGCGACGTGAGCTGAAGAAGGAGTTGGCAGAACAAGTGCAGGCCCTTGGCGCCCAGTTAGTAGAGCAGCTACAAGGACGCACAGCCCCTACCCTCCAACCTAGGGATGGACCTAGGGTAACACCACAGGATCCCCCTGCAGCCTCCTCAGCCCCAGCCCAGTCCGACATGGCAACAAGATTTCAGTGGGACTCACAGGGGCGGCCCATCTGTTTGGATTGCGGAGAACCAGGTCATGTGCAGAGGCATTGCCCCAAACGACAGAGACCAGCGAGGGGTTTTCGGAACCCCCCACCACAGAGGGCCGGCCGGTGGGGGTGGTGAGCGACTCTTCGGACTCTTCCCTGCGGCCTGCTTTAATAGGTGAGTGCCCAGGCGTAGAGGTGGAAGTTAATGGCCAATTGATACCTTGTTTGCTTGATACAGGCTCGCAGGTAACCCTGATGAGCCAAAGCCTTTTTAGCCAACGCTTGGGGACTGTGGGACTAGAAGTAGGGGAGAAGTTTCGCTGGCTGTCGTTGAAGGCTGCAAATGGCCTCCAAATCCCCTATATCGGTTACGCATTATTGGATTTTAAAGTGGGGGTGTTCATATTCCTAATAAAGGGGTGTTTATTGTTAAAAATGATTGTTTAGGAGCAGAGCGAGCTATACTGGGTATGAATGTGATAACTGACTGCTGGCAGGAACTGATGCATGGACTCCACCCCGGGGAAACGGCCTTCCGGGCCCAACTACCACCACGAGCAGAACGGGAGTGGGGTAAGGCCTTCGCTGTTTGCCGGCAAGCCAACATGGAACCAACCCCATTGTTCCAAGGACACGTGAGACTTCCTAAATCAGAGACTGTGATAGTCCCCGCAGAATCTGAGGTCCTAGTGTGGGGGCGGACCAGTGAGAGTTCCCCTCCTCGGGGCGTACCTTGTTAGTTGAGCCATTACTGCAACCTGATGTCGAATGGAGGGCAGGTAGGGCTGTGGTTAGTACCAAGGGTGGTTATGTTCCTGTTCGCTTATGTAATCCCCACCCCTACCCCCTGTCGATTGCTCCTAGGACCATCCTCGCCGGGCTCCAAGGTGTGTCCTTAGAAGATATCCACACTAACCAAGTGTTACACTTACAGGATGAGGGGACGGGTACAATTGAAGTTGCCGTTAATAGTGTTGACACTATCCGATCTGACCCTTCACTTCCTCTTCCAACCCTAGGGGAGGGGTTAACCAGGGAGCAGCGGCAGAGAGTGACCACTCTGATGGACCGGTGGGCCAGCGTGTTTTCCCAGCATGACGAGGATTTTGGCCGGACCGGGGTCATTCAACACCAGATCCATACTGGATCAGCACCGCCCAGCCGGGAACGCTATCGTCCCGTGCCACCCAGCCTTTACCCGGAACTTCGCAGCCTATTAAAGGGCATGCTAGAGAGTGGAGTAATACGTGAAAGCTCCAGCCCATGGGCAGCACCTATCGTCCTTGTGAGAAAAAAAGATGGTTCCTGGCGCTTCTGCGTGGATTATCGGAAGCTCAATTCGGTAACTCACAAAGACGCCTACCCGCTACCACGCATAGAGGAATCGCTTACCTGCTTACGGAAGGCTGCCTGGTACTCCACGCTAGATTTAGCCTGCGGCTACTGGCAGGTTGAAGTCGACCCCTCTGACCGTGAGAAGACTGCTTTTACCACCCCCATGGGGTTGTATGAGTTCGACCGGATGCCGTTTGGGCTTTGTAATGCCCCAGCCACCTTCCAGCGGCTCATGCAACGATGTCTGGGGGGGATGCTTAATGAGTCGTTACTTATTTATTTAGATGATGTGATTGTGTATTCCCCAGATTTTGAGAGCCATCTACAGGATCTGGAGCGGGTGTTCCAACGGCTGTTGGAAATGGGACTGAAGCTACAACCAAAAAAGTGCAGTCTTTTCCAACAGAAGGTGACTTACCTGGGTCACGTGGTAAGCCAGGAAGGGGTGGCCACCGATCCAGCGAAGACGGCGGTAGTCGAACAGTGGGAGGTACCCAGCACGATCCATCAGCTGCGGTCCTTCCTCGGCTTCGTCAGTTACTACCGCCGGTTCGTCCAGGGCTTCGCCAAGATTGCAGCGCCGCTACACCGCCTCCTGCAGGGAAGTAAGAATATCAGTAAGAACACCCCAGTGGTATGGAGCGCCACCTGTGAACAAGCTTTCCAACAACTCAAGAGCGCCCTGGTGAGTGCCCCCGTACTAGCATATGCGGATTTTAACCTCCCTTTCCGCCTGTACACCGATGCCAGCCTGGAAGGGCTTGGCGCGGTGCTCTCTCAAATCCAGGACGGCACCGAGAGGGTAATTGCATACGCTAGCCGCAGCCTGCATCCCACAGAGAAGAATGATCAGAACTACAGCTCCTTTAAGCTAGAACTTTTGGCTTTAAAGTGGGCTGTTACTGAGAAGTTTAAAGATTATCTCTGGGGTGCCACGGTCGAGATTTTTACTGACAACAACCCCCTTGTGCACTTGCAGTCGGCCCGGCTTGGCGCTGTAGAGCAGCGTTGGGTGTCACAATTAGCCAATTACAGTTACACCATAAAGTACCGGCCAGGGAGAATTAACCAGAATGCTGATATTTTATCCAGGTTGCCTGGGGAGCAGACTGCCACCGTGGGCCTCCTACAAGCTGCGGGGGCCGGCCCGGAGGAGGAAGAGGATTGGGGTCACCAGCAACAGCGAGACCCAGACTTATGCCAGCTGGTCGACTGGGTGAAAAGGGGGCGCCACCCGCTGACCTGGAGAAGGCCAACATTAGCCTGACCCTACAACGATGGTTGCGGGAGTGGTCTCGACTAGAGATCAAGGAGGGCATGTTGGTCAGGAACCGGATACAGCAGGAGACTGGGGAGCCCGGCCAGCAGATCCTAGTACCACACCAAGCCGCCCATGCTTTGTGGGAAGAGTACCATCGGCAAGCTGGCCACGTTAACCCGGACAAGACTACAGCACTCCTCCGTCGCCGCTTCTTTTGGCCGGGCATGGCCAAGGATGGGACTGACTGGGGCCAGGCCTGCCCCCAGTGCATCATCAACAAGCCAGGGCCAGAGGTAAAAGCGCCATTGGTGCCTATTAAGACAACCTACCCCTTTCAGATTGTGGGCATAGACTATTTGTCGTTGGGGCAGTCCGAAGACCGGCATACCTCCATTCTAGTGATGACCGATTTGTTTTCGAAGTATGCCGTGGCAGTCCCTACGAAAGACCAGTCGGCTACCACCACTGCCCATGCTGTTTGGACCCACTTGTTCCAAGTGTTTGGCTGCCCTGAACAGATCCTCTCAGATCGGGGTGGAGCCTTCGAATCAGCTCTTTTCACAGAGTTATGCAAGCTTTATGGGTGTAAGCGGAGTAGAACGACTCCCTACCATCCGCAAGGTAATGGGGCCTGCGAACGCTTTAATCAAACCCTGTTGGGCTTGTTGCGGACTCTCCTGGAGGAAGAGAAGTCACAATGGCAAGCCAAGTTACCCGCTTTGCTCCAAGTCTACAATAACACCGTCCACCGAACCACCGGCTTGACCCCTCATTTCCTAGTTTTCGGGCGCCATGCCCGACTACCAGTGGATTGGATCCATGGAGTGACCATGCAAGGGGAGTCGCATATGGCCAATGGTTGGGTCCGGCACCAACACCAACTTCTGCAAAAGGCATATCGTGTGGCCCAAAGGCATACACTGCAACAGCAAGGGCGGGATAAGCAGAGATATGATCGGCGAGCAAAGGCAGTGGACCTTCTTCCAGGTGAGCGTGTCCTGTTGAGGCACTTCCGGCGGCGAGCCCAAGGTAAGCTGGCGCCTCGCTGGCTCCCTACCCCCTTTACGGTGGTAGAGAGGTTGCACCCAGACCGGCCCGTGTATGTTATCCGTCCAGAGGGGAGAGACGGACCCACAAAGACGGCGCATCGCAATAATCTTCGACTATGCCCTGTAACCTTCCCCCAGGAACCGACGACTCCAGCCGACTCGCCACCATCAGGACTGGGCTCAAGCCCAAGGCACGCACCCCTCAGCCAGACACAGTCCTACTGGCCCTTGACGTTCTACGCCCGGAGATCTGCACCTCCAGTAGCCCCTTTGGGAGCCGCCCCCCGACGCCCTGCTAACCAGACGGATGACAGCTACCAAGGGATGCCAGCTTAGCATCAACACAAGGACAACTATTCGCCATGGCACTGCAGCATCCAAAGATGAGATAACAGCCCACTATCGTTACACCGATCTTAACGTTTTAATCAAAGTATATATACCACGGTAGTCGAGACGACTATGCCAAGCTGGGGGAAACTGTCAGCCTGCTGGGATATGAATTATGTTTTTGTGTGTTTTGATTGCTATGACGGTTTGCTGTGTTCACGTAACTTGTATTTTGTTTGAATGGTGTGATGTATTTTTCCCAAGCACCGTGTGTTTTTCATTGACTACTGTTGACATATTGACTTCCCCTACTGGGCTAACTAATGACTCCTAATTGCCGTGGTCTGGACGATTACCTGAACAATTATTACCCAGCCTATCCATGCACTAACACCTCCGAGAGGAGGAGTATAAGAAGGGGAGTGTACGCACTTACCGGGCAGGACGGGGACCGGGAGCAGGCCAGTGGACGAGGCTACCGACAGCCGACGGACGAATCTCTGGGGTACGGCGATCCGAGTCTGATAGTCTGCGCTCACAATCCACCTCTAAAGGGACGTAAGCATAATTCTCAGTGCCCGTTATCCTCTGTCCATACTTCCGATTGTTTGATGTTGATTCCCTGTGCTCCGCTTCACTTCTGAGGTGTGTTGACTGATCCAGCTGGTGACGTGTAGCTGTGCCGTGAGGATCCGACGTTGGACAGTTGACTAAACCTACGCTCCCAATCTACATCTACAGGGCCGTAAGAGTTCCATTGTGTTGCTGATGTTTATAGGCTACTTGCTGACTATAGTGAGAGTTGAGTCTGACGCTTATTCTTCTGCTGCTTGAGGTGTGCTGGCGCCGGTTCCGGTTTGGCCTTCTGACGTCACTGGGGATTCCCAACGCGGCCGGGACACGTATTGATGACATCATCGCCAGGGCTTCCCCAACTGTAACCTCCGAACTGCCTGTTGTTCACCACCTGCAAAGGATTGACTTTAGATTAATTATTTTAACCAAAGCTTAGCTTTAATACTACTTTTTATGGACATTTATTTAATTGATTTAACTTATTAAAATAAAGCTGTTTATATTTACTACATACATTTCTCTGGCTCTTCTGTGTCCTGGGCATTGGTTAACTTAAAGGGAGTGGCCGTGAGGCTGACAATAATACTTTTGCACATTGTCTGACATTTGCATAATTCCCATACATTTTAGGCCATAATGGAAGGGGGCTTACAGTGTACCAAACAAATTTGTTGAGAAAGGTCTGGATATGCTTAATAGGAATTGAATATGAGTATATTGACAATTTGGGGATTTTCTTTGAAAAGCAATGGATTTCAATACAATGCAAACACTGTAGAGGAATATGCATTGTCCATGGAGTGAAGGAAGGCGGGAATTATCTCAGTGCTTATTGAATTACATGTAGGCAGGGCATAGGCAATGTGGAAATCTACAGGTTAGACTGTTGTTTTGTTTAATGTTGCATTGCAGGCCAAAATTATGGCATATACCTCAGTTAAATACTTTAGTTACATGGGGAGCGTGTATGTTCCCACAACTCTATGTTCCCACAGCCCTATATTCCCACAGCCCTATGTTCTAACATTTCTAAGAGTTTTTTTCTTTCTTTCTTCAAAGTCAGGTACTACCCAGCAAACACGGAACGTTATGGGAACCTTAACTAACGTTCCCTACTGGTTCTCCTGTGATTATTTTAAGAACGTTATCATATTTTGGTTCGGAGAATGTTAAAACGCTAACGTTACAGTGTGGTAACTTTGTGACTGTCCGAAAACATTCCCTCGTGGTTATGTTTTTAAATTGTATTTAAATTACAATCTGATAGATATTATGTGTAAATTATCATTAAACAACTTGATTTTGACTGTTTATGATAATAGATTTAGGCTATGTTAATTTTATGCCTCGCAATTAGTGATATATAAGAGCTAATTTTTTTTTCTTCTCAATGTAAATAATGTCGTGGTCCAGTGGTAATGCACCTGCCTGTGATGCGGGAGACTGGGGTTTGATTCCTGGTCGATGCGTTTATTATTGTTGTGTTTATTATTATTATTTTTCTCACAAAATGTCACGTTAGGATAACGTTACGGGAACGTTCGCCTAACCAGATATGCAAACCAACAGCTAACGTTCTAGTTCCGTTTAAAAAACTTTCCTGGTGCCCCTTCAGACAACCAAAGCTACTTTCAGGGAACGTTCTCATACCCGACAGAAAACTCCCGGAACCAAAAAATGTTACTGGGGTATAGTCCCACATTTGTACCCCTGCCTGGTAGACCCCCTGTGTAAATTCAAGAAAGATTCGATCTTTGGTATTATTTGCCCTCAATGGTGCCTTCCAGGTAGTGGGGTTTAGGGTAAGGGTTAAGGTGCTTTTATGCTGTGCTTCCTAGATTCATATTCACAATGAAAAACGATCTTCATCCACTCTCGTTTTCAGAACGTTTTGCATCCACATTCCACAAAGATTTTATATTCATCCACCTCAGCGATCATTTTTGAAATCGACCTCAGCAATCATTTTTGGAATCGTTTTCAGTTTCAGAATCCTCCATTCTAATGTGAACGGAAGGGCTAACTGGATAAATATTACCTGTGTTGATGTGAACATGCGGTTATCGGTACATAATGCTGTGGGAAAATAGGGTCTAATTTAAAAAAAAAAAATCTTTGTAATGTGAGAACATGGAGCTGTGGGAACATAGGGTGCCCAATTTCCCAAATTTCCTAAGAAATGTGGCAACATAGGGTTGTGGGAACATAGGGCTAATTCTGTGAAAAATAAAAATTCCTAACAAATGTGGGAACATAGATCTGTGGCAGGGGTCGGCAACCCAAAATGTTCAAAGAGCCATATTGGCCAAAAAAAACTAAAATCATACCTGTCTGGAGCTGCAAAAATCTAAAAGCCTTATATAAGGCAACATAGACTGTCAATACATAAGCTGTATGTTTACTATTAAAATGACTAAGTAGGCTACAAATAGGCCTACAAAATGAACATTCATGATTAAATGTTTATTTTCCCTGCAGTGCATCCTTGAGAGAATTACACACCACGTGACTACTGATGTACGATAGGCCTATTGCTGCTTCAAGTTTAGCCTAACTCCCATTACAATATTTTAGTGTTTTGGTTTTTGTTGCACTGGTTTTAGGTCTGAAGAACAAAAAAGTGCATAGCCTCATGCTATTTTCAGCCCGTGTGGAAATGAAATGTTCTCTTCAACGTCAATAACAATAGAACTTAATGTTCAATAACAATCAGCAGAGCGCAAAAAACAATTGCAGCTTGCGATTATAAAAGTAAAACGGCTGCCTTTTGAAAAGGTAAGTCAAATGCCAAGTTAAGTAGCCTTAGTCAGTGCAAATGAGAAAAATAAATGAAACTATCTTTTCATTCTCTCCCTTAATCAGCATCAGACGCTGAGTAAGGGAGAGAACCATTAATCATTAAATAAATCATTAAATAAATTACAATCGCAAAGGAGTAATGCAGCTATAAATAAGACAGATAATCTTCGATTTCTGTGCATTATCCTCGTCTCATAAGTTCACAAATGCCACGAAGTCTGTGCAACTGTCAAACGCAGCAGCATCCTTCTCTTCCCCCTCAGCTACAGACACGTAGGCTACATCATCGGACCTTGCACCTTGCAAATAATCACTGTTGAGTGTGTGATCGTGATGGGCGTCTTTGAACTCTCTCAGGGATGAGAAGTGGGAGAGCGTGCCTCGCTCTATCCCTGACTGTAAGCTTGCGCTCGAATGATAAAAACAGCTTCCAGCATTTGAAGCGCAAATTTCTTAAATATCAAATAAAATGAAATATATTTACAACTACACACATATTTACAACATAGAATGTTTGTGTCATGTTTACCCCTAAGAAACCATATTAAAAAAAAAAAAAAAATTCCTTTTTCCATTTTCACACATTTTTGCAAAACGCTGGGTTACGCGGTAACCCTGGTTCTCTGAGTGAAGAGACCATCTCTCCAGTCCTCAGGCCGCTCGGAGCCCGGTTCCGATCAAACCATCAGTGATTACACGCCAACACAGGTGTTTTATAAGTTCGGGTGTAGGCGTGGCCGGGCGAGCCGGTGTGTCTTAAAGCCTACGGTCCTTAGCAGGTGTGGGGTCATTCCCCGTACATATGGAATATGTAACGGAGTGGAGAGATGGTCTCGAGACGATAGAGAACCTCAATTGAGCCATTAGGGGAGAGCCGCGGGTTGCTGACCCCTGATCTGTGGATACCCGTGGGGCACCCGTGCTAAAACCAGGATTTACACCGGCCTCTCGGGATTTATTGCTTACATTTATCGCAGTTTATATCACTCTAGAATCTTTGGTTTATATGGTTGTACAAGGCACACACTGTATACAGGATGTATGGATATTATGCCAAAAGGCCCAAAACAACTGAATAACACAAGTTAAAAATCTTGGGGTAATAGTCCATCAAGATCTCTAGTCATGTAAAGCAGTAGATCAGTGGTCTCAGGCAGTCCTCCTTGAAATGTAATAGTTCTTTCTTCTCAAGAGCCTCTTGAATCCTATATCCTACCTATTTGTTCTCTATTTTCAGTAGTAAAGAAAAAGAAAAGGAGGGAAAGAATAAGAAGGAGAAGGAGGAACAGGAAGATGCAGGAACTGTCTGATGGTGTGAATGACATGTCTTTGAAGTGAATGACATGTCTGTGTCTTCTGGCAAAAAGACGAAAATGTGAGACACGGCCTGCTAGCAAAGCTAACCAATATCTGGATAATTAGTTCTTCATACGGAGGCATACACAATTTGTATGTTTATTGTTGTTTGCAATCCTCACTTCCAGTATTTATTCCATGCATAGCTAGGCTTGCTCTCAGTAGCCTACCGGCTACTGGCTCATCGCAGAGTGGCTCATAACAGGCTGTTGTAAAATGGTTAGTAATGTAAAATGAAAAACCAATATGCTAGAATAGGGCTTTCGGTCTTGGATTATTTATTCATATATTTATTTATTTATTTATTTATTTGCACATGGGGAATGAATTATGTGGCATCTCATTTTCAATAGGGTACCAGAAGTGAGTACTGTAAACAACGTGGTATGTGGCTGCTTGCAGAAATACACGTTTTTAAACACTTTTTAAACTAATTTGTAGTCACACACACACACACACTACAGTGTTGTGTTGTAAGGTGTCTGCTGATGTTGCATAGCTCTTGGGGTGTAGTGACATTTAGAGAATGTTAAAGCAATATGCCACTGACAAAATAAATATTGAGTAACACAACAGTGGCTTGGACTACTTCCACAACTTGATTATTAGTACACTGGAATGAGAGCAAACGTAGTTCCATGTCATATCAGTTTAGGATATTTCCACATTTCATTTTCTGTCAGTCTTAGTACACCTCGTAACTACAGAAGGGTCAAGTTTTATATGGGAAAAGTTCTGTGGATTTGGTTCAATGATATGCTAACCTGAAGGTAAAAACACAAGCGCTAGACTGAGACAATGGCTTGATGAACTGAAGAAAGGTAAAACTTAATTGTTTAATTCTAGAGGATGTGGAAAATGAGTTAATTTGTCAGCGTGGTGGCATATTGCTTTTAGATTCTAAAAAAGTTTAATGTTGGAGCATGTTTATACTATACTTATAGATGGGGAATGCTCACCAATAGAGTGTCAAGAGTTTTACACTTATTTAAGTAGCATGATCAATGAAATGTCTCAGCCGCTATCATATAAATGCCTTACATTACACTGTATCTAACCATATGGATGGAGTATTTATTAGTGATGGGAGAGCTTTTGGATGTTTATACTTCATCTCAACACTGTAACGGATGAGGATGTTAACCAGCATCTCTTTGTTTCTCATCTTTCTTCTGCTTTATCTAACCTAAAACGGTGACGGCTAGGTCACAACCGGATGACCAAGAGGAGGAAAAGGAGAGACAGCTACTGGTGGCAGTTATGAGCAAAGAGCCATTTCATGAGTTGAGGCTCCCACACATCCTCATGGCAAACACACATTTCCTTCAAGATAAGTTAGAAGACCTGAGAAAACGGTTTCATAATGATAATCACTTCCAGGATGTTGACATTATGGTCTTTACTGATACTAGACTGAAGCAGAAACTTGTTCATGTTTTGGAAGGTTTTGTAACAATATATTCTCCTCTTGATATGATTGAAGGAGAAAATCTGTGTGTTGTGTTTTACACAGAAATACAAGAATCAGACATTTTAATATGATACCTGTAGGTCAGCTAGCCAATCTGCCAATCAGAATTTGTGCCTTCTCATTTCAAACACATGGGAAGGATCCGCTTGTCTTCATTGTAGTGTATATCCAACCAGGGCTGGAAATGCCAGATGTAGGACAACAGATTACAGAACTTTACAACCGTATTAGGGTGCAGGAAAAATGTTCTGTCTTCATCCTTGGTCATTTTGAACGTTTTGACTTAGGAGGAAATCCTAATATCCAGTATGTGCAGTATGTGACTTGCCCCAGTAGAAATGGACAAGGAGCAGAAACCCTGGACAAGTGCTTTGGCACAATGACACAGGCCTATGCATCCCAGTGCCAACTTCCGTTGTTGTCCGTAGGGGACAACTTGCCATCTGACAGAGTGATTCTGTTGATCCCTCGAGGTCCCAGATGCCCAAATGTAAGTACTATCACTTTTTCTGTCTGTTTTTACTGCTCATTGTGTCCCTCTGAGTGTCCTGTGTGAGCCTGGTCATTTTGTGTATTTCAGTGCGCTGGAGGAGGAGGAGGAGGGGCTGAGGAGGCAGGAGGAGACAGGGAATAAAGCAGACTTATGGGGACCTGTTTGACTCTGCAGCTTGAAGACAGAAGGCATCTGACAAATAGCAGAAAAGTCAGATGGACAAAAAAAAAAACTTCAGACACCATCGGCAACCATATGACTACTGACTGACAGACCAGCGTTTTTTTTGTTTGTTTTTTTTTTATTATAGAGAGTTTTTATCCTAGAGCCACAGAAATGAAAGACACCATTACAAGCCTTGAATCTTCATTAAGAAAAAACAAACATGGTTCTTTGTAAACAAACAAAGCAAGTCAAGTCAAAACAAAATTGGTTGGAGGTTTTTACAATTTGGAATGAAACCATATAGCATTTTGTTTTATTATCAGATATGGTGGGGGGTCTCGTTAATTAAATATATTATTAAATATTGTATGTGTCTATAATTTTACATTCCATTATTTGTGATAATATGTCGCTTTATCTCCCTTCAGAACGCCATTCTCTTCTCTGATTGGCTGCTAGGTGGCCATTAATTCCAGATAACCGGCTACTTTGGAAGCAGTTCCAAAAAATAACTCATCTAATAACTGATTACCGTTCCATATGAATGCCTTTCAGAATGGTAACTATAACAATAATAAGCAACCTGGTAGATCTACTTTCAACTGAAAGTAGTACCCAAACCGAACAGGTTAGCTTCTTTTAAATTTGAGTTGCATATTTCTTTTACGTTTTATACGCTTCTTCAAATATACGAGAGATAGATAGATACGGGAGATAAGCGGGATAACGACCTCCGAGGTGTCCAGTTATTCATTTATAATTGTCTTGGCGGAATAACTCCGTCTTCGCACTGCGCGCGTCGCCGGAGTTCTAGATTCCGCCTCGACAATTATAAATGAATAACTGGACACCTCGTCGGCCGTTATCCCTTACCTATACAATGACTGCATAGATCATTTTGATGATTTGGAGTTTTCTGTGACATTCTGTATCTTTTCTGTCATATGAAATAAAATGTAATTCAAAACCAATAAAAGGACAAGTGGAAGAGACTGGTTTGGTATGTGTGTAAAGTTTAAACTTTTCCTCTATCTCTGCTTCTTGAATTATTATAGGTCTAGTCAAACATCCTTTAATCATAGGGCTCAATACTTTTCCAGTGTCACAGACAACCTGTGGAGCGTTGAAGGACTCCATCATTTCAAGTTGATGCAAAAGTTTTGTTTTCACTTCCAAATTGAAGAAAAAGGTTTATAGAACAAGTTTGGTTAGAGTGTCAAGCAAGCCGAGGAAATTTTGCACCTTAAGTAAAATAGGTGTTTTTTTCCAAGGCAAGATGCTATAGGTGAATAGTGAACAGAGTAAAATTTTTAACTTGCTGATATTACCATGAAACACAAATAGGAGGAAAGAAGTGCATTGTAAGTTTTTTGTAAATTTATATTTAAATATACTAATGAGGTAAAATCAAATTAAATACAGGTATGAGTCATGAATGTGTATCTAACCCATACTGTATAGTAAGGATGTTCATGACAGACAGACTGCTATTGCACAAGTATCACATGTTGACTCCAGCAAAATGGATGCCAGAATTAACTGCAATGATGAGGATATTATTATCTCATAGTCATGACCATTTTGAGGATCTCTTTGCTTAGACAGTGACACACGCACTCTCTTAATCTAGATAGTTAAAAAAACAAACAAACAAAAAAAAAAAACACGACTCCTTGGGCAGGAATGAGATGATCCCATTGGAGCACAGAACCAGTTTCTTTTCTCCCTTCAGTGCATAAAGGAGGCACTGAAGGGAAATATATATATATATATATATATATATATATATATATATTATTATTATTATTATTATTTATTTATTTATTTATTTATATTTGAGTGCTGAAAGATTTGGTCCCGAAAACCCGATTCTGACCATATTACGGGTTTATATGGGAATTAGACGAACCCTCCCCACATCCTCTTGACTAACGCACGCTCTATCGACAACAAGAGGGCTAACTTGGCTGAGCTGGTGGAGACTGATGAGGACGTGCAAAAGTGTGACATCATCCTCATCACAGAGACCTGGCTGAAAAAGACGTCGGCTGACATCGAATTGAAAGGCTTTGATGTCATGCTCCGAGCTGATCGCGATTTTAATCTAACAAATAAGACACTAGGGGGTGGGCTGTGTGCTTTTATGAGAAATATGAGAGTGGAGGAACAAGACTCTGTCAGTGACGGACATTATGAATTACTGTCCTTCCGCTGTTATCCACATGACCACCTAGAAAACATGCCTCCACTGACCTTCATTCTTGTGTACATCCCAGGACCAGACTTTAAACATACAACAGGGAAAATCACTGAGTGTCATGTTCTGTTCTGTGACTTTAGTTTGTAGCCTGTGCCTGTGTTCTGTTCCTTGTGTTTACTTTCTTGTTCCTTGTCATGTGTTTCTGTGTCACTTCCTGCTGTTTCCTTCCTGATCCTCCATGTGCTCCTTTGTTTATCCCTGCCTTGTGTTCCTAGCTCCGCCCCTCACCTGTATCCTGTCTCGTTCCCTCGTTATTAGTCTTGTTACTCCCTGCTTTGGTTCACCTGTTCCTTGTTCCCTTGTTTAGTCCTGTGCATTTAAGCCCCTATCTGAGTTCAGTCTTTGTCTGTCATTGTTTGTTGAACTTCTTGCGTGTGCTCCTGTTTACTCTTTGTTTGACTTCTAAGTAAAGTATAATTATTGGAAATCCTGCGGTTGTCGTGCACTTGGGTCCACTTAAACTAAAACGTGACACTGAGTACTACAACAAAGCTCTGAAGAGGTCTAATGGAGGCCCTATCTTTCTCCTGGGCGATTTCAACCAGAGTAAATTTGACAACATCAAAGTGAGCCTGAGGAATGATGCTGGCAATGTGGACCAGTATGTCACGTGTATTACAAGCAGTGTTGGGGAGTAACGGAATACATGTATTCGGAATACTGTATTCGGAATACAAATTATGAGTAACTGTATTCAGTTACAGTTTAAACGGGTGGTATTTAAAATACAGTAAAAATCAAGGGATTACTCAGCACTATTTTACCGTTTCTCGTGTTTAGCTATCCCCTCTCTAATTTGGGTAATTCCACGCATTGTTGGAAAATAAGCCAAACAAAGCGCAATAAGAGCTATTAAACATCCTCCTAACGATGACATCAGTAACACAACTGCGCCTAGCAAATGAAATTTACCCCACTCAGTGGCAAGACAGATAGGCTATGCCTGTTACACATTACACATACTATACTGTATAAGCAAGTAGGCCTAGGACAAAATAATAAAACTGAAATCACAATCAGAAATAAAATTAGCTAAATAACATTTACGCATTCTGTCCATAGATTGAAAACGCGTGTTTATAGAAATCTCCACTTGGCCTGGAGTTTTTGAAAGTTGCCCATTTCAGTGGCTGAACCTCCAAATGCATGATTGAGTGCTGCAGCTGCATGAAGTTCTTTCAATCTCTCACCTGCAATTTGACATGTTACACGTTTGAGAAAAAGCTTTTTGGTTTTGCTAGGTCCTGTTAATGCAGAAGGACACACACTTTAAGCTCATCTAATTAATAAAAAAAAAAGTTTTATGTTTCCTGATCACAAAATCTGAGGCTTGTGGCCCAGACCACACTGCCCATGTTGTCGTCCTTGCTTACGTTAACAAACCCTAATATCTCATCTACTGCAAACGTATGTATTGGAGACTGGGGCTCAACAGCCAATTTGTTGATAAAAACTAACAAGAATTTGCAGGATGTGATTGCTACATTCATGTAGTTGTAAAAAGGCATAACGTTAAAAGTAATCCAAAGTATTCAGAATATGTTACTCATATTGAGTAACGTAACGGAATACGTTACAAAATACATTTTGGGGCATGCATTCTGTAATCTGTAACGGAATACATTTTAAAATTAACCCTCCCAACACTGATTACAAGAAGGGGATTTCCTTTAGGACAGGACAAGATCTTGGACAGATGCTATGGCAACATCCCAAAGCTCTTCAAGTCAAAGTGTAAACCCCCACTGCGCTCTAAAGACAACCACTCTGATCACAATATCATTATCTTGAGCCCAGAAGAGACAATGTGTGAGCACATGGAAACTGAAGCTTTTTTTGAAAGGTATGTCAACTTCACTTTTTTTTTTTTTTTTAATCAAGGACACAAACAAATTTAGAGAAAAGATATACTGTATCAGCTTGGTATTAAGGAAATTCTGAAAGATTTGGTAATCTGTAGTCCTTACATGTGCATGGTCATGTACATCCCTACGAGATATTTTCATCTCAAGGGGTTATCCCTATAATAAAAAAATTATATTGTATGTGTGTAAGTCAAGAAGTGCACTGAACTCATGGTAGGTTGCAAAATTCCTTGATTATTATGCCATTGAGAGTATAGTTGACATACAATACAGTGTAGGAGGGGTCGGATTCATATTAATTATTTACTTTTTTCTTCTTTTTTTACAGATATTTTTTGGGTTTTTTTGTCTTTAATCAGACAGGACAGTATACAGATGGACAGGAAGTAAGCAGGAGAGAGAGATGGGGAAGGATCTGGAAATAACCTCGGGTCAGACTTGAACCCGGGTCTCCGGAGTAATGGTATGATGCTCTAACCCACTGAGCCACGGTGCCCCCAATGACTCTTTTGCTTCACAAACATTCTGGGTCCTATTGGCTCTGCCTCCAATTCCCTTCATAGCATTGTTTAATCTGTGAGGTAAAATACCCCCCATAGTGAACCAAAGTGTAGAGAGCTGTAGCAAAATGCAACACTAAGTGGAGGTACTAAGCAGCACTAGCCTGGCTAAACTTTAACTTGTTAATTCCATAATGAATGCGGATCATCATCATCATCATCATCAACCATTCTTTATTCAGGGGAACTTGACTGAGCTCTGGGCTCTTTTACAGCAATGCCCTGATAGGAATTAAATTAAAAACGGAAAAACATGAAACAAATAAACAACAAATGAAGTCCATATCAAGTCCAAAATGAAGTCCATATCAGCTGAACAGAATCCAATGACCGCTGTGACCTTCTCATAAATCCAGCTGGCTGACGCTCATGGATTGGCAATCATCACTACTATTTTCTTATCACTTTCAACAGAGAGAAAGAGAAGAAACAAATGGCTGAAATGTCTAAAGCAATGTCTAAGGACGAAAAGGAAAACTGCTGTACTGAGGCCGGCCCGGGAAGACAGGAACTGCAAAAAAAGAGCAGAAAGGTCAGAAACAACATGATCACTGACAACAGACACAACATATTCCACAACAGACACCACATATAGCACAACTAGTAGCCACCCAGCAGACCCCAAACACTGGAGATCTAATATCCGAATTATTATCCTGATTATCAAATATTACTGTACAATTCCAGGAATAGTGTAAGCCTTCACTTCATCAGTTTAAAGCCCCACAGCATTACCAAATACCTATCCTTGACACATTTAAACCTTTCCTGCAGAAATATTGCTGCTTCCGACTTTATAATCATTTTCTTTTCTAAACAGATACTTCAGGATACTTTCTGTATGATTGGTTGAATCCCATTCAATGCGGTTGTAAAAGAATATATATTGTCTAGTCATATATATTTGTATTTATATAGTGCATTTTACACAACACAGTTGATCCAAAGTGCTTTACAGTGGAGGGGGGCCTCTCTACTGTAATGTGCAGGATCCACCTATATTGGTAAAAAATATATTCCACCACCATATTCATGCCATATTCATGCCATCACACTCACTCTGTCTGTCTCTCTCTCTATCTGAAGTACTCACATATGACACATATAACCTGTGACATGTGAATCTCCTTGACTGGCATAATTCTCTTGCTTCCTCTGCCCCAAACTACAACCATCTATGCTGAGAGTCATCCACGCCTTGGTTGACCAACATCACGAGAGGCCCAGGCCACCAACATCACGAGAGGCCCAGGCCAGGACCGTCATCTTTGTCTTCTATTGGTTAACCAACATCACAAGAGGCCGAGGCCAGGACCCACTCTCCTTCTTAGAGGCTCAGCAACGACCCTCCCATAATGGCACCTGTCAGTAATGGACTCCATCCAATGATCGACCTACTGTAACTCCCAGACTCTAACATTATGTCTGAAACTGAACTTAAGGCTGTGCGCTATGCCTGGCACTCTGTTATGTGTCGTGTGAAAGACATTGTGTTATATGAATACTATGTGCTACCAGTGCTTACCCAAGCATTTACATAGAATTACCTGACCATCCTGCACACACACACACACACACACACACACACACACACACACACACACACACACACACACACACACACACACACACACACACACACAACCAGGACAAGAAGAAGTAACAAATCCAAAGTCACAAAGTTGGGATCCTACACTTCATTCCACTGTGCTCTGGCTCCCTCTGTAGGTTGCATAGCAAACATGCAGACTTAGCAGGTGTGACCTTGCAGCCTGGGAACTGAGAGATCATGGGAAGTCATGTTAATCAAGTGGATGCAAACTGTCCCCCATAGGTGGCAATACAATTACAGTATGGGAAAGTCATGTGTCTTCAACCCAACTCCACCAGTCATTTAGTGGCTATAGCCTCTCTCTCTCTTTGCTGACTGCAGCCAGTAATCCTGCAGGTTTGTAGCCATTTAGTCTCCTATTAAATCACGTGCACGCACACACACACACACACACACACACACACACACACACACACACAAGCACACACACAAGCACACAATCATCACACTGCCCGCTATAATCATTATCTTTGTTACTGTCATGTGTGTTATTGTCAAACTGTCAGGGACACCAAAACCAGCTGAATAGCCTATGTCTTGAATTTGACTGCCAGACAAGAGCAAATAGCAGGCGCATTAGGAGCCTACAGCATAATAACAAGAAATAACAAGAGTGATGCAAAACAACATCCTGTCTGAGGGAGGGAAGAAATGAAAGAGGGGAGAGAGAGAGAGAGAGAGAGAGAGAGAGAGAGAGAGAGAGAGAGAGAGAGAGAGAGAGACCAAGGGACAGAGAAGTGAGGAGAGAAAAACAGGGAGAGAGATAAAAAGAGGGAGAGCTTGTCTGGTCTAATTTGGATTGTAGTGTGAAGTGCATACCTGGGCAAACTACCACATGCGGCCCGTTGAGCTATTTAATCCGGCCCGTGGAGCCTTCCCAAAATAAAATAATCTCTCATGTAGCCAAGGTAACTTACTGTACATTATGGGACTGATTTATCAAATTTGTTGTATTCATGAAACACAAAGTCTACCCTTTTAAACCTGCATGTTAACAAGTGGGGCTACTGGTTTGAGACCTGCCAATTTACCGGCATCAACCGGTTTACTGGTAAAACCCGGCCCGTTAGTCAAAATCTAAAACCCAATGTGGCCCTTTGGCCAAAATAATTGCCCACTCCTAGTGAAGTGGCTGCAGTGTGTATGACCCATTTCCTGTTTCCAGACTCACTCATTTACTGCACATCTTGGAGTCTACCTTGGTCTACCTTGGAGTCTACCTGGATTCTTCACTCACATTCAGTAATCAAATAAGCAGTGTGGTGAAGGCCAGTTTTTTCCAATTGAGAACTATTGCAAAGTTAAAATCTTTCCTCTCTGCTAAAGACATGGAAACACTAATTCATTCATTCATCACTTCAAGATTAGACTATTGTAATGCACTTTATTTTGGCCTTCCCAACTCTTCTATTGCTAGATTACAAATGGTTCAAAATGCTGCTGCTAGATTGCTTACTGGAACTAAGAAGCGTGATCACATCACTCCTGTGCTCTGTGAACTGCACTGGTTGCCAGTGAAATATAGAATTGAGTTTAAATTGTTACTTTATGTTTTCAAAGCCTTACATCAATTAGCTCCAGAATACATCTGCAATTTACTTAGTCCTTACTGCACTTCTAGGCCACTCAGATCTTCCTCTAAACTTCTTCTTTCTGTTCCCTCCTCTCACCTTAGAACCAGAGGTGACAGAGCCTTCTCTGTTTCTGCTCCCCAGCTCTGGAATAGTCTCCCCTCCCACATTAGGTCCATTCATACCATTGATCTTTTTAAGTCTAAGTTAAAAACACATCCCTAGCCTTTAATTCTCCCTAAACCCTTTTCCTCTTTTATTTTTGTTATTATTTTTGTTTGTTTGTTTTATTTGGTCATTTGCATATTATTATTATTATTATTATTATTATTTGTTTATTGTTTATTATTATTGTATTATTATTATTATTATTATTATTATTATTATCATTATTTTTAAAGCACTTTGGATCAACTATGTTGTTTGAAATGTGCTATATAAATAAAAGTGACTTGACTTGACTTGACATCTCTCTCTCTCTCTCTCTCTCTCTCTCTCTCTCTCTCTCTCTCTCTCTCTCTCTCTATCTATCTAATTCTCAAGGGGGAAATCTAAGCAGTCAATGGCTTTGGATTATCTGTGAGCTGATTAGCCTAGTAAACCAGCGCCACCCGCTGGACGCCAAAATCTTGACCAATCATAACGCAGAGATGTGTTTTGAATCAAAGCGGGCGGGGTTTAAAACCAAGCATAATGCAGAGATGTGTTTTGAATCAAAGCGACAACAGAGTGTTGGCCTATAGGCACAGACATGGTTTGAAAGACAACGGGTTGTGCTCATCAACAATCTCCCGTTGTATCCATTCATCGGGGCCAGACTAAATTAGACATCCAATCTCACATTTAGGCTGGTTTATCAGGCTATGAGCTGATGTAAAAAACAAGTGACAGAAGGAGAGATAGCACAGTTCAAGGAATGTCAACACACCAGTTAGAGATGTGTCTGGGAAACATAATAAAGATGGCATCTGTAAGCACAGGTGTCAGAATGAAATTTGGCACAAGGTCCATGGAATTATTACACAGTCACACCTCTGAGAGAAATGTTTGTGGTTTCACCAGAAGAAATGTTGTGATCGCGTGATAGATTATGAAGTGTAGTTGGCAACACTGCATGCAGGAAAATTACAGTAAACAGGCTTCTGATGATGGATAGATTGATAGACTAAACAACGTCTCTCCTCCTCTGATCATCTGGGAATAGTTGGGGAGCCTAAAAGTCTCAAAAGCTCAAGAAAACGGGTTGAACCTGACACGGACAGTGGTACATTCTATTTGTGTTTTTTTCTGTTAACTTTGACCCCAAGAAACAATAACGTTTTTGCAATATTTCCACTATGCACCCTACATATTTTTTTGTCAGAAAATTGTGACAATAATCCCCCCCTTCAAACTGGATAGGATGTTACAGTAATAAATGCATGCCAAATGGACTGAACACAGGTGCGGACAACATCCACTGAAAAAATAACTCATCATCTCTGAAATTATACAACAATTAGGTCCGGTCGAACTATTTCTGAATGATTGGACGAGATGCATTCCAAGCGTCACTACAAGTGATGATATCTGGCAGCAGCCCCCTAGAGACTCTTTACATCTATTGCAATCGCCGCACATTTTCCACCAAGCCGGAAAATAAGAAACTCAACAGCGGGTCATTACAGACTGAAAGGGGCCCCCAAAATTGACTGTTTAATCCTGATGCGCGGCGGGCCCCTCGGGCTAGCCCGCGGGCCGGGTTGGGTTGGGCCATTAATTTCATAAGAATCCACGGGTTGCGGTCGGGTCGGGTCAGATCACAGACAGTCACTTGTGAAATAGGCCTACAATGTTAAAATCACATGCACATCTGAGACAGCATTCTGCACACGGCACCAATGCTAACGGACTAGTTCAAGTGAATAGCAAGTAACATAGCAACAGTATGCTAACTAGAAGCAACCCGTTTTAGACTTCGCTTAAACGTAATATTTTGCACTAGCCTTCGTTTATTTTTGGTCCGTCAACTTAAACTAATCTCGGCAACATTGTCCAGCTTGTTGTCATTCAATGAAACACCACTTCTCAATTTTAAAAAAAATTACGTTAGCTAGCTCGCTAGCGTTAGCTCGCTAACAATTTGTAGTAAAATGCAGCTGCCTAACCTGAATTAAACTTCTGCTACAAATACGAACTATAACAACTTACATTACTTGGCTTGAAATGATGATAGGCAGTTGTAGAATATGATAAATACATCCAAAAAATCCTCAATGACTCCAAAAAGACATTATGACCAGTTTATTGACAGTGTCCCACACATATCTCATTCACTTCACCGTAACGGAGCCCGACCCCAGTTTGCATTAGGGGTTGCCCCAGCTCCCCCTTGCCAAAGTATTTGTTTCTTTCAGTACTCTCTGTAAAAGTTTGAGATGTTCAGTAAATATCCAATACATCTAAACCGTTTACTATTTGTCTAATTTTTTACATATTGCCAGGGCAGTTCCAACTATTTTGGGGGGCGGAAGGAACGGATAAAAATTGTCACGTAGCCTTCTAACTAACTTTAGATCTATTGATCCAAGAGGTAAGTTCGCTGCTGGCAGCCCATGACATTACCATCCCCTCACGCGGCCGCAGACATTTTCATCTACGTTGTTTAATATGCCTAGGTCCTATATAAACAAATAAACACTTATTTTTTTATTTTTTTAAAAATTAAGCGGGTCGGGTCGGGTTAAAAATCTTTGCGTAATCTTTCGGGTCGGGCGGGCTGGGTTGGCTGCGTGATGGGTCGGGTCGGGGCGGGTCATTAAAATCATCGGCCCGCACTACTGTTTAATCATTTACGTAGTTGGGGTTGTGTTTCAACAAAAATGACTTTAAACTGGAGTTAAACAACTGTACAACATAAATAATTATATTGAAAATGCTTGAAGATTAGATCGATGTGGTTCATATTGGTATTTATGGGAGTGAAGGGCCCCCATGTCCTGATAGCTTGGGGCCCCCTAAGTACCTTGAAACGGCCCTGAGTATGCTCAGCCTGCGGCTTTGTGCCCTGCAGCCAAACCACACCCAGTGATGATATTCTGCTAAAATCACTCCCACTCGTGTGATGTTGCTTAACATATGATGGAAAGAGAGTTTGTACAATCCAAGGACTGTCTGACTGACAGAGTAATATGAACAGAAGAAAAGAAAAAAAATGACATCTGACAGCACAAGTGTCCAAGTGAAAGTCGGCAGAGGGCCCAAGGAAATATTACACACCTTCATGAGAGATGTTTGTGGGTTCACCAAAAGACAATTAATGAGAGATGAGAATGTCAGATTGTGAGAATTCAATGTTCTCACAGCATGCAAGGAATTTGAACAGGTCTCTTATGAACAGGCTACACATGGGTGTCTCATTTGATTTCAATTCAATTACATTTTATTTGTAGAGCGCTCAAATACAGTACATTGTCTCCCTTCACTTTACTTATAATTCATTTTTAGGAAGAAACCTGGTTGCTTGGATGCTCTATTAGGCACCTGGCTGCCTGTGGGACAGCCAATAGAGTAGAAGTGTCAGGGGATGGAGTCAATGGTTGGGGTGGCATTTAGACACCATTGTATCTGGCCAACATGAACTGATAAAAAAAAGATGACATCTGAAAGCACTGGTGTTAGAGTGAATTGGCACAATTATTACTGTTAGAGGGTTCACTAAAAGAATAAATTGTGAGATTGTCAGATTGTGAGATTATAAATCAAAGTGTAGTTGGTGGCAACACTGCATGCAAGGAATTTGAATAGACCTCTGATAATCGATAGGTCCAACCACCTCCACTGAAGATATATCAGGACAATTATCAGTGGGGTGGTTATGATCAATCAAGACAGATGAAACTGCTCATAGACACCCTGCTAGGGTGACTTTTCTGACGCACCCATTAAATCTCAAAAGCATGCAAAATTAGAAATGACAGAATGAGAGTTTTCACTGTCCAAGGAATGAAAACACACCCCTTCCAGGCAACAGGAATAGATAAATAAAAAAGATGACATCTGAAACCAAAGGTCTAAGAATGAAAGTTGGCAGAAGGTCCAAGGAATTCTTACACAGTCACTCCTCTCTGTGAAATGTTTGTGGGTTCACCGAACGAAACTTTGTGATCGTGTGAGACTGTCAGATTCTGAACTGTAGTTTGCAACAACTAGCAAGCCTAAATTCTGAACGTCCGGTGCGCTGCATGGATGCAAACCGCATCCTGGGCTGATTGCTTGTTATAAAGGTTTTATTGTGATGATCATCTAAAGATGGCCATTTATTCACTATATGTTTTTTCAAATGAGGCAACTGACTGTCGTGCTGTCAGAGACACTGGATGGCAAACTGGAAGCTAATACTAACAGAACGGGGAAAGAAAAGAAAATTGAAACTGAAGATGGGGGAGGTGTGTAACAAGAAACGCTATTACTGTATATGGCAGGTCTTTCACTCCATCTAGACTGTACAACACCACTGTACAACACTACCTGGGGCGCTGCTAGAAATTTTGGGCCCTATTACAAAAAATAATTGTGTGCCCCTCAAATATTGATTTAAATATTAAAATTTTCTCTGGGCCCCCGTCAGTACCAGGCCCTTTAGAATCATCCATAACTGTGTAAATAATGTCTCAGGATCGTTGCATGTGGTAGCGATTTTATTGCATTTTATGATGATGTAGTAATTTATTGATTAACACATTTATTTAGACTATTTACAGTATGTTTTAATCGGAATCTTACACATTAAATATTTGATCTATCCCCTTGACCGATGTGATAAATGAGTTTTCAGATGTGGGTTTAAAATCTTTTTAATCATTTTATCTTCATATCTTTTGTAAATACAATTGTGTGTGTCTCTGTAGCATTACATTTATCAGTAAGAAGCAGGGGAAACAAAGATAAAAATGTCTGATTATAATTTTACATTTCTGAGTACATGGAAATATTTAGTAATAAATACAGTAGTTTTTTAACACCATGATGTTCTAAGTATATAGAAATGTTAATATCATAAGGACATGAGTCAGCTTGAGTGAGGGTTTTGGGATATAAATCATACACACACACACACACACTCTCTTTCTCTCTCTCTCTCTCTCTCTCTCGCACACACACACACACACTCTCGGTCTCTCTTGCGCACACATACACACACACACACACACACACACACACACACACACACACACACACACACACACACACTCAATTGACAACGCCATTGCCAATGTTTCCTGAGCAGGCACCAATCAAGTACCAGTGCTTACCCAAACGTTTACACAAAGTCTAACCCTTTAAACCTGCATGTTAACAAGTGGGGCTACTGTTTTGAGACCTGCCAATTTACCCGCATCAACCGGTTTACTGGTAAAACCCGGCCCGTTAGTCAAAATCTAAAACCCAATGTGGCCCTTTGGCCAAAATAATTGCCCACCCCTGGTGAAGTGGCTGCAGTGTGTATGACCCATTTCCTGTTTCCAGACTCACTCATTTACTGCACATCTCTCTCTCTCTCTCTCTCTCTCTCTCTCTCTCTCTCTCTCTCTCTCTCTCTCTCTCTATCTATCTATCTATCTATCTATCTATCTATCTATCTAATTCTCAAGGGGGAAATCTAAGCAGTCAATGGCTTTGGATTATCTGTGAGCTGATTAGCCTAGTAAACCAGCGCCACCCGCTGGATGCCAAAATCTTGACCAATCATAACGCAGAGTTGTGTTTTGAATCAAAGCGAGCGGGGTTTAAAACCAATCATAACGCAGAGATGGGTTTTGAATCAAAGCGACGACAGAGCGTTGGCCTATAGGCACAGACATGTATCTTGTATCCATTCATCGAGGCCAGACTAAATTAGACATCCAATCTCACATTTAGGCTGGTTTATCAGGCTATGAGCTGATGTAAAAAACAAGTGACAGAAGGAGAGATAGCACAGTTCAAGGAATGTCAACACACCAGTTGGAGATGTGTCTGGGAAACATAATATGTTACAGATGCCATCTTTCTTTGTTTTTCATCTGGTAAACCAGATGAAAAACAAAGAAAGATGGCATCTGTAAGCACAGGTGTCAGAATGAAATTTGGCACAAGGTCCATGGAATTATTACACAGTCACACCTCTGAGAGAAATGTTTGTGGTTTCACCAGAAGAAATGTTGTGATCGCGTGATAGATTATGAAGTGTAGTTGGCAACACTGCATGCAGGAAAATTACAGTAAACAGGCTTCTGATGATTGATAGATTGATAGACTAAACGTCTCTCCTCCTCTAGTGTCAAGGAAGGAGAATCAACAGGTGAGTGATATTCTGGGAATAGTTGGGGAGCCTAAAAGTCTCAAAAGCTCAAGAAAACGGGTTGAACCTGACGCGGACAGTGGTACATTCTATTTGTGGTTTTTCTGTTAACTTTGACCCCAAGAAACAATAATGTTATTGCAATATTTCCACTATGCAGCCTAAATATTTTTTGTCAGAAAATTGTGACAATATTTTTTTTCCCCTTCAAACTGGATAGGATGTTACATTAATAAATGCATGCCAAATGGACTGAACACAGGTGCTGACAACATCCACTGAAAAAATAACTCATCGTCTCTGAAATTATACAACAATTAGGTCCGGTCGAACTATTTCTGAATGATTGGACGAGATGCATTCCAAGTGTCACTACAAGTGATGATATCTGGCTGCAGCACCCTGGAGACTCTTTACATCTATTGCAATCGGAGCGCATTTTCCACCAAGCCGGAAAATAAGAAACTCAACGGCGGGTCATTACAGAACTGAAATGACCCGCCGTTGAGTTTCTTATTTTCCTGTATGAAATAGTGACATTTGCCTGACATTCGCAAAAGCCATATAAAGAGAGTGCGCTTGCCTGGGGCCCCTGACTGAAAGGGGCCCCCAAGATTGACTGTTTAATCATTTACCTAGGTAAGTTGGGGTTGTGTTTCAACAAAAAAATGACTTTAAACTGGAGTTAGACAACTGTACAATATAAATAATTATATTGACGTTGCTTGAAGATTAGAACGATGTGGTTCATATTGGTATTTATGGGAGTGAAGGGCCCCCATGTCCTGTTTGCTTGGGGCCCCCTAAGTACCTTGAAACGGCCCTGAGTATGCTCAGCCTGCGGCTTTGTGCCCTGCAGCCAAACCACACCCTGTGATGATATTCTGCTAAAATCACTCTCACTCGTGTGACGTTGCTTAAGCATATGATGGAAAGAGAGTTTGTACAATGCAAGGACTGTCTGACTGACAGGGTAATATAAACAGAAGAAAAGAAACAAAAATGACATCTGACAGCACAAGTGTCAGAATGAAAGTTGGCAGAGGACCCAAGGAAATATTACACACCTTTATGAGAGATGTTTGTGGGTTCACCAAAAGACAATTAATGAGATTGTCAGATTGTGAGAACTCAAAGTGCTATTGACAACACAGCATGTAATGAATTTGAACATGTCTCTTATGAACAGGCTACACAAGGTGCCTCATTTAGACACCATTGTCTGAGCAAAATGAACAGATGAAAAAAGATCACATCACAAAAGCACTGGTGTTAAGAATGAATTGGCACAATTATTGCTGGCATAACTGGTACACACCTCTCTGATAGTGGGTTCACTAAAAGAATAAATTGTGAGATTGTCAGATTGTGAGATTATAAATCAAAGTGTAGTTGGTGGCAACACTGCATGCAAGGAATTTGAATAGAGCTCTGATGATCGACAGGCTACTGTACACAAGGTGCCTTGCTCAAGAATATGTTTTGAAAGTTGAGTCTAACCACTCCCACTGAAGATCAGTGTTGGGCTAGATACTGCAAAACTGTAATGCATTATTTATTACTTGTTACTGACATTTTAAAGGAATCCCTTACATTACAATATTGGTGTTTTAAAAATGTAAGGCGTTACATTACTGTTGCACTACATTTAAGTTACTCTACGGGCCCTCCGGTAGCCTATGACCTTCGCTAATTCGTTATCAATGTTGAGAATGACAAGTGGAGACTGTAAAGTTCTACAATTAATTCCGGCACAGCAGACGTTTTACCTTTGCTGACCTCTCAGTGATTTTTGGCAAATTTTTATAAAGGAAAAACACATCACTTCATTCCAAATTAAAAATGCATTGTAACTTCAGTTACTGATAATTGTACTGAGGTAATAGCCTGACACGCCAGACTATATCAGAAGAATGTATAGTCTGAAGACCACTGATAGACTGTGCCTCAATGGAGGGGCGGGTGATTGCGTTGTCTTTCAAACTGCCTCTCCACGTAATAGGCTAGCGTTCCGGCCAGTGTCAGCTGGTATATCAAACTTTTCAAAAAAGACATCTTTTTTTCAGTGCATTTTCTTCTTCCACTTCCAAAGAAATAGACAAGTGCAATTCCTCCAAAACTAAAGCCAAAGACGATTATCTATATACGGCTCTGGTTTGAGCTGGACTGTCGTCATCGTACTAAGCCCGCCTTACGATTTCCTGTACACATACCGCGCCGTGATTGGTTATCCGCCGCCAGAGTCAGGATACAACGGTTTTCTTTCTATCAGGGGTCTCTAGACGTATCCGCTGTGCAAATTCAAATTTGCTATCGCTAGGGGTACGTCTAGAGTTCTAGGCTACTGAGGTAAATATTACCAAAAATTTGTCTGTAATGCCTTACATTACCAAGTTACCACAAAAAGCAATGCATTACGGTAATTAGTTACTTTTTTAACTCATTACTCCCAACACTGCTGAAGATATATCAGGACAATTATCAGCGGGGTGGTTGTGGTCAATCAAGACAGATGAAACTGCTCATAGACACACTGGTAGGGTGACTTTTCTGACGCACCAATTAAATGGGAGTAAACTATCTCAAAAGCATGCAAGATTATAGCTGAAAGCATATTGTAGATGACGGAAGGAGAGTTTTCACAGTCCAAGGAATGAAAACACACACCTTTCAGACACTTGTCTGAGCAACATGAATAGATAAATAAACAAGATGACATCTGAAAGCACAGGTCTCAGAATTAAAGTTTTCACAAGGTCCAAGGAATTATTACACAGTCATACCTCTACATGCGTTGTGTATAGACATCCAAATTGATCCCATTACTGTAAATCCTCAAAGTCTATATCCCGGTTCTTTGAGGTCGCAGCGAGCGTAAGGCGTAATGTAAGTTTTTTTTTTTTTTTTTTTTACTTTTAGTGTCACTAATGTCTCTCTCTCCCAACACCATCACTCCTCACCATGATCTGTGACATCTACAGTACCCTCCACAGACAATGTGACCTGTGTCAATTCACACACGAAAATGCATTGAAATCTGTGCAGTATTTTCTTTTAGTTATTTTGTACACAAACAAACCAACGCTGATGGAAAACATATCCTCCTTGGCGAAGGTAATAATGCCACTACATAAACTACTACATAAACCTGTTTGTCCAGACTAGAGGCAATGTTTCTGAAAGATATTGCATAGATATTTCAGTAACACAATGAAAATCATTTGCACAAGTGATTTTCTTTTTACTAAATAGCAGCTGTTATGATGAAGACATTATCTCCTCACACTGAAAGAGTCACACATTGTGAATAGCATTGTGTTAGCGTGCATAGCACCTTGTTAGCGAGATGCATACCAAATTTGAGGTCAGTCGGACGAATGAATGCAGAGTTATGCATGGACCACACAGAACAACACACAGATATATGTTTTTGCATTCATAGACAGATGTTTTAATCTCCTAATTAATGCTGCCAGATATTTATAGGAACAGACCTCAGGCTTTCAATAAAAAAAAAAAAAAATCTGTTTCATTTCCTCAGTGTATTTTAAGAGGAAGACATCTGATTGAAAAGCAATGGCCTCAAGTACAGTCCAATGGGAGGAACTGGATCTGGAAGGACAGACATACGAATGGTTCAGCTTTCCTAAGGAGGGAACTGATCTGCGTGGAGGTGCACCTAGTGATTCAGATAAAAAGATAACCGAATTTGTCTGGCCAGAAAAGATAGTCAATTTTGAAAAAAACACGGCAGGTGCTGATTGGCCTTCCTTTCCAAACATCGTCTTGACTAATGCACGCTCCATAAACAACAAGAGGGAAAACCTTTCAGAGCTGACTCAGACTGATGAAGACATCAAGACTTGTGATATAATCTTAATCACAGAGACCTGGCTGAACCAGGCGTCTGATGACATCAAAACAACAAATTTCCACACTGTAGTCCGAGCTGATCGTGATCCGGAGAAAACAGGCAAGACAAAAGGAGGTGGGCTGGTAGCCTTAATGAAAGATGAGAGTGAAGTAAGAGTCCAAGAAATAAAGCAAGGCTATGGAAATGGCTATGAATTCATAGCTTTCGCCTATTATGTAGAAGACTACTCAAAAGAAAGACTTCCACTAATATTCATTCTTGCATACATCTCAGGACAAAAGACTAAAGACATCAAAGAAGCAACAAAGAAAATCACTGAGTGCTACGAGGAAGCTCTGAGGAGGTCTAAGGGAGGCCCCATCTTCCTCCTAGGCGATTTCAACCAGTGTGACTTCTCACACCTCAAAGCGAGCCAGAGGAAGAGTGCACGCAAAGTGGACCAGTATGTCACATGTCCTACAAGAAAGGATAAGATCCTGGACAGATGCTATGGCAACATCAAAATAAAGTACAACTGCAAGTGCAAACCTCCACTGCTCTCCAAAGACAACAACTCTGACCACAATATCATCATATTGAAACAGACAGCCACCGAGCAATTACCGTGCAACCACACTGAAACGATTGCATTTTGGTATGTCTACCTCACTCACTGGTCTGCAAGTATGCAATTGCATAAATAAATGAATAAATAAATAAATACTGTACATACATACAGTACATAAATAAAACGAGACATTAGGAGACCATAAAAGCCATTATTGTATATTGATGGTATCTTATGCATCATGAAAAGCCACATAAAATTACAAAGCCAACCACCATTATTCCTGATAAAAAAAGAAAGTTAGTCTTTTATTCCAAAACTTATGTTGGATCAATACGTAAAACCGTTGGCTTTCTTGCATCAAACTCAATAAGTGCATGTCACCTGACAATTAGGCTACGTACTGTATATAGATTGAGTGACACCAATAAGATAACCGGTAGAAGCCCCCTCTGGCATCATGGCTCACTATTTGCAAAGAGCCACTGCGGGAGAAGAGTGTGACAGAATTCATTCTTAGTTTTGTATGATTTTATTTCTATCATCTTTATGCTTACTGATTGAGACTGAACACTGGTAAATTGATATTGGCAAATGGCAGAGGTATAACCCCCCTCACATCGGGAGTTTGACTTGCGTTCTGGTCATACCAAAGACCTCCTACTGCCCTGGCACTTGGACATCTAGATGGAGTGTGTAAAGCTAACACATGAGACCATCACAGGACTAACCACCCACTGTAGTCATACTGCCCTGTGCGGCAATGTGGCCTTGGGTTAGAGAAACAGAGATGGGCACCGCCCCATGCTCCACATGGAGTAGACAGGATTTAACTTCAACTTTAACTAGATCTACATCTACTACTGCTGGATTTGTCTGTTCTGCAAAAAATTGGTACTTTTGTCTAGCTACGAAAGCTTGAATCCTTCATCCTACCATGTTTGTTCTCAATTTTCAATAGGGCAGAAAAGGAGAAGAAGAAGGAGGAACAGAAGAAGAAGGAGGAACAGAAGGAGAAGGAGGAACAGAAGGAGAAGGAGGAACAGAAGGAGAAGGAGGAACAGAAGAAGACACAGGACGTGTCTGATCATTTCAGAAACTTGTCAGTTACTGAAGAGCAATAAGAAGAAAAAGTGAGACACGACCTACTAGCAAAGCTAACCAATATCTTGTATCTAACTAATTCATTCTTCATACGGAGACATACACAATTTATATGTTTATTGTAGTGCTGTCAAACGATTAAAAAACTTTATCTGATTAATCACAAAAATTTTCAAAGATTAATCGTGATTAATCACTTTTAATCGCAACTCATTTCCTCCAGTAAGAATTTGGATGCTAGGGTATGTTGGGTCCTTATTATGGCTTTGTTCGTCTCAAATGGGGCAATTCACACCTGTCCCATACCCCGAAGGATTCCCCAAACATGTTGTTGGACAGTCAGGAGCTAGGCCATAATCTTTGTATAGTTTGACTTGATAACCGTTCCATTTTCTATCTGAAATTTAACATAATACATGCCATGAAAGTGGAACCATATCCATCAGGATTAATCTGAGTTAATTTTTTGGATTAATCACGTGATTAATCAGTTAATTTTGCCAGCACTAGTTTATTGTTGTTTACAGTCCATGCTTCCGTTATCTATTTCATGCATAGCTAAGCTAGCTCTTAGTATAGTTAAGAGGCTCGTCACAGATGACATGCTTTTGTATCAACAGAAAACCAAACAGAAAAACAAATATACTGGATACTGGACAATGGTCTGTCTGCAAAATTCAAGGTTTTTTTTGTCTCTGCCAGTGAGGGAGTAAACATGAATATAAAATGACTTGGATTACTGGAAGTGAGGACTGTAACCAAAGCGGGTTGTGGCTGCTTGCACAAATATACTGTTTTAAACTTTTTTTAAAATAAATGTGTAGTCATACACACTATAGTGCTGTGTTTTAAGTTGTCTGCTGATGTTGCATACTGTAACTCTTGGGGTGACATTTAGAGAATGTTAAAGCAATATGCCACTGCGACAAAATAAATATTGAGTAACACGTCTAATGGCTTGAACTTGCACAATTTGATTATTCACTGGAATGAGAGCAAACGTAGTTCCATGTCATATCAGTTTAGGATATTTACCGATTTAATTTTCTGTCAGTCTTAGTACACCTTGTAACTACAGAAGGGTCAAGTTTTGTATGGGAAAAGTTCTATGGACTTTTGGTTCAATGATGTATGCTAACCAGAAGCTAAAAACGCTACTGTCCAACTGAGTGAACTGAGTAAAGGTAAAACTCAATTGTTTAACTATGGAAGAGGTGGAAAATTAGTCAATATGTCATCATGGTGGCATTTTGCTTTCAGGATTCCAAAAAAGTTTAAAGTCAGGGGTCTTGGGCATGTTACAACTGTCTCTAAAGTTATACTGTATGCTAAAGGTGGGGAATGCTCACCAATATGTGTGAGAGTTTTATTTGTATTTGTATTTATTCAAGTAGCATGATCAATGAAATGTCTCAATCAGTCGCTATCATATGTCTTACATTATACTGTATCTAACCATATGGATGGAGTGTTTATTAGTGATCGGATGTTTATTCTTCATCTCAACACTGATGTAATTAAAGGTGATTCAACCACAATAATATGAATAAAAAAACTAGGTTACTTAATGTCACACACACCAACACTTTTCCTACAGTGAGCATAAATCCCTGATTGTTATGTTTGGAATATAATTCTGGGCAGCATGACACAAACACACACACACACACACACACACACACACACACACACACACACACACACACACACACACCTGTATTGTTTACTTCAACTTCAACAGATAAACTTTAAACTGGATCCTCATTACTGTAATTATCCTTTATCCGAAACACACAGTGAAATAGCCTATAAGCATTGTTATCATGAGTAGTAGTGTAACAACATTGTTATTATAAGTCAATTGATCTCAGCTGCTGAGCCAATCATTCTCTGGGCCATTGTTGTGTATATTTAATCAAAGTAAGTCATTCACAGCAGTCACTCCTATAAATCTAGATAGTGCTGGTGAAAGGAGTGGCACAGTTGAGTGTGATTTGGACGTAAAATCTTGGCCAACTGTCAACATCAAACTCACACTCCACACTGTAGCCTGCCCTGACTTAGAGTAAACACTAAGGTTTTCCCAGAAACCATGTGACAGGCTAATGTGTAGACTATGTTTCCTCTCTATAAAAACCCACCCATCAGCTGTTTGCACCACCGGGGTGGACACACACTCTCTCTGCAGTAGGTGGAAGGACAGTCTCTTTCTCTCTCCGTCTTACTCACACACACAGCTGGTAAGTTACTATTCCTATTTCAAAACATGACGCAAAGTGCTTAGTGCTTAGGTTCAGAAAGTAGAGACCGTTGTTGTCATCGTAAACAATTACATTAATGTTTTGTAAAGGCTACCTCATCATTTGGCGGAAGTCACTCCTGTTCTGTAGGATCGCTGTATGCAGATCGCACATGCTTTTTCACTTTCGCTTCTTGTTTTCCTTGAGATTGCACTGGGATTGCACATTTCTTCCAATACATCTTTCATTTTCGCCTGGCCCGTTTATGAGCTACTATATCGGATGGACTGTATCAGCGTGGAAGAGTGAATTAGATACGGAATATAAAATTAAAGTTAACGTACTACCGACCTGCAATCAAAAGCGAAACAAAAAGTGAAATAGGCTGTTTCAGCGCTGGTGAGTAGGTTTACCACCAGAGGGCAGTAAAGCATTTTTGGTAAGTAGGCCAACCGAGAGTTACAGTACAATAAAATAGAAGTGATATAATTTCATTGGTGGTAGCTTCAGATAGATAGATATTTATGTGTCCTTACGAAAAATTGTTCTGCGCTACAAAGTGCGTCTGATAGGCTACAGTTACAACCACTTACAAACACAAAGACAACAACTTGACACAAAGTTATACAATTACTACCATTATAAGCATGGGATATATTATGGGTGAATAAGGTAAAAGTTTTAAACTTGCCAAGCTGATTTACATTAACATAATACTTTTGCATGTTGTCTGAAATTTGCATAATTTCCATACATTTTAGGTCATACTTGAAGGGGGCTTACAGTGCACCAAACTAATTTGTTGAGAAAGGTCTGGCTATGAGGAATTGAACGTTTATATTGACAATTTTAGGATTCCCTTTGAAAAGCAATGGATTTCAATACAATGCAAACACTGTAGAGGAGTATGCATTGTCCATGGCGTGGAAGAAGGTGGGACTTTTCTCAGTGCATAAATTACATGTAGGCAGGGCATAGGCGATGTGAAAATCTATATGTTTGCCTATTACTTTGTTTACTGTTGCATTACAGACCAAAATTCAGAAAATTATGGCATATACCTCAGTGTACTTTATGGTGTCTCATTTACTGTAGTTATACAGGACATTTCAGAAAACTTGCAATCAAAAAAGCATCGCCTAAAAGAGTAAATAATTTGCTAAGGCGGTTTTGTGGGGATATCTATCTGTTACAACTTTTACCCTATTCACCTGTAATATCAATGGACATATACAGACTGATATAAACACAAGGAAAAAGTTCCCCTGAATACAATGCTATGACATATTAAGGGGCAGACCTTCCCTCAATGATGCCCTGGGCCAAAACCCTCTGTAGAATTTTAGCTTTAAGATGATTTATTGAAACAAATTCTTATGTTTGTTATATTTGTCTCTACTTTATGGTGTGGCTTTTGAGGCGACTGGAATAAGTAGCTTTGAAGATATTATTAATATTGGTATTATGATATTAATAAGAGTTTGTTATTAATAAGACTTTAATAATGATAATAAGAGTTCGTCATTCTCTTCTTTGTCTGTCAGCAAGTTCTCTGATTGAATATGGCAGCCTGTTTGGTCTGGGACGGTAAAGAGTTGGATCTCGGGCTCCACCAGCAAGGAGACAGCAGTGACCTACCAACTTTAGCAGATCTGGACATACCTGGCTTCACCTGGCTTTACCTGAGTGTACCAGACGCTGCTAACCCGACTAGAACCCGTCCACTCATTATTAAGAAAAGCGTAGGGAAGGCCAGACCCAGTGGTAAACGACCAGAGCACCGTAACCAAGCAAGGCAGTCAAGAGGCCAGGAAAGATCAAGAGACTCTGCCCCACTCTCAGTTCATAAGAGAAGAGAAGAGAATTTACAGAAGTTTCCATATCCGCTTCCACGCCTCCTCCTGACGAACGCACGGTCCCTCCGAGAGAAGATCGAGGACCTGAGAAGGCGTCTGAGGAGCGACACGGAGATGCAGAGCTGTGAGTTCATGTGTTTCACTGAGACCTGGCTCACCGAGCCGCCCTACGTGGATGTGCAGGGCTACAGGGAACATCATTCCGTCCGCAACATTCCCGGGAAAACCCGCGGAGGGGGGCTGGCAGTCCTGGTGAAAAATGGGGTCAGTGTACAGGTGGCAGATGTGAAGCAAACCGAAAACTATCAATTCCTGGAATTCAACTATAAATCCGAAAACTTCCCAGAAGATACACCACCTCTCATCTTCATACTGGCGTATATCCAACCACTAGCAAAAAAGAAAGTAACCAAAGAAGAACTAGAGAAACATTATAATGATGCTGTGGCGGACTGTGACAAGGCTAATGGAGGCCCTGTCTTCATTCTGGGGGATTTTAACTGGTATGATGATTTCTCTGAAGATACCACTGTGCAGTATGTGAGCTGCCCCACCAGGAAATCCAGGATCCTGGACATGTGCTATGGAAACGTCTCCGGCGCCTACACCTCCCAGTGCAGACCTCCGCTCCGCTCTACGCAAAACAAACCGTCCGACCACAATGTCATTCTTCTGGGCCCGGAGAAGAAGAACTGCTCACATGCCCAATGGTGAGTTTTATTAGTCCCCAGATAACGGCACCTTTGCTCATTAATGTGCTACAGTATAGCATCACTAAAGATGTACAGTCAGGGCCGTTTCAAGGTATTTAGGGGGCCCTAAGCAAACAGGAAATGGGAGGCCTTCACCTCCCATTAACACCTACATGAACCACATTATTATAATCTTTAAGCATCTTTGATTACTGATATGATTACTGATATGATTACTTGTGTTGAACTTAAAGTTGTCTAACTCCAGTCTAAAGTCACATTTTATCCAAAAACACTACTAACTAAATTGTTAAAACCATCAAACAGTCAATACGTGGGGCCCCTATCAACCAGGGGCCCCAGGCTGTCTGGTTGCCTGTGTGCTTAAAGGCATTCTGTATCCCGTCTCATGTTTTTTCCTATTTCAGTAGGGGCGTGGCCGGGGATGATGATGAAGATTTGGAAGAAACCTATCAGATGGGCCGGATGTCTTTGTCATAAGATTGACGCACAAGGACCAAGCCACCTTATTTCTTACGACCCGTAGATATTGAGCTGCTCTAACAACACATTACATGCCATGCACCAGACTGTGTGTTCATAGCCTGGCCAGCCCTCAGAGGGATACAGAACCTGTGGGTACTCAAAATCACACAAAGGCACCAGCCCCTGCTAAATGTAAATGCATGTCTATTGAGAATTTCCAGACTTTTGGCACAAAGTGGAAGTGGATCTGCCAGGCCAAATGAGATAAATAGCCAAGGAAGGACCAATTGCCCATATTTGTGCCAAGTTAACCATTCTATTTCATCATCTATTTCATCAGAATATATCTCAGTTTTCTGACAGATCTGCATCTTCTCTGTAAGATTTTCGGTTTTCCGGTATTACAAATGAAGGAAATATGTGCTGAAATGGAAATATCATGCCCTCCATATTTATTTGTGTTAAATATTTTACAGTCTGATGCATCAAATCCATTTCTATGGCATTAATAACATGTAAAGGAACATTTACTGTATAATGAAACAAATGTTTGCAATGTTGTCATTCATGCTTGAGATGGATGACAGTGATAGAAGAGACTTACTGATAGTAATCCATCATGAACAGTGTGTTTGTCTCTCGTGAATATTATTAAGCTATCCATCATGGAACAGGGTGTTTGTCTCTAATGTGTGTGTATTCATAAGTAATCCATCATGAAATGTGTGTTATAGTCTGTGATGTTTGTATTAATACGTCATTGATCATGAACAGTGTGTGTGTCTCTCATGTGTAATATGTAGCTTGATTGTTAATTATGTAACTTGATTGTTATTCTCTCGTGGAAG
>JAODXP020000023.1:15824548-15842271 GCA_027497455.2 Sardinella longiceps
ATTTAACTTTAGTTTAGCGTAGGCGCTGGAATTTAAAGTTGCCAGATAGCAACTCTTTGGCTACATTACTTTCCAGCACCTATGCTAAGCTAAAGGTGAAACTGGGATTGCCAGACTAGGAAAACACATGCACTGGGACGAAACTGCTCTAGTGTAAGAGAGTGAATAATCTTTAACTCCAGGTAAGAGAGGGAATAATCAATTTTCATGAAGAGGTGGAATATTCCCTTAAGGTGCAAACAACAGGCTGATGTTTCGACGCACAGCGTCTTTGGTGTGCTCCAGTTTTTCCTGGGTACAGTCTATTGAAAAAGTGACCCAGAACCTGTACTTTAAAAATGTGTGTGTGTGTGTGTGTGTAATATGTACGTGTGTGTGTAATATGTACAACTCTCATTCAGTATACCCATACCTCAGGTACAAGGGTGATTTTATAGTAAAGTTGGGATACAAGCTTGATTGGCACCAAAACCATTTTCACATTTATTTATGTTGATTTAATCACTTTTCGGCAAGTGTAGACTAATATAAAGACAAGGGGTAGGTGACTAATCCCATCTAGTGGAGAGCAAGGCAGACTCCTCATTTCAGGAATATGTTTACATTTACATTTACATCAATGGATTTAGCAGACGCTTTTATCCAAAGCGACTTCCACGAGAGGATTAACAATCAAGCTACATAATTAACAATCAAGCTACATATTACACATGAGAGACACACACACTGTTCATGATCAATGACGTATTAATACACGCATCACAGACTATAACACACATTTCATGATGGATTACTTATGAATACACACACATTAGAGACAAACACTGTTCCATGATGGATTTCTTAATAATATTCACGATAGACAAACACACTGTTCCATGATGGATTGCTTAATAATACTCACGAGAGACAAACATACTGTTCATGATGGATTACTATCAGTAAGTCTCTTCTATCACTGTCATCCATCTCAAGTATGAATGACAACATTGCAAACATTTGTTTCATTACACAGTAAATGTTCCTTTACATGTTATTAATGCCATAGAAATGGATTTGATGCATCAGACTGTAAAATTTTTAACACAAATAAATATGGAGGGCATGATATTTCCATTTCAGCACATATTTCCTTCATTTGTAATACCGGAAAACCGAAAATCTTAGAGAGAAGATGCAGATCTGTCAGAAAACTGAGATATATTCTGATGAAATAGAATGGTTAACTATTTATCTCATTTGGCCTGGCAGATCCACTTCCACTTTGTGCAAAAAGTGTGGACATTCTCAACAGACATGCATTTACATTTAGCAGGGGCTGGTGCCTTTGTGTGATTTTGAATACCCCCTGGTTCTGTATCCCTCTGAGGGGCTGGCCAGGCTATGAACACACAGTCTGGTGCATGGCATGTAATGTGTGTTAGAGCAGCTCGATATCTACGTGTCTTAAGAAATAAGCTGGCTTGATCCTTGCGCGTCAATCTTATGACAAAGACATCCGGCCCATCTAATAGGTTTCTTCCAAATCTTCATCATCATCCCCGGCGACGCCCCTACTGAAAAAGCACAAAACATGAGACGTAAACAGAAAGCACACAGACTAACCCGCTGTGCATCTATAATGATAAAAGGAGAGAGAATGCATATGATGCTATAGCACATTTATGAGCAAAGGTGGCATTAGCAGGGCTAATAAATCAAACCATTGGGCATGTGAGCAGTTCTTCCTCTCCGGGCCCAGTAGGATGACGTTGTGGTCGGACTGGGTGTTGTGTGTGGAGCGGAGTGGAGGTCTGCACTGGGAGGTGTAGGCACCGGAGACGTTTCCATAGCACATGTCCAGGATCTTCAACTTCCTGGTGGGGCAGCTCACATACTGCACAGTGGTATCTTCAGAGAAATCATCATACCAGTTGAAATCCCCCAGGATGAAGACAGGGCCTCCATTAGCCTTGTCACAGTCCGCCACAGCATCATTATAATGTTTCTCTAGTTCCTCTTTGGTTATTTTTTGTTTCGCTTGTGGTTGGATATACGCCAGTATGAAGATGACAGGTGGTGTATCTTCTGGGAAGTTTTCGGATTTATAGTTGAATTCCAGGAATTGATAGTTTTCGGTTTGCCTCACGTCTGCCACCTGTACACTGACCCCATTTTTCACCAGGACTGCGAGCCCCCCTCCGTGGGTTTTCCCGGGAATGTTGCGGACGGAGTGATGTTCCCTGTAGCCCTGCACATCCACGTAAGGCGGCTCGGTGAGCCAGGTCTCAGTGAAACACATGAACTCACAGCTCTGCATCTCCATGTCGCTCCTCAGACGCCTTCTCAGGTCCTCTACCTTCTCTCGGAGGGACCGTGCGTTCGTCAGGAGGAGGCGTGGAAGCGGATATGGAAACTTCTGTAAATTCTCTTCTCTTCTCTTATGAACTGAGAGCGGGGCGGATTGTCTTGATCCCTCTTGGCCTCTTGACTGCCTTGCTTGGTTACGGTGCTCTGGTCGTTTACCACTGGGTCTGGCCTTCCCTACGCTTTTCTTAATAATGAGTGGACGGGTTCTAGTCGGGTTAGCAGCGTCTGGTACACTCAGGTAAAGCCAAGTGAAGCCAGGTATGTCCAGATCTGCTAAAGTTGGTAGGTCACTGCTGTCTCCTTGCTGGTGGAGCCCCAGATCCAACTCTTTACCATCCCAGACCAAACAGGCTGCCATATTCAATCAGAGAACTTACTGACAGACAAAGAAGAGAATGACGAACTCTTATTATCATTATTAAAGTCTTCTTAATAACAAACTCTTATAAATATAATCATCAAAGTCTTCAAAGCTACTTACTTCAGTCGCCTCAAAAGGCACAACATAAAGTAGAAATAAATATAACAAACATAAGAATTTGTTTCAATAAATCATCTTAAAGCTGAAATTCTAGAGAGGGTTTTGGCCCAGGGCATCATTGAGGGAAGGTCTGCCCCTTAATATGTGATAGCATTGTATTCAGGGGAACTTTTTCCATGTGTTTATATCAGTCTGTATATGTCCATTACAGGTGAATAGGGTAAAAGTTGTAACAGATAGATATCCCCACAAAACCTCCTTAGCAAATTATTTACTCTTTTAGGCAATGCTTTTTTGTATTGCAAGTTTTCTGAAATGTCCTGTATAACTACAGTAAATGAGACACCATAAAGTACACTGAGGTATATGCCATAATTTTCTGAATTTTGGTCTGTAATGCAACAGTAAACAAAGTAATAGGCAAACATATAGATTTTCACATCGCCTATGCCCTGGCCCTGCCTACATGTAATTTATGCACTGAGAAAAGTCCCACCTTCTTCCACGCCATGGACAATGCATACTCCTCTACAGTGTTTGCATTGTATTGAAATCCATTGCTTTTCAAAGGGAATCCTAAAATTGTCAATATAAACATTCAATTCCTCATAGCCAGACCTTTCTCAACAAATTTGTTTGGTGCACTGTAAGACCCCTACGAGTATGGCCTAAAATGTATGGAAATTATGCAAATTTCAGACAACATGCAAAAGTATTACCGGTATGTTAATGTGAATTATCCGCTTGGCAAGTTTCGAAGTGGTATATATTTGTTAAAACTTTTACCTTATTCACCCATAATATAGGCCTATCCCATGCTTATAATGGTAGTAATTGTATAACTTTGTGTCAAGTTGTTGTCTTTGTGTTTGTAAGTGGTTGTAACTGTATCAGATATACTTTGTAGCGCAAAAAAATGCTTTACTGCCCTCTGGTGGTAAACCTACTCACCAGCGCTGAAACAGCCTATTTCACTTTTTGTTTCGCTTTTGATTGCAGGTCGGTAGTACCTTAACTTTAATTCTATATTCCGTATCTAATTCCACGCTGATACAGTCCATCCGATATAGTAGCTAATAGACGGGCCAGGCGAAAATGAAAGATGTATTGGAAGAAATGTGCAATCTCAGTGCAATCTCAAGGAAAACAAAAAGCGAAAATGAAAAAGTACCGTATGTGCGATCTGCATACAGCGATCCTATGATCGAATGATGAGGTAGCCTTTACAAAACATTAATGTAATTGTTTACGATTACAGCATCGGTCTCTACTTTCTGAACCTAAGCACTAAGCACTTTGTGTCATGTTTTGAAATAGGAATAGTAACTTACCAGCTGTGTGTGTGAGTAAGACGGAGAGAGAAAGAGACTGTCCTTCCACCTACTGCAGAGAGAGTGTCCACCCCAGTGGTGCAAACAGCTGATGGGTGGGTTTTTATAGAGAGGAAACATAGTCTACACATTAGCCTGTCACATGGTTTCTGGGAAAACCTTAGTGTTTACTCTAAGTCAGGGCAGGCTACAGTATGTATGTGGAGTGTGAGTTTGATGTTGACGTTGGCCAAGATTTTGCGTCCAAATCACACTCAACTGTGCCACTCCATTCATCAGCACTATCTAGATTAGGAGTGACTGCTGTGAATGACTTACTTTGATTAAATATACACAACAATGGCTCAGAGAATGATTGGCTCAGCAGCTGAGATCAATTGACTTATAATAACAATGTTGTTACACTACTACTCATGATAACAATGCTTTTACACTACTAAGAAACTATAGGTCATATAGGGTATTTCACTGTGTCTTTAGGATAATTGGATAAAGGATAATTAATAAGGATCCAGTTTAAAGTTTATCTGTTGAAGTTTAAAGTAAACGATACAGGTGTGTGTGTGTGTGTGTGTGTGTGTGTGTGTGTGTGTGTGTGTGTGTGTGTGTGTGTGTGTGTGTGTGTGTTTGTGTCATGCTGCCCAGAATTATATTCCAAACATAACAATCAGGGATTTATGCTCACTGTAGGAAAAGTGTTGGTGTGTGTGACATTAAGTAACCATACATCCCAATTTCCTTTTTTTATTCATATTATTGTGGTTGAATCACCTTTAATTACATCAGTGTTGAGATGAAGAATAAACATCCGATCACTAATAAACACTCCATCCATATGGTTAGATACAGTATAATGTAAGACATATGATAGCGACTGATTGAGACATTTCATTGATCATGCTACTTGAATAAATACAAATACAAATAAAACTCTCACACATATTGGTGAGCATTCCCCACCTTTAGCATACAGTATAACTTTAGAGACAGTTGTAACATGCCCAAGACCCCTGACTTTAAACTTTTTTGGAATCCTGAAAGCAAAATGCCACCATGATGACATATTGACTAATTTCCCACCTCTTCTAGAGTTAAACAATTGAGTTTTACCTTTACTCAGTTCACTCAGATGTTCACTCAGTTGGACAGTAGCGTTTTTAGCTTCTGGTTAGCATACATCATTGAACCAAAAGTCCATAGAACTTTTAACTTGATCCTTCTGTAGTTACGAGGTGTACTAAGACTGACAGAAAATTAAATGTGGAAATATCCTAAACTGATATGACATGGAACTACGTTTGCTCTCATTCCAGTGTACTAATAATCAAGTTGTGGAAGTAGTCCAAGGCACTGTTACATGTTACTCAATATTTACTTTTTCACAGTGGCATATTGTTTTAACATTCTCTAAATGTCACTACACCCCAAGAGCTATGCAACATCAGCGAAAGCCCTATTCTAGCATATTGGTTTTTCATTTTACATTACTAACCATTTTACAACAGCCTGTTATGAGCCACTCTGCGATGAGCCTATACACTCGGTAGGCTACTGAGAGCAAGCCTAGCTATGCATGGAATAAATACTGGAAGTGAGGATTGCAAACAACAATAAACATACAAATTGTGTATGCCTCCGTATGAAGAATTAATTATCCAGATATTGGTTAGCTTTGCTAGCAGGCCGTGTCTCACATTTTCGTCTTTTTGCCAGAAGACACAGACATGTCATTCACTTCAAAGACATGTCATTCACACCATCAGACAGTTCCTGCATCTTCCTGTTCCTCCTTCTCCTTCTTCTTTCCCTCCTTTTCTTTTTCTTTACTACTGAAAATAGAGGACAAACAGGTAGGATATAGGATTCAAGAGGCTCTTGAGAAGAAAGAAGTATTACATTTCAAGGAGGACTGCCTGAGACCACTGATCTACTGCTTTACATGACTAGAGATCTTGATGGACTATTACCCCAAGATTTTTAACTTGTGTTATTCAGTTGTTTTGGGCCTTTTGGCATAATATCCATACATCCTGTATACAGTGTGTGCCTTGTACAACCATATAAACCAAAGATTCTAGAGTGATATAAACTGCGATAAATGTAAGCAATAAATCCCGAGAGGCCGGTGTAAATCCTGGTTTTAGCACGGGTGCCCCACGGGTACCCACAGATCAGGGGTCAGCAACCCGCAGCTCTCCCCTTATGGCTCAATTGAGGTTCTGTATCGTCTCGAGACCATCTCTCCACTCCGTTACATATTCCATATGTACGGGGAATGACCCCACACCTGCTAAGGACCGTGGATAGGCTTTAAGACACACCGGCTCGCCCGGCCACGCCTACACCCGAACTTATAAAACACCTGTGTTGGCGTGTAATCACTGATGGTTTGATCGGAACCGGGCTCCGAGCGGCATGAGGACTGGAGAGATGGTCTCTTCACTCAGAGAACCAGGGTTACCGCGTAACCCAACATTTTGCAAAAATGTGTGAAAATGGAAAAAGGAATTTTTTTTTTTTTTTGATATGGTTTCTTAGGGGGTAAACATGACACAAACATTCTTATTTTGTAAATATGTGTGTAGTTGTAAATATATTTCATTTTATTTGATATTTAAGAAATTTTCGCTTCAAATGCTGGAAGCTGTTTTTATCATTCGAGCGCAAGCTCACAGTCAGGGATAGAGCGAGGCACGCTCTCCCACTTCTCATCCCTGAGAGAGTTCAAAGACTCAACAGTGATTATTTGCCAGGTGCAAGTTCCGATGATGTAGCCTACGTGTCTGTAGCTGAGGGGGAAGAGAAGGATGCTGCTGCGTTTGACAGTTGCACAGACTTCGTGGCATTTGTGAACTTATGAGACGAGGATAATGCACAGAAATCGAAGATTATCTGTCTTATTTTTAGCTGCATTACTCCTTTGCGATTGTAATTTATTTAATGATTTATTTAATGATTAATGATTCTCTCCCTTACTCAGCGTCTGATGCTGAGTAAGGGAGAGAATGAAAAGATAGTTTCATTTATTTTTCTCATTTGCACTGACTAAGGCTACTTAACTTGGCATTTGACTTACCTTTTCAAAAGGCAGCCGTTTTACTTTTATAATCGCAAGCTGCAATTGTTTTTTGCGCTCTGCTGATTGTTATTGAACATTAAGTTCTATTGTTATTGACGTTGAAGAGAACATTTCATTTCCACACGGGCTGAAAATAGCATGAGGCTATGCACTTTTTTGTTCTTGAGACCTAAAACCAGTGCAACAAAAACCAAAACACTAAAATATTGTAATGGGAGTTAGGGTAAACTTGAAGCAGCAATAGGCCTATCGTACATCAGTAGTCACGTGGTGTGTAATTCTCTCAAGGATGCACTGCAGGGAAAATAAACATTTAATCATGAATGTTCATTTTGTAGGCCTATTTGTAGCCTACTTAGTCATTTTAACAGTAAACATACAGCTTATGTATTGACAGTCTATGTTGCCTTATATAAGGCTTTTAGATTTTTGCGGCTCCAGACAGGTATGATTTTAGTTTTTTTTGGCCAATATGGCTCTTTGAACATTTTGGGTTGCCGACCCCTGCCACAGATCTATGTTCCCACAGCCCTACTGTATGTTCCCACATTTGTTAGGAATTTTTATTTTTCACAGAATTAGGCCCTATGTTCCCACAGCCCTATGTTCCCACAACCCTATGTTGCCACATTTCTTAGGAAATTTGGGAAATTGGGCACCCTATGTTCCCACAGCTCCATGTTCTCACATTACAAAGATTTTTTTTTTTTAAATTAGACCCTATTTTCCCACAGCATTATGTACCGATAACCGCATGTTCACATCAACACAGGTAATATTTATCCAGTTAGCCCTTCCGTTCACATTAGAATGGAGGATTCTGAAACTGAAAACGATTCCAAAAATGATTGCTGAGGTCGATTTCAAAAATGATCACTGAGGTGGACGAATATAAAATCTTTGTGGAATGTGGATACTAAACGTTCTGAAAACGAGAGTGGATGAAGATCGTTTTTCATTGTGAATATGAATCTAGGAAGCACAGCATAAAAGCACCTTAACCCTTACCCTAAACCCCACTACCTGGAAGGCACCATTGAGGGCAAATAATACCAAAGATCGAATCTTTCTTGAATTTACACAGGGGGTCTACCAGGCAGGGGTACAAATGTGGGACTATACCCCAGTAACATTTTTTGGTTCCGGGAACGTTCCGGGAAAGTTTTCTGTCGGGTATGAGAACGTTCCCTGAAAGTAGCTTTGGTTGTCTGAAGGGGCACCAGGAAAGTTTTTTAAACGGAACTAGAACGTTAGCTGTTGGTTTGCATATCTGGTTAGGCGAACGTTCCCGTAACGTTATCCTAACGTGACATTTTGTGAGAAAAATAATAATAATAAACACAACAATAATAAACGCATCGACCAGGAATCAAACCCCAGTCTCCCGCATCACAGGCAGGTGCATTACCACTGGACCACGACATTATTTACATTGTGAAGAGAAAAAAAAACAATTAGCTCTTATATATCACTAATTGCGAGGCATAAAATTAACATAGCCTAAATCTATTATCATAAACAGTCAAAATCAAGTTGTTTAATGATAATTTACACATAATATTTATCAGATTGTAATTTAAATACAATTTAAAAACATAACCACGAGGGAATGTTTTCGGACAGTCACAAAGTTACCACACTGTAACGTTAGCGTTTTAACATTCTCCGAACCAAAATATGATAACGTTCTTAAAATAATCACAGGAGAACCAGTAGGGAACGTTAGTTAAGGTTCCCATAACGTTCCGTGTTTGCTGGGTAGTACCTGACTTTGAAGAAAGAAAGAAAAAAACTCTTAGAAATGTTAGAACATAGGGCTGTGGGAACATAGAGTTGTGGGAACATACACGCTCCCCATGTAACTAAAGTATTTAACTGAGGTATATGCCATAATTTTGGCCTGCAATGCAACATTAAACAAAACAACAGTCTAACCTGTAGATTTCCACATTGCCTATGCCCTGCCTACATGTAATTCAATAAGCACTGAGATAATTCCCGCCTTCCTTCACTCCATGGACAATGCATATTCCTCTACAGTGTTTGCATTGTATTGAAATCCATTGCTTTTCAAAGAAAATCCCCAAATTGTCAATATACTCATATTCAATTCCTATTAAGCATATCCAGACCTTTCTCAACAAATTTGTTTGGTACACTGTAAGCCCCCTTCCATTATGGCCTAAAATGTATGGGAATTATGCAAATGTCAGACAATGTGCAAAAGTATTATTGTCAGCCTCCACGGCCACTCCCTTTAAGTTAACCAATGCCCAGGACACAGAAGAGCCAGAGAAATGTATGTAGTAAATATAAACAGCTTTATTTTAATAAGTTAAATCAATTAAATAAATGTCCATAAAAAGTAGTATTAAAGCTAAGCTTTGGTTAAAATAATTAATCTAAAGTCAATCCTTTGCAGGTGGTGAACAACAGGCAGTTCGGAGGTTACAGTTGGGGAAGCCCTGGCGATGATGTCATCAATACGTGTCCCGGCCGCGTTGGGAATCCCCAGTGACGTCAGAAGGCCAAACCGGAACCGGCGCCAGCACACCTCAAGCAGCAGAAGAATAAGCGTCAGACTCAACTCTCACTATAGTCAGCAAGTAGCCTATAAACATCAGCAACACAATGGAACTCTTACGGCCCTGTAGATGTAGATTGGGAGCGTAGGTTTAGTCAACTGTCCAACGTCGGATCCTCACGGCACAGCTACACGTCACCAGCTGGATCAGTCAACACACCTCAGAAGTGAAGCGGAGCACAGGGAATCAACATCAAACAATCGGAAGTATGGACAGAGGATAACGGGCACGGAGGATTATGCTTACGTCCCTTTAGAGGTGGATTGTGAGCGCAGACTATCAGACTCGGATCGCCGTACCCCAGAGATTCGTCCGTCGGCTGTCGGTAGCCTCGTCCACTGGCCTGCTCCCGGTCCCCGTCCTGTCCGGTAAGTGCGTACACTCCCCTTCTTATACTCCTCCTCTCGGAGGTGTTAGTGCATGGATAGGCTGGGTAATAATTGTTCAGGTAATCGTCCAGATCACGGCAATTAGGAGTCATTAGTTAGCCCAGTAGGGGAAGTCAATATGTCAACAGTAGTCAATGAAAAACACACGGTGCTTGGGAAAAATACATCACACCATTCAAACAAAATACAAGTTACGTGAACACAGCAAACCGTCATAGCAATCAAAACACACAAAAACATAATTCATATCCCAGCAGGCTGACAGTTTCCCCCACTTAAGCATAGTCGTTCCGACTACCGTGGACTATACCGATCTGGTCTATTACCTTGAGTAGAACGTGAAGATCGGTGTAACGATCAGTGGGCTGTTATCCCCTTGGGAGGCGGCAGAGCCATGGCGAACAGGCGACCCAGGGTCGATGCTAGCTGGCATCCCTTGGTAAAGGTCATCCGTCTGGTTAGCAGGGCGTCGGGGGGCGGCTCCCAAAGGGGCTACTGGAGGTGCAGATCTCCGGGCGTAGAACGTCAAGGGCCAGTAGGACTGTGTCTGGCTGAGGGGTGCGTGCCTTGGGCTTGAGCCCAGTCCTGATGGTGGCGAGTCGGCTGGAGTCGTCGGTTCCTGGGGGAAGGTTACAGGGCATAGTCGAAGATTATTGCGATGCGCCGTCTTTGTGGGTCCGTCTCTCCCCTCTGGACGGATAACATACACGGGCCGGTCTGGGTGCAACCTCTCTACCACCGTAAAGGGGGTAGGGAGCCAGCGAGCGCCAGCTTACCTTGGGCTCGCCGCCGGAAGTGCCTCAGCAGGACACGCTCACCTGGAAGAAGGTCCACTGCCTTTGCTCGCCGATCATATCTCTGCTTATCCCGCCCTTGCTGTTGCAGTGTATGCCTTTGGGCCACACGATATGCCTTTTGCAGAAGTTGGTGTTGGTGCCGGACCCAACCATTGGCCATATGCGACTCCCCTTGCATGGTCACTCCATGGATCCAATCCACTGGTAGTCGGGCATGGCGCCCGAAAACTAGGAAATGAGGGGTCAAGCCGGTGGTTCGGTGGACGGTGTTATTGTAGACTTGGAGCAAAGCGGGTAACTTGGCTTGCCATTGTGACTTCTCTTCCTCCAGGAGAGTCCGCAACAAGCCCAACAGGGTTTGATTAAAGCGTTCGCAGGCCCCATTACCTTGCGGATGGTAGGGAGTCGTTCTACTCCGCTTACACCCATAAAGCTTGCATAACTCTGTGAAAAGAGCTGATTCGAAGGCTCCACCCCGATCTGAGAGGATCTGTTCAGGGCAGCCAAACACTTGGAACAAGTGGGTCCAAACAGCATGGGCAGTGGTGGTAGCCGACTGGTCTTTCGTAGGGACTGCCACGGCATACTTCGAAAACAAATCGGTCATCACTAGAATGGAGGTATGCCGGTCTTCGGACTGCCCCAACGACAAATAGTCTATGCCCACAATCTGAAAGGGGTAGGTTGTCTTAATAGGCACCAATGGCGCTTTTACCTCTGGCCCTGGCTTGTTGATGATGCACTGGGGGCAGGCCTGGCCCCAGTCAGTCCCATCCTTGGCCATGCCCGGCCAAAAGAAGCGGCGACGGAGGAGTGCTGTAGTCTTGTCCGGGTTAACGTGGCCAGCTTGCCGATGGTACTCTTCCCACAAAGCATGGGCGGCTTGGTGTGGTACTAGGATCTGCTGGCCGGGCTCCCCAGTCTCCTGCTGTATCCGGTTCCTGACCAACATGCCCTCCTTGATCTCTAGTCGAGACCACTCCCGCAACCATCGTTGTAGGGTCAGGCTAATGTTGGCCTTCTCCAGGTCAGCGGGTGGCGCCCCCCTTTTCACCCAGTCGACCAGCTGGCATAAGTCTGGGTCTCGCTGTTGCTGGTGACCCCAATCCTCTTCCTCCTCCGGGCCGGCCCCCGCAGCTTGTAGGAGGCCCACGGTGGCAGTCTGCTCCCCAGGCAACCTGGATAAAATATCAGCATTCTGGTTAATTCTCCCTGGCCGGTACTTTATGGTGTAACTGTAATTGGCTAATTGTGACACCCAACGCTGCTCTACAGCGCCAAGCCGGGCCGACTGCAAGTGCACAAGGGGGTTGTTGTCAGTAAAAATCTCGACCGTGGCACCCCAGAGATAATCTTTAAACTTCTCAGTAACAGCCCACTTTAAAGCCAAAAGTTCTAGCTTAAAGGAGCTGTAGTTCTGATCATTCTTCTCTGTGGGATGCAGGCTGCGGCTAGCGTATGCAATTACCCTCTCGGTGCCGTCCTGGATTTGAGAGAGCACCGCGCCAAGCCCTTCCAGGCTGGCATCGGTGTACAGGCGGAAAGGGAGGTTAAAATCCGCATATGCTAGTACGGGGGCACTCACCAGGGCGCTCTTGAGTTGTTGGAAAGCTTGTTCACAGGTGGCGCTCCATACCACTGGGGTGTTCTTACTGATATTCTTACTTCCCTGCAGGAGGCGGTGTAGCGGCGCTGCAATCTTGGCGAAGCCCTGGACGAACCGGCGGTAGTAACTGACGAAGCCGAGGAAGGACCGCAGCTGATGGATCGTGCTGGGTACCTCCCACTGTTCGACTACCGCCGTCTTCGCTGGATCGGTGGCCACCCCTTCCTGGCTTACCACGTGACCCAGGTAAGTCACCTTCTGTTGGAAAAGACTGCACTTTTTTGGTTGTAGCTTCAGTCCCATTTCCAACAGCCGTTGGAACACCCGCTCCAGATCCTGTAGATGGCTCTCAAAATCTGGGGAATACACAATCACATCATCTAAATAAATAAGTAACGACTCATTAAGCATCCCCCCAGACATCGTTGCATGAGCCGCTGGAAGGTGGCTGGGGCATTACAAAGCCCAAACGGCATCCGGTCGAACTCATACAACCCCATGGGGGTGGTAAAAGCAGTCTTCTCACGGTCAGAGGGGTCGACTTCAACCTGCCAGTAGCCGCAGGCTAAATCTAGCGTGGAGTACCAGGCAGCCTTCCGTAAGCAGGTAAGCGATTCCTCTATGCGTGGTAGCGGGTAGGCGTCTTTGTGAGTTACCGAATTGAGCTTCCGATAATCCACGCAGAAGCGCCAGGAACCATCTTTTTTCTCACAAGGACGATAGGTGCTGCCCATGGGCTGGAGCTTTCACGTATTACTCCACTCTCTAGCATGCCCTTTAATAGGCTGCGAAGTTCCGGGTAAAGGCTGGGTGGCACAGGACGATAGCGTTCCCGGCTGGGCGGTGCTGATCCAGTATGGATCTGGTGTTGAATGACCCCGGTCCGGCCAAAATCCTCGTCATGCTGGGAAAACACGCTGGCCCACCGGTCCATCAGAGCGGTCACTCTCTGCCGCTGCTCCTGGTTAACCCCTCCCCTAGGGTTGGAAGAGGAAGTGAAGGGTCAGATCGGATAGTGTCAACACTATTAACGGCAACTTCAATTGTACCCGTCCCCTCATCCTGTAAGTGTAACACTTGGTTAGTGTGGATATCTTCTAAGGACACACCTTGGAGCCCGGCGAGGATGGTCCTAGGAGCAATCGACAGGGGGTAGGGGTGGGGATTACATAAGCGAACAGGAACATAACCACCCTTGGTACTAACCACAGCCCTACCTGCCCTCCATTCGACATCAGGTTGCAGTAATGGCTCAACTAACAAGGTACGCCCCGAGGAGGGGAACTCTCACTGGTCCGCCCCCACACTAGGACCTCAGATTCTGCGGGGACTATCACAGTCTCTGATTTAGGAAGTCTCACGTGTCCTTGGAACAATGGGGTTGGTTCCATGTTGGCTTGCCGGCAAACAGCGAAGGCCTTACCCCACTCCCGTTCTGCTCGTGGTGGTAGTTGGGCCCGGAAGGCCGTTTCCCCGGGGTGGAGTCCATGCATCAGTTCCTGCCAGCAGTCAGTTATCACATTCATACCCAGTATAGCTCGCTCTGCTCCTAAACAATCATTTTTAACAATAAACACCCCTTTATTAGGAATATGAACACCCCCCACTTTAAAATCCAATAATGCGTAACCGATATAGGGGATTTGGAGGCCATTTGCAGCCTTCAACGACAGCCAGCGAAACTTCTCCCCTACTTCTAGTCCCACAGTCCCCAAGCGTTGGCTAAAAAGGCTTTGGCTCATCAGGGTTACCTGCGAGCCTGTATCAAGCAAACAAGGTATCAATTGGCCATTAACTTCCACCTCTACGCCTGGGCACTCACCTATTAAAGCAGGCCGCAGGGAAGAGTCCGAAGAGTCGCTCACCACCCCCACCGGCCGGCCCTCTGTGGTGGGGGTTCCGAAAACCCCTCGCTGGTCTCTGTCGTTTGGGGCAATGCCTCTGCACATGACCTGGTTCTCCGCAATCCAAACAGATGGGCCGCCCCTGTGAGTCCCACTGAAATCTTGTTGCCATGTCGGACTGGGCTGGGGCTGAGGAGGCTGCAGGGGGATCCTGTGGTGTTACCCTAGGTCCATCCCTAGGTTGGAGGGTAGGGGCTGTGCGTCCTTGTAGCTGCTCTACTAACTGGGCGCCAAGGGCCTGCACTTGTTCTGCCAACTCCTTCTTCAGCTCACGTCGCAACTCCTCCCTCCAATCATCCATCTCTCCTCGGGCCTGGACCGTTGTTTCCTTCTTACCAACTACAGCGGATGTGGTACGGGTGGGGTTGGCTCGTACTGCATTGGTCAGGGCCTCTTCGGTGTTGCTCCCCAGCTCTTCTTCCAGAGCACGGGCCTCAGTGGTCACTGCTTTGAAGCCTTGGCGCGGCTGCCGACGTAGGTAACGTTGCAATTCTGTCCTCACGGAACCAGTCTTTAAGCCTAGAATAAATTGATCCAACAGCGTCTCGTCTTCTTCGCCCGCAGACTCTCTGTCTAATTGTCTCCATTTAACATGGCATTCCCTTAGGCGGAGGATAAAATCTCCCACTTTCTCATCCAGGCCTTGCCGGTACTTGAAGAACGATGCCCGTGCTTGAGCCGTGCTGATAGTCTCCCCATACAGCTGTTCTAAGGCCGCGAGGATGTTATCACCAGTATTTCTCTGTGCTGTGTTCAACAGGGCTACTTCACGTCGGGCCTCTCCTTCTAGGGCGCTGAATACAAAGTCTGCTTGCTGTTCACTGGAAAGTGGTTGCGCGCGCAGCATGGCCTGTACCTGGGTACGCCATTCCCCAAACCGCCGCCGCTCCCCATTAAATTTTGGAAGCCATGGTGCACTATAAAACCATGGCATAGCTAGGGGTGTGGCCGGGATTACAAATTCAATATTTTGCGCTGAGACATTAGGTGCATTACTGCTTTGAGCTACACTAGGTATACTCTGGCCCGAATGGCCGTCTTCTGTGTCACTGGGCATCCTGCCTGACTACGCCAAAGAAAGAGTGTCAGCCTCACGGCCACTCCCTTTAAGTTAACCAATGCCCAGGACACAGAAGAGCCAGAGAAATGTATGTAGTAAATATAAACAGCTTTATTTTAATAAGTTAAATCAATTAAATAAATGTCCATAAAAAGTAGTATTAAAGCTAAGCTTTGGTTAAAATAATTAATCTAAAGTCAATCCTTTGCAGGTGGTGAACAACAGGCAGTTCGGAGGTTACAGTTGGGGAAGCCCTGGCGATGATGTCATCAATACGTGTCCCGGCCGCGTTGGGAATCCCCAGTGACGTCAGAAGGCCAAACCGGAACCGGCGCCAGCACACCTCAAGCAGCAGAAGAATAAGCGTCAGACTCAACTCTCACTATAGTCAGCAAGTAGCCTATAAACATCAGCAACACAATGGAACTCTTACGGCCCTGTAGATGTAGATTGGGAGCGTAGGTTTAGTCAACTGTCCAACGTCGGATCCTCACGGCACAGCTACACGTCACCAGCTGGATCAGTCAACACACCTCAGAAGTGAAGCGGAGCACAGGGAATCAACACCAAACAATCGGAAGTATGGACAGAGGATAACGGGCACGGAGGATTATGCTTACGTCCCTTTAGAGGTGGATTGTGAGCGCAGACTATCAGACTCGGATCGCCGTACCCCAGAGATTCGTCCGTCGGCTGTCGGTAGCCTCGTCCACTGGCCTGCTCCCGGTCCCCGTCCTGTCCGGTAAGTGCGTACACTCCCCTTCTTATACTCCTCCTCTCGGAGGTGTTAGTGCATGGATAGGCTGGGTAATAATTGTTCAGGTAATCGTCCAGATCACGGCAATTAGGAGTCATTAGTTAGCCCAGTAGGGGAAGTCAATATGTCAACAGTAGTCAATGAAAAACACACGGTGCTTGGGAAAAATACATCACACCATTCAAACAAAATACAAGTTACGTGAACACAGCAAACCGTCATAGCAATCAAAACACACAAAAACATAATTCATATCCCAGCAGGCTGACAGTTTCAGCTTGGCAAGTTTCGAAGTGGTATATATATTTGTTAAAACTTTTATCTTGTGTCTTTTATCTTATCTTTTATCTTGTGTCAAGTTGTTGTCTTTGTGTTTGTAAGTGGTTGTAGCTGTATCAGATGCTCTTTGAAGCGCATAACAATTTTTCGTAAGGACAAATAAATATCTATCTAAGGCTTTACATACATTACTCACTCACGTCAGATCATGCGCTACGTAACTTTCGTAAGGCACTTCCGCAGCAACGATCTGATGTTGAAGCCCATCAGAGAGATTTCAAGCCATTATTCTCTAACCGGACCAATCAGGGCCGCTGGCTGCTGTAGAGGGTGTGACGTAGCGAAGAAGCAACTGTTTTGAATCCAACCAATCCAACAAACTTGACGAGCGTCATCGGTTGGTTTCGATGTGGTTGGCTGCAGTGTACGTCAATTAAATTGATGGACAAGCCGTTTGCCCAGTTAGATTCAAGGATTTCTGGCTCCTGAAATAATTCGTCTATCGCTGAATATCAGATGAACGCGCGTAGCGCCACATCTGACGTGAGTGAGGTAATTACATACATACATACATACATACATACATACATACATACATACATAAATAAATAAATAAATAAATAAATAAATAATGCGCTTTACTGCCCTCTGGTGATAGACCTGCTCACCAGCGCTGAAACAGCCTATTTCACTTTTTGTTTCGCTTTTGATTGCATGTTTGTACCTTAACTGTGGTTTTATATTCTGTATCTAATTCACCCTTCCACGCTGATATATGTCCAGCTGGGTGTAATAGACTGTATTGACCTGCCAACCTACTCAGGTTCTCCTGTTTATTTTGATATTCAGTATGTTTTACTGATCATGAGATATTTCTTCAAGATGAATGGACAGGCCTATATATGGACACATAGCCGCATTAATGTTAGATTTTTTTTATGTAAAGTCAAAGCCAAATTTCTCTTGAACGACTCATCACCGTAACTAGCGAATAACACCGTTGGGAGGCTCAATCTGCGCACAATATCTCCTTACTACTTCGTGAGTAGGCCTAATCTAACAGGTTTGTTTTGTTGTCTTCGATTTCAAGACCAGATAACTCATAG
>JAODXP020000023.1:15842371-15942838 GCA_027497455.2 Sardinella longiceps
GCATGAATCAGGAATGAATCGTGAATGAAATCATGCATGAATTCATGATAATTCATGTACCCTTACCGCAAGTGTTGCCGAAAGTTGTTTCAGAAACACAAATAGAATAAATAATTGTAGAAAAATATTTATATGATGTGAAAGTTGCTGAGCACTGTGCTGTCCTGATATCCTCTGATATGAAGTTACTATAGCATGTAAATCAACAAGCACCAGCTCTCTTATAACTTCATGTTCCGCACATGTTGCCATGCACTACTACTGTAGCTCAAAAACACAGACTAGAGCAAGTAAATACAAATATGTGTTCAAAATGACTAGAAAACAAAAGTATCTAATTTTCCTATTTCATTAAAGTCAGCACATAAAGGCAATGACGCTTACAAATCTAATCTTGTATCAGCATACTGCAAATTAATCTTGTGTTGGCGTAAATAAACAGATGAGTCAGAGGGCACTCAACAGCAGTCAGCTCTCTGACAGACAACCACACACACACACACACACACACACACACACACAGATCCCAGTATAAAGTAAATGTATCATAACTGAGATTTTTAAGGAACAATCAAACTGAAGAGAGGCCTTTTGAAAAATTGAAGACAGTAGTCTAAATTAAGTGTTAGTTCACCATAACTCCCAGTAGATGGAGACAAGACATATGGTGTGAAGTGAGCAGTAGGCCTGTAGCAAGGACAATACATAGAATATTGGGAGAGAGAACCTGACAGAACACTGAATCCCAGAGCTCCCATAGACCCTTTCTGTGTTTGTAAACATTCCGTGTTCTAACATTCTATAAACTGCAACTGGAGGCAGAAAGCCTCCAGAAGCTATCAGAACCAATACAGAAGTGACCTTTTTCAGCACTGTCTTTTAATGCTTTCTCAACAGCTAATCCTACATTTTATAATTTTGGCGTAATCTATCAGATGTATACTAAATAATATCCAACTACAGTAGCGATCCTGTATGCCTTACAGTGTTTACAAATTGTATGAGTTAAGGTGCACTTCAAAAGAAATGCGCTTAATAGAGGGTTTTCACAGAGGTCACGTGACAGCCTGTAACCATGGTAACCCAGCACGCTCTGACCGGCGCCGCCATCTTGGCGATACTCGGCGTAAATAATACATCGGAGTGCGATGGAGTATTCTGTGCGGTGGGTTCTTTTAAGCATTTGTAGCCATGTCTAAACAAAAGACAGTAATTTCAGATTCAAAGGCATACAGGGAAGGACTTGGGGCACAGGAAAAGAAGCGGTATTTGGAGAAAATAGGGTTTATTGGCGGTGCTGATCCCTACGAGCTGGCCCCCTCTTCTTGGATGAAAGACGACCTGGCCATTCTTCCTTCCATAACTTACCCCGATATATCTTTGTGTTGTGAAGGCTAAAGTAAGTAATGCTTCGTTCAACTTAACCGTATGTATGATAACAATGCCATAGTTGTAGTAGGGTTAATTTCATGGTATTATAATCATGCTATGCCCATATGTACAATCTGATAGAAAACACAGGGCCTAGCCTACACTAGGCTATTGGACTGAAAAGCTATCATCTGTACATGCCATCTGGAAAATATGTATTTGTCTAACTACTAATTGATCATGTCTTCTACTTGATCAGAACAATGTAGGCTACTTAGCATACGTTTAGTTTTTTATTTGCACTTCTGGTTGGTTGTTAACTGTATATCATTGGCTCTGTAGGCTACCTGTACTGTGCTAAATTACAATACAGTTGAATCAAATCTAATTCTAATGGTATATGCTTAAAATTCTGTTTATCAGTGATGCAGATATATATATATAGATATATATTGTTATTAGTCACTTATATTTTTGTTTTTCTTGTCTTTTATTTAGGTACTCCATTCTCAATCAATCAGAGAAACACCACTCGAACCCTGGATTATTGCTGAGAAGTCTGGCCGTATACGAGGAGCCCACTGTACATGTATAGTTGGCCTTGGAGAGACATGTACATATGTTGCTGCATTATTATTTCTCATTGAAGAGACGGTGAAGTTGAGGGACTCAAAGACAGTGACACAAGAAAAGGCATTTTGGCTGTTGCCTGCTGCAGCGTCAAAGGTGGAATACAGGAATACCGGGAAAATTGACTTTGCTGTAACAAGTAAAATAATGGTAATGATAAAGTAAAATAATGGCCACAAAGAATTATGCTGCTCATGGACAGTCACTTGAGGAATATATAAGTGTTCTGAAAAAAAGTGTTTTGAAGGCTAAAGTAATCTAAATAAATCTGTGCTCTGCTGTTAGTGATATGCTGTTTGTTCTCTTCCATAACAATACAATAACAATAGTTTAATGACTGTAAATTAACATTCTTTTATAGATCACTTTAGGCTATAGAGACAGTCCAGACATGGCAAAGTGCATATCAAGGTCAAAGCTAACTTTATTGTCAAAGACATACAACTAAGATAATAACTCTATTAAGACTCACAACTCACTAGAACATAAAGTGATTATCAAGTATCAAGATATCAGGCATGATAAGAGATATTGCTAACAGTAGATGGTAATATATAACAAGCAACAAACATAGACACTGTGAGCATACATTCTACATTGTCAGTGTTTCAAGAGTCCTTGAGGTATGTATGTTTAAGAGTCCTTGAGGTATGCATGTTGCTGGAGTGCAATAGTATTGAGTTTCAACAAGGTGCAATGAGGCAACAATAGCTTTAGTCAAACAGAATGCATATGACAGGAAGGTTGTGGAAACATTAAGCATCAATGTCAGTATGAATTGCTTAATTTATCAAGTGACCTTTTCACAAGGAGGTGGGGACTCAGGATCTGGTAAGAAGGTAGGCCAGTGAAACAGTAGTTTTCATCTGAATGTTTTCAGTTCTTAGATTTTGAAATTCTGTGGTCATAGCCTCAATGACATCACCTGTTAATTCAGTCGGAGTCCCTGTGCAGCTAAAATGGTCGCTGTCATAATCATTTGTGCTGGGGTCATCAGTCTCAGAAGCAGCACTATCAGTAGGACCACTTGATGGGGTCATCAGTCTCAGAAGCAGCACAAGAAGCAGCAGCAGAACTGGAAGCAGTGGCAGCTTCTTCAGCCTCCAGTCTCTTCTGGGATCTATTCAGGCGACGTTTGTAGCGCGAGTTCCCTGCTTCTTGGGTTGACTGAGGTGAACCTCTTTGCTGACCTGTCAGTCCAACAGATGGCATCCAATCTGGGTGGTCCTTTGGGTACAGGCCAGACTTTTTACCTAGAATGCAATGAGAAATACAGCACATTTTAGCTCTACATTTTAAGAACAATCTGAATAATATAAGGCATTAATGCCACATGCTTTAGCTTGGTATGAATTACATTACAGTCAGCTCTTTAAGCCTAGCACGTTAAAATACTGTTAGCCAGTGCCCAGTAGCAGTGCAAAACAGACAGTGAGTCAAAAGTAACTGACTATTTGCTATATAAAATACTATTATCATTGCACTACAAGCCACTGCAATCAACATTTAATTTCGCTTACCTGACAAGAAATGTGCCGAGCAAATTCGGACGTTGTCGTCGTCGAGTTTTCCCACTCAGATCTTGATTGAGTTTTGCCAGCCACAAACGCCTCCTTTCCTTTGACAACTTCTGGCTTTCCTCTCCTTGGTTTTTTGTTACCTTTGGAAGCCTATAATATTCAAAATGTTTTCCTCTGTCTGATTTATTCGTACAACCTAAAACACGGCAAAAGTTAACCATTTTCCTTGACGACGCTCGTTGTTTACATCAGTGCTGCACATGCTGCCTATTGCGAGTGCCTCCAACATGGCCGCCATGTCAACTTCCGGTTGATGACGCAAATTGATGATGCGGAGTGAAAACCCTCTATCCTATGGGAAAACGACTAACGTTAGTAACGTCACTTAACAAGGTAGGCGATCTACCGTCAGCTAACAAGCTAGCGGGTTATTCGGTGGTAAAGTTTGGCTTTTAGGCGTAGTGTTAAAGTGATGCAAAATCCCTGTGTTCAGTTAAATATGTGGAGACTGTCAATACGTTTGTTTGCTTTGACAAGTGGTTTAAATCGAGAGAGGTCGCTCCGGTGGCAGTAGGCATCACTACGTTATCCAGCAGCTTAAAGAGGCAGATAGCCACCTGTGCTACTGTCAGTCTCTGAACTTTGGGTACTCGTTCAATCATGTTGGTGGACATATATTTTGCTGTTTGTGAATCATATCGTGTTAAGAAATAGATTCTTGAGTTATATTATGATGACAAGCTATATTTTCAAAGATGGGGAAAGTTGTCAAATTTACAGCCATGTCTATCAGAACAGACGATTTTCTGCCTCCAAAACTCAACTCATGGAATTGTGACGTAGCTTCAAAAAGGGTCTATAGGCCACACAATTAGCTGATGCACAAGATAAATTAGCTTGTTGATAAAACTTTTTCTTTACCAGCTATTTAAATAGGGGCATGTAGGGTGTCAGGCCTTGTTATTTGACCATGATACGGCCTTGTTATTTGACCATGATCAAACTCAGAGTTTTTATATTGAACTCTTCATACAATACTATGTACTGGTACAAAAAATGAAGATGAGTTTAGATAAAAAGGAATCAAATGACAATGCAGACTTTCTGTTTTCCTCTTTTGGCAAAGGCCACAATGCCAGGCAGAGTGCCAGATCTCCCCACAAACACAGAAGTGGAATTACCAGACTTGTTCAGAAAGTCCCCTGCATTTTTCCATGGCCGACCAACAGCATCACTTACTTGCTGTTACATATTTTGTTACCAGGGAGAGCGATGCCTTCATTTCCATGTTTGCCATGACAATAATGGCCTTGCTTGTCACAATTAAAATACAGTTTATACTTGTATACTTGTATCTGTAACCCTATGTACATATCCATATCCATGATTTTCTCTGCACAGCGAATAACTCTGTGCCGGGCAGGCTTGTCCAGGGAGCTGCAATTTCCATACCAGCTAGTGATGTTCCCAGCAAGTACAGACTCAATGATTGCAGAATAGAAAGTCTATTGCAGGTGCTATCTTAAACTTCCTTAGCCTCCTGAGGTGGTACAATCTCTGTCTGGCCTTCTTCACCAGAGTGGAGACATGCAATGTCCAAGACAGATCCTCGGGAATCTGAACTCCAAGATATCTGAAGTTGTTCACACTCTCCACTGGGGCACCATAGATACTTAGAGGTGTGTAGTGGGCCTGTGTTTCCCTTTTTGTTCTTTTATTTAAAAGAACCCAGAACCTTTCAACTTACCAAAGGACACTGTAAAAATACAAATAGCATGTCATGAATGAAACAACATTGGAACAACATGTAGGGACACATACTCTTAAGAAAAGCGACCAAAAAAATGATAATGTCATGAAAAACATTAGATGAAAATGATGAAAAGGATGAGATAAGGGAGCAGTTTCAAAAACTGTTATTGTTTGTGGTATAGAAACAGCACAGGATGAAAGTAGACTATTAGCTCAATGTACAAAGCAAGTGAATCAAAATCTGTGACAAGAAAACAAAAGTATCTAATTTTCCAATTTCAACTCAGCACATTAAAGCAATAACACTTACAACTGTATTGAGGTACTGTACAAATAAACACGAGTCAAGGGAGAAAACTCATGTTTCCAGATTATGAGACTTGACACACACACATACACACACACACACACACACACACACACACACACACACACACACACACACACACACAAACACACAAACAGAGAGACTGAGAGAGAGAGAGAGAGAGAGAGAGAGAGAGAGAGAGAGAGAGATGCACACGCACACACACACACACACACACACACACACACACACACACACACACACACACACACAGTCTCAACATCTCAGGTCCCAGTATAATATAAAAGCAATCCAGTGTTACAAGGTTTTAAGCATCATAAGAGAGATCTTTAAAATATAGCCTTTTGAAAAATATGTGAAGACAGTAACTTAAAGGAGGGGTATGGAATTCTTTCCTGGAGCACTTTTTACTATATTGCTTAAAATGACATTCAGACCTCGATTGCAAACAATTAATTAAATCCTCCAACGCAAAAATAAAATTTGTTAATTTGTTAATCTCAGTTCTCTCACAGGCCAAATAGCGCTAATGTAAGAGAACTTTGTTTGTTGAAAAACTTCATTACTGGTTTATGGTAAAGTGGACTTAATATGATCCAATGTATGGTTTTGATAAAGCCAGCTCAGAGCTACATGTGCTATAGGCCTACTGGTGTATTACTGTGGTAGCAGGGACATGCAGAACAAGTCTCAATGCACCCACATACCTAGCAGATGCATGAGAACTTTGCTTGTTGACAAACTTTTCTTCATCAATCATTTAAATAGGGTCCCAAATGTGTCAGGTAAATAATAACATTATATTGTGAGCTCTAACATCAGAGATGTGGAAACTGCTATTCGCTTCTCTATGGGAATTTTACTCTTATCGCTAAACAATGTAGGCCTATGGGTATGAAGATGAAGATGACTTTAGGAAAAAAAAACAATCAAATGACAATGCAGGTTTATGTTTCCCTCTTTTGGCAAAGGCCCCAGTGCCAAGCAGAGAACCAAACCTCACCACAAGCACCGAAGTTTGGAAAGTCCCTGCACTTATTGGGGGCGACCAATAGCATATCTTACATGTTATTGCATCTTTTGTTGCTAGGGAGAAGCCTTCATTTCCATGTTTGCTACAGCAATAATGATCTTGCTTGTCACTATTAAAATACAGCTAATACTTATATTAGGTCAGCATTTTTAGAAATAATAATAACACATTTTATTTAATAAATATCTTAACTTACCCAAGGACATAAAATAAAATATGAATAATGTCTCAAAAGGGACGAAAGGTAGGGACACTGTACTCTCAATAAAATCAGAAAAAAAAATCATAACATGATAATGATAAATACTGTACAGGGGGGGATAAGATTAAGGGAGTGTTAAGAAAGCTTTAGAAAGTTGTTTCAGAAACACAAATAGAATAAATAATTGTAGAAAAATATTGGGTATGGACATGATGTGAAAATTGTCCTGATATCCTCTGATATAAATCAACAAGCGCCAGCTCTCCTATAACTTCATCTTCTGCACATGTTGCCATGCTCTTCTAGCTCAAAACACAAAGCAAGTAAATGCAAATCTGTGTTCAAAACGACTAGAAAACAAAAGTATCTAATTTTCCTAACTCATTAAACTCAGCACATAAAGGCAATGACGCTTACAAATGAATCTTGTATCGGCATACTGTAAATAAAAACAGAGGAGTCAGAGTCAGAGGGCACTCAACAGCAGTCATCTCTCTGACACACACACACACACACACACACACACACACACACACACACACACACACACACACAGATCCCAGTATACAGTAAATGTATCATAACTGAGATTTTTAAGGAACAATCAAACTGAAGAGAGGCCTTTTGACAAATAGAAGACAGTTGTCTAAATTAACAGTGTTAGTTCACCATAACTCCCAGTAGATGGAGACAAGATATGAAGTGGACATGGAACAAGGCAATGGTTTTGACAAAGCCATTTTACAGCTGAAATGTGCTTTGAGTAGTAGGCCTGTAGCAAGAACAAGATACAGATCTTGAAAAGTACTTATTTATATGGTCTTGCTATTTGACTTTGACTAAATCAAGCTCAGAGCTGCTATATTGAACTCTTCATGCAACACTATGTAGCCTACTGGTACAAAAGGTGAAGATGAGTTTAGATAAAAATGACAATGCACACTTTCTGTTTTCCTCTTTGGCAAAGGCCACAATGCCAGGCAGAGTGCCAGATCTCCACACAAACACAGAAGTGGACAGCATCACTTACATGATGTTACATATTTTGTTACCAGGGACAGGCCTTGATTTCCATGTTTGCCATGTCCTGAATGAAACAACATTGGAACAAAATGTAAGTAAGGTCGCTTAAGAAAAGCGACCAAAAAAAATTATGTCATGAAAAGATCAGAAGAAAAGGATGAAAAGGATGAGATAAGGGAGCAGTTTCAAAAACTGTTATTGTTTGTGGTAGAGAAACAGCCGAAGATGAAACTGATGAGACTATTAGCTCAATGTACAAAGCAAGTGAATAGAAATCTGTGACAAGAATATAAACAAATAAACACATGAGTCAAGGGAGCAAACTCATTTTTCCAGATTATGAGACTTGATAACTCACTTTGCCTGCATGGAACAACTGTCAATTCTCTGACACACACACACACACACACACACAGAGAGAGAGAGAGAGAGAGAGAGAGAGAGAGAGAGAGATGCGCACACACACACACACACACACACACACACACACACAAACACACACACACACGCAGTCTTAACATCTCAGATTTTAAGCATCATAAGAGTATACATATAGCCTTTTGAAAAATAGATGTGAAGACAGTTGTTCACCATAACTCCTAGATGGAGACATAGGTGAAGTAGACATGGATACAATGGTTTTGACAAAGCCAGTCCAGAGCTGAAATGAGCTTTGAATATGAGGCCAGTAGCAAGTACATAATTATTATTATTGAAAGTTTATCATTATTATTACTTCCGCCAAGGACGTTATGTTTTCGGTCGCGTTGGTTTGTCAGTCTGTTTGTCTGTTTGTCTGTCTATCAGCAGGATAACTCGAAAAGTACTGCACGGATCTGGATGAAATTTACGTGTATATTGGGACAAGCAAGAGATGATTCGATTTTGGTGGCGATTGGTGATCCAGAACATGATCTGGAATTTATATTGTGTCTGTGACCACATTGCCTTGGCGGAGGTCTGCGCTCTCTGAGCGCTTTTCTAGTTATATATTGTATTGAGGATAATTTCTTGAGATTAATTAAAAATCTAGTTTTCGAGGGGGTCCTCAGAACATATAACAAAGACAATACAGCACAAAAAACAGTATAACACATGCATTCACACTAGCTCTCTCTCTAACCATGACATGACATGACATTGGATACTGAGAAAGAGAACCTGGAATCTCAGTGCTCCCATTGGGCAATTAGCAAGCGAACTTTGCTTGTTGTCAGGTTTTATGGTGAAGTAGAAATATGATGCAATGCATCAGATTTTGCAGAGCCATCTTAGATCTGACATATAATATTATGTTGTGAGCACTGACATGAACAATGTGAAAGCAATTCACAACAAAAGATTTTGCCAAACACTTAACTGTATGGCTTTTCCATTTACCTAAATTGACTAAAACAATTGGTTTAGGAAAAAGACAACTTTCTTTTCCTCTCTTTTGGCAAAGACCACAATGCCAGGCAGAGAACCAAACCCCACCGCAAGCACAGAAGTGAAATAACCAGACTTGTTTGGAAAGTACCCAGCACTTTTTCATGAGTAACCAATAGCATGACATACATGTTATTACATCTTTTGTTTCCAGGAAGAGGCCTTCATTTCCATGTTTGCTATGACAAAGATGTCCTTGCTTGTGACAAATTAAAATTTTAGATTGATATTTAGGCTACCCATATTGCTTGGAGACAACTCACAAACAACTCTGTCAAAGAAAGTGTGACTCCAACTGACCAGTGTAGGAATGAAACAAAGCACCAGTTGGGAATTTTAATTTTCCAGAGACAGATGGATAGAAAACAAACCATGCACAAAGATCAGTAAATTGCTTTCAACTGCCCTCATATCACTTGCTTCCTAACTATTTCAACCATGCAGGGCCGATTCACGTTACTTAGGAGGCCCCAAGCAAACAGGACATGGGGGCCCTTCACCTCCTAATGCATACATGAGTCACATTGCTATAATCTTCAAGTATCTTCAATATAATTATTTTGTACAGTTGTCTAACTCCAGTTTAAATAATTTTTTGTTGGAAAAAACATCACCAATTAAACTACTAAAATGATCAAACAGTCAATCTTGGGGGCCCCTTTCAGCCTGGGTCCTTAGGCACTTGCCTGGTTTGCTAGTCCTGTTGCGACGGCCCTGGCTATTGGCTGCAGCAATATCATCAGGCAAATGTCCACTTACAATCCCATACAGTATGGATATCTTACCCTTCTGCATTTTTTCCACACTAACCTTGTAGCATGTGTGGTGTACTGGACACCTTAATTTCTTTCAGGATAAAACAAGTGATCTCTATCTCTATGTATTGCCATATACACTGGCATACACGCACCTTCAGTGACAAAACATTCATTTAATATCTTTTTTTTCTTTGGGGCCCTTTTGTCAGTGCATCTTTTCATAATTTATAGTAGCATTTCCTGGTACATGATAATGTCTCAATAAAGCCATGCGTGTGTTACCATTTTAATTTCAGATGCAGTAATTACATTTGCAGAAATACAGTAAGGCAACATAACACAAACACACAAATTTTCACCATCCCAAATTGAAGTTTAGTAATGATAAAAAACCACTATATACAGCACATACAGCCATCATTATATTTAGACACATAAAAGTTTTGTCACAAAAAAGTTAATTAAAAAACTGTATTGTAACTAAAGTAAAAAGTTTTAGTTACCAGAGACAAAAATCTTATTCCAAATGTGATGTGCAAGTGGATAGATCTGATTGAATCTGACAGTGTTCACAACTAGAATGTGCCATTAATTGAGCCTGATGCCAGTGGCTATATCTTGAAGTCAGGATACAGGGAAAGATTCTGGTGACCAATGAAGAAGATGACAAACAACCTCACAGACTCAGCATCAGCTGTGATGTGGGGGACTCCCTCGGACCTCATCTCGGGGGAACCAAGATCCATCCTATATTACAGATGGGGCATGAAGAAGACTCATATTAAGTCTATAGGGCCTATACTGTTTAGGCGAGAGAAATGGGACAATATGAAACTGAGAAATTACTAAGTGAGTACCCCTCAAAATGTGATATTATTACATTTTGGCTGTATTATATTACATACATCAGATTAAATGGCTACTAGATTATTATAAGTAATACACAGTATAGACGGTGGGCATATTGATGGTGGTAAAGTTACTCATATCACATAATATGTTTCTACTAACCTTGAGACTTCTTCCTGTAGTAGAGCAGTCCAGCAGCACAGACCACCAGTCCCAGCACCAGTCCAGCAGCACCAATGGCCACCTTATTCCTCTCAGGTTCTGGCATGGACGAGTCTGATAGGATACAAGATTATAACCGCCATTAACCTATCAGTTTGCCATTTTTACAAGGCAGAAAGGCCTAAAGAAGTGGAGAAAAGAGAAAAGTTGACTTTTAAGCACATGAATGATGCTCTCACCCCAGACCATTTCCTTTGGCTCCTTGAGGCTATCATGCTCCACCACACAGGAGATCTTCTCTCCAGCTTTGGGAGTGAACTCCAGATGGGAGTGGATCTGGTAATACCAGTCTCCATTTGACAGCTCCTCAGTGGATGTCACATCAGCAGTGGTAACCTCATGGCCATCTCTGTACCAGGTCAATTGGATCATCTTTGGGTAGAAGTCAAATGCGCTGCACACCAGCATGGCTGGGTGTCTGCCACTGGTGGGCCTTACCAACCCCAGCCTTAAAACAGGATCAACTACAAAAGTGTACAAAAGGACTTTACAATACTGTTAAATGAAATTAACTACACCTATATATTAAGCAATACCCTACAGTGTCCATGGTATCTCATACTTTTTTTTTCTATGTGGCAGATTTGGGTTTCCATAGAAATCAGAAATACATGCTTTTCTAGATAAAGACAATTTAACTGCAAAATGAAAGTAGAAGAGAAATAGCCAAAGCCAAATTATGTTGCTTACCTGTCTTGCCCAGCACAACAATCAGGTAACCATTAGCATTGTTCTTGCAGTATCCCTCCACATCAGCCCGCTCACTATTGAGTTGTGCTGTGTCATTGTTCCAAAACTCAGCATTCCTGATTCCATACTCAGAGTATCCAATATATTTACCAACAGTGCTGTTGAAGGCTGTGAATTTGATCTTATTGAAATAATATGCATCAATGTAGACCATATCACTGAGATCCTTGGAGTTAGAGTAACACTGCATCCACCTGTAGTAGTAATATCCATCTAGCAATAAAAGAAGGGGTTTACGTTATATAAAAAGTTGTTTGATGAAAGATGTGATATAGGAAGATTACAGTGCTGAATAAAATACAGAGCCTTACCTGTTCCAGAGATAATACAGAATAAAACCAGCCCAAGGGAACAGACTAATCGTGGATGCGGCATCTTGTGTCCTCTTTGAGCTGACTGCTTTACATTTGCGTTCACATACACTTACTGTATCCTGACTCCACCCAATCAGCTGCTCGGGAGCTCTTTTGTCATAATTTCCTAGGCAGATTCAGATCCAAATCGCTGATTTGAAGTGGGTGGGTGAAATTTTTGAATCCTGATTTTCAGTATTGATTTGGTTAAATATCAAATCCATTATTTAGAAGGTGCCGTATGTAAGTAATGTATTGAACCATAAAGTGATCATGATATGTATGTACAATAACAAGAGTATACTGTAGGTGAAGAGAGAAATCAGGATCAGATGTTAAATCACATCGGTGGTGAGAGATGCATTAGACCACACAATGAAACTGCAAAAGCAGCAAGTGTGTGATAGAAGGGCTATCATCCTGCCCATAGCCATTCTAAATGTTTGTAATTTAAAGAAAACTGTCTTCCAAGAAAACAAAGATATTATGTATTATAGTAAGACAGAAAGATATCAAGAGCTGACCTAAGACCTGAGATTTTGCCTAGATACTGAAGAGTAAAATTGAAACTAGCTTTCCCATTGGGTGTTACTCAGTGTTCAGTCCTCAGACAAAAGTTTGCTCCAGTAAGCTGGGTCACACAGTTTATCAGCACTGGAGAACTTGACAGTACGTTAAAATGTCAAGAGTTCTTTGTATCTTTCTGTGTCTCATGAGCATCCAGAATTCACAAACCCAATGTAAGTCAACTATGCTCTTTACTTTACAGTAATATTGAATACAAATGAGCTTTTACAGTGCCATTTATAATAGAACTGTTTCATGGTACTTTATAGACATGAACAAAGTGCACAAATTGCATAGGCCTATGTGTATTCTATCTATAGCCTAGATGTAATTTAACTGCTTTAACAGATTAAAAACATTGTAATGTATTGGGGGCGGCATAGCTCAGTGGGCTAGTGCGTCATACCGCAAGTCCTGGGTTCGATTCCGACCCGAGGTCATTTCCCGATCTATATCCTTCTCTCTCCCACTCATTTCCTGTCACACTCTTCTCTGTGCTATCGGAATTAAAGGACCTAAAAAAATATCTTAAAATAATAATTGAAATGTATTTAGGCTTATGTCAGACACAGATAAATATTATATTATATATTTTGTTTAGTAGTGAAAACAAGAAGAGGGGTGTAATGGAACCTTTCATTTTATTCCTGTTTTTAGTTAATTATGGGGACATGAAGCTTAGCATGTACAGTGACACAGATCATGCAGAGGAAGTCTCAATCGATTTGGAGGGTGATGAAGCAGCCTATGTGGATTTTGAAAAAAAAGATACAATCAGCATGTTACCAGACTTTGCAGGCCAGGGCTCTTGGCCTGGGACATATGAATGGGCTCAAACTGAAATGGCAGTTTACAAGAACAGTCTGGACAACTGCAAAAAATGCATACAAGAATCCACCAGAAGCTCAAGGTAAATAATTTTTAAATAATCAAATAGCTTATATTTTGAATAGTCCTTGTTCAAAGTTTTGTGGCATTGTGGCCTTGTTCAAAGTTTTGTGGCATACCCGATTCCAAACAAAAATGCTTGAGAATAAACCAAGGGACAACATATGACACTGAAACAGGAAAAAATAACATCATTTCTGTCAGGATCCGGCCTGGACTCTGCTGCTGTCATGGCAGTTTTTGTGTTTTTGTTGGCTTTCTGTTTGGTGCTTGTGTTTGTTGCTTGTATTGTGGTGTGCCATCCTAGTGGTCATTTTATGTATTACGACTTGGTTTTGTTTTGGTCTGTGTCTTTGTTCTTCCATGTGCTTGATGTCTACATGTTGTGCTGTCATTTGTCCTAGTCTCCGCCCTAGTCTCTGCCCTTGTCCTTATTTGGTCTGTGCTTCCTGTCTCATCAGTTTCCCTCCTTATCTGTTCACCTGTTCTCTATCATTGTCTCGTTGGTGTCTTCCAGTCCTTGTCTGCATGTTAATTGGTTTGCCTATATCTGTTCAGACTTTTGTGTCTCTTGTCGGTTCGTCTCTCAACTTAAGTCAATTAAGTCCCCGGCATCCGTACTGTCCTGTTAATATAAACACTTTTGCATTTTCTAAGCTGTGCGTTTGAGTCCTCGTCTGTCTGACCGTGACAATTTCAGATATTTACACACTGTTAGATTGAAGATGGGAGTGGTTGGAGTGGTTTTCTCTCCCAAATTCCTTAAATATATAGTTTGAAAGAACGTCACAAGAACTACCCATCTATCTGGTTACTAGTTGCTGTGATAAACGGTTTATCCAGATTAATTAATGATTCCGAAGTATAGCCTATTATGGAAACAGTTCTGTATGCATAATGAGCCATATCAAATAGCCTGCATTCAGGGGCGGACTGGGACAAAAAAACAGCCCTGGCATTTCGACCAGCCCACCATACTGGTCAGACCATTAGAAAATAAGCCTATGATTACAGTTACAGTGAAAATGTCAGGGCTGTCGGCCCAAATAGTGTGTCAGCCCACCGGGCATTTGCCCTTTGTGCCATATTGCCAGTCTACTCCTGGCTGCATTCCAAAAACAGTGGATGTCATAGATCTGCAATGAGGAAGCAATAACTGTACCAAGCACAGCTGTTTTTGTAGTCTTTAATATTAGACTGAAGTGGTAATTTTAGACATTCCGTGACTGATGGTCAAGGAATACCCTGTGCTAATTAGGCTACTAATTCCACAAGGTAGGCTACTGTAGCCTATTTCCTCCAAGGGTTTAGACACATTTTCAATTAAAATAGTCTATAATGAATATCATTGACTTTAGGAAATTGCAAAGAGAGACTGCCCTCCATCATATTTCTCATTATTATCCTAAAAGGGTCCAAAAGAATAAAAGACTAGGCTATGTGCTCCACATCAAACTGAAAATTCAACAGTAAATGCCATAAGGTCTGAAATGAAATCAATTTTGGTTCAATTGTAAGAAATATTACAAGGTCTCACTGACTATCATCTACAATAATACACTCAGCCAGGGCTGCTATTGTCAGCGACCTCATGGAGCACTCAAATAATCGGCAATGCAGTAGGTAATCCATTTAATTAACTGCTGAGAAGTTATCTAGAAACTTGTTAAAATGCACCAGATTGCTAGCCTCGTGAGACCAAACTGATCTTGTGAGCGTCAGGTCTTCACTCGCAGCTCAGTCTGGCTACTCTCCATTGACGAGAATTTGGAGCAGGTTTCCAAACAAATGAACCAATCAGCGTTGGCTTTGATGCGGGTTGAGGTGCGGCACAACGAGAAGCGGGTCTAAAGAACATGTACGTATGTTAGTACGTCATATGCTTTGTTGGTCTGATTGGTTGATTTGGCCCATCTATCACCAACATAGGTGGTGATAGAGAGATGCCTTATCCAATCAGCCAAAACTAACGAAAATGAAACTAACGAACCAAGACTACTTCAACGGATGGTTACCAGATTGCAGGAATTAGCAAGAAATTTTTCAGAAGGGAGAAACCCCTCAAACACCCCCACTACTTCTATACATATATGTACTGTATCTCATATTCTTCATTCTGCCTGGGGGGCACCAAAAATCTGGTTTGCCTTCACTGCTGTGTTACATGTATTATTTACATCACACCAACAATACTACTTTGAAGGTTATCATATGGTGCTGAATTTTATTCTGTATTATTTCAGTGATACCGTTTTTGTTGTTGTTGTTGTTGTTGTTTTGTTTGGGGGGGGGGGGGGCTGGTCATTAGGTGACAATTTGGTTATGTTATAATGTTGAATTGCATTTTTGAATGCTTTGCCACAATCTGTCAAATGCCGTATTTATTTGTGACTCATCCGATGAGTGTACAAAGAAGCAATGGGAAGTAGGGGCCTAGCAGCAAATTGTGGGCCCCATGCACAAGCAGTGAGCATAGGTTCCCCCTCACCATCTCAAATACAATTCCAGATCCCTCAAGGGCCTTCCCCTTGTGGGGCCCTTTAAATCTTTTGACTGAAATTTACAGCAAATTTACCCTTACACTGTGGGCAATACATATACAATAGGCCTACATAAAATCACCATATGCTTGGACTGAAATTACAATATAGGCAATGTGGGCAAGACCTACTGTATAGGTAGAGATCACCCAATTAATTTTCAAAGTTAGCGAAATGGGCATTTCGATAACACTTTCTATTAGTACTAGATATGTCAAAGTCATAAATAGTGAGTTAAATACTAAATATAGCCTTCAATTTGCAGAAGCTCCTAGAAGTTCCATCTACCCCAGAGATGAAGTAAAGGTGGGCAAAGAGAACACTCTACTCTGTCATGTGACTGGATTCTACCCTCCCAGGATCAGAGTGAGGTGGACCAAGAACAATGAGGATGTGTCCAGGGGAGTGAGCTTGAGTCGGTACTACATGAACAGAGATGAGACCTTCAACATGTTCTCCACCCTGAAGTTCACACCTCAGGAGGGAGACATCTACACCTGCACTGTGGAGCACTCTGCACTGGATGATCCCCTGTTAAGGGAATGGGGTGAGGATGTTGGGATATGAACATATGTATCCCAACATATGTTTGTAGAATCACTGCAGAAATTCATTTTAATGTTTATCGACTACTGTAAAAAAAAAAAAAAAAAAAACTAACTAAATTATCTTTTCTGTGTTGCTTCATATTTGTTTGTGTGTGTGTGTGTGTGTGTGTGTGTGTGTGTGTGTGTGTGTGTGTGTGTGTGTGTGTGTGTGTGTGTGTGTGTGTGTGTGTGTGTGTGTGCGTGTATGTATGTATGTGTGTATGTATGTATGTATGTGTGTGTTCCTCAGATGTTGAGGTGCCTGAGGAACCCAGTCTGGGTCCATCAGTGTTCTGTGGAGTGGGTCTGACTCTGGGGCTGCTGGGAGTGGCTACCGGAACATTCTTCCTCGTCAAGGGAAACCAGTGCAACCCGAGGCCAGAGGTATGGGAAAATACATTGAGCAAAAAAATCTATCAAGTCAAAACAAGATTGCTCAGATGATGATTATATTTATGTTATTACAAAGACATGAAACAAAGCCTGTTTTGATTTTTCATTTCAGATGTAACTTCTCTCTGCATCATGTTTTTCAACTGGGTCCTTTGTAACTGAAAATGAAGTCTATACATCCTTGTGAGGTTTATTGCCATGGTCACCACTCTTGTCAGACTTGTTAAATTCTGTACTACATTGCAGTGTATCAATTTGATTTTAATATCTTTGCTTAGGAAATATTTGTCTCTGGTCAATCATTTTATTTTCTTCTTCTGTAAAAAGCTGTCTAAAGCTTGTAAATAAAGAATATACGTTAAAACCTAACTTTGCAGTAAGGGTACAAGACAGGTTTTGACTATTACTCTATCAGACACTTTACCCCAAGATAAGTTGGTTGGTCCACCCCCTTCCACACTAAGTGGCCGGGCCATTTCAAGGTACTTAGGGGCCCCAAGCAAACAGGTCATGGGGGCCCTTCACCTCCCATAAGCACATAAACTACATTGTTATAATCTTCAAGCAACTTTAAGTAATATAATTATTTGTGTTGAACTTGCAATTCTCTAACTGTCATATTTTATTGAAAAACACCACCAACTAAACTACTAAAATGATTAAACAGTCATACTTGTGGGTCCCTTTTAGCCTGGGGCCCCAGGAAATTGCCTGGTTTGCCTGTCCTGTTGCGAAAGCCCTGCTAAGTGATAATGTACTTCTGCAACTTTAAATTGCCATTCGCCTACCAAGTGTTACACCAGGCTGATTACAGTAATATTAGCTAAAGACTGCCCCCTAATGAATTCACAGAGAAATGCATATGTGACGCATAATCAGAAATCCTATGGAACACTCGATGAGTTGCTGGATGATAATTGATGACAGAGTATTGCTGAAATGTCTGTAATAAAATAAATGGTGAACGCTAGAAAGGGCTCAACAGTGATAGGCCTATGGTTTGGCGTTATGGCGTTATAGGGATGATCTGATTCTGGTGGTGAAGGTCAGGTAGGCTTATTTTTTTATTTTTAGATGAAAATGCCACATATTTTATAATGGATGAGGAGATTTTGGACGTCAAGAATTGAAGTTATATCAAGGAAAGCCCATGTGATCTTCCGTTTCCGTTCAGTTTTAATTCTGAATTCTTTTGTTGTTGTTGCAATTGTCAGCAGTCAGCAGGCTCAACATGGCTATGACTGAACTGGCACCAAACTATCACTTCAAAGTTTGTATCCTGTGAGATGCAAAAATTAGTCATTAGACAGGGTATAACCAGGAACTGCACAATAGGGGATGTCTTCTACAGTACAACTAGTCTATTTCACTGGGACTAAAACTTATAGTGCAGCAGTAATCCAGCAGAGGGAGCTAATAACACATTACGTAATTGACCTGACTGACTCTTTGAGCACCCCAGTCTTGCAACATGTGGGAGAGAAGAATCTCCAGTATTACCAGCATACTGTGAGCTAAGGCTAGGGGAAGCTCCGTGGAGTCTCATAGGCCCGGAAATGTTAAGTGCCCTAAAGTTTTATTACAGATATCTATTTACAGATAATCTATATTTATGGATGAAATTGCCAAAGTAAATTTCCCTTTGAAATGAAGGGGAAAGGACCCAGGAGACTCAGGGCACTGAGAGAGAACACTGTCAATATATCTGTGGATCTGTCTGTCACTGCTTATCTGTTGCCATTGACAAGAGACATTCTCACAAACAACCTTCCCAGACATCTCCCTATTTTTATGATTTTATGACAGGTAGAAACTCTCACCCAGCGTGACACTGACTGGTGTAGTCTTTATTTGGTGGCTTACATCACAGAAGTGCATCACTCTCATTATATGACCAGACATGGCAGTAGAGATTAATGTTACTGTTTATGAAGAACAAAAAGATAAAGAAAGAAAACAGACTATGCTCATATAGGGGAGAAAATACTCCAGTAAACAAATATAATATCCACAAAACATAACTGAAGTTTAGATTGAACTCTCACTTTTCATATAACCATCAGTGCAATTCATACTCATAGTAAATCAACATTTATAAAGTGTTGATAATATTTTTATGAAGTGAAAACATGACAAGCAAAAAAAACATCCAATTGGAGTTGGACTGAAAATAAAGTTTATCAAAAATTATAAAAATATATTTATGTAAATTCATTGCAAATAGATGTACACATAGAGGATTTAGCATTATGCTCTTCATGTTTTGTTTTATGTTTACTTCAGGCAGTTTGAAAAAGAACTGCTGAAATATTGGTTTACAAAGAAATGGTGAACACTAGAAATGGTTTCACACAAACTGATTTTGGAGGTGAAAGGTCAGGGAAGCTGGGTCCCCACCAGGGGAACTGAGCTGAGTTGGGGACTGACTTAGTGGGGGAAGGGCCCTTGAGGATTCTGGAATTGTATTCTATGGGGTGAGCAGGGCACATGGCCAATGCTTGTGTGTATAGGGCCCTGAATGTGGTGCTACGCCCCTGGTCCCCACAAAGCCCTTATTTTTTACTTTGTAAAATGGCAAATACTTCCTAACCTGGTTCTCACGCAGATGGATGTTTCTCATCCATCTGGAATTTCGTCGGTTGCCTAGCTGTTTTCTGCTGTGACGGGGCGGGGGCTGTATTCAAAAAAATCTCGAACCTGATTGGAAAATTCAATGTGCCTGTCACGTACTACTTGCTATGTCATACCTGTTAACATCCCGCCCCACGATTGCGATTGGATCTATGGCATAGAGGCGGGCTCGAGTATGGGGTAAACGAAGACTTCGGGCTCAACAAGCCGCGACCAGACCCTCGTGCGAGCTCACAAAGTTGAACGAAGTTGAACGAAGATGCACGAAGCGCCGAAGGGTCTGTGAGAACCAGGCTAAATACTTCCAGCATGCAATCAATGAATAATGGATAATCATATTTTAGGGATCAAGAGTCAAACTTATGTCAAGGGAAGACCATGCCAAAAGAGGAAGAAAGTCCGCACACTGTTGCTGCTCCACGTTTATTAATCAACAACGATTCGACCAATTTGGTGTTCGTCAGGTATAGGTGTGAGTTTGTGTTTCTGACAGTGTCAGCCTGCTGGGATATGAATTATGTTTTTGTGTGTTTTGATTGCTATGACGGTTTGCCGTGTTCACGTAACTTGTATTTTGTTTGAATGGTGTGATGCATTTTTCCCAAGCACCGTGTGTTTTTCATTGACTACTGTTGACATATTGACTTCCCCTACTGGGCTAACTAATGACTCCTAATTGCCGTGATCTGGACGATTACCTGAACAATTATTACCCAGCCTATCCATGCACTAACACCTCCGAGAGGAGGAGTATAAGAAGGGGAGTGTACGCACTTACCGGGAGGACGGGGACCGGGAGCAGGCCAGTGGACGAGGCTACCGACAGCCGACAGCCGACGGACGAATCTCTGGGGTACGGCGATCCGAGTCTGATAGTCTGCGCTCACAATCCACCTCTAAAGGGACGTAAGCATAATCCTCCGTGCCCGTTATCCTCTGTCCATACTTCCGATTGTTTGGTGTTGATTCCCTGTGCTCCGCTTCACTTCTGAGGTGTGTTGACTGATCCAGCTGGTGACGTGTAGCTGTGCCGTGAGGATCCGACGTTGGACAGTTGACTAAACCTACGCTCCCAATCTACATCTACAGGGCCGTAAGAGTTCCATTGTGTTGCTGATGTTTATAGGCTACTTGCTGACTATAGTGAGAGTTGAGTCTGACGCTTATTCTTCTGCTGCTTGAGGTGTGCTGGCGCCGGTTCCGGTTTGGCCTTCTGACGTCACTGGGGATTCCCAACGCGGCCGGGACACGTATTGATGACATCATCGCCAGGGCTTCCCCAACTGTAACCTCCGAACTGCCTGTTGTTCACCACCTGCAAAGGATTGACTTTAGATTAATTATTTTAACCAAAGCTTAGCTTTAATACTACTTTTTATGGACATTTATTTAATTGATTTAACTTATTAAAATAAAGCTGTTTATATTTACTACATACATTTCTCTGGCTCTTCTGTGTCCTGGGCATTGGTTAACTTAAAGGGAGTGGCCGTGAGGCTGACACTCTTTCTTTGGCGTAGTCAGGCAGGATGCCCAGTGACACAGAAGACGGCCATTCGGGCCAGAGTATACCTAGTGTAGCTCAAAGCAGTAATGCACCTAATGTCTCAGCGCAAAATATTGAATTTGTAATCCCGGCCACACCCCTAGCTATGCCATGGTTTTATAGTGCACCATGGCTTCCAAAATTTAATGGGAGAGCGGCGGCGGTTTGGGGAATGGCGTACCCAGGTACAGGCTATGCTGCGCGCGCAACCACTTTCCAGTGAACAGCAAGCAGACTTTGTATTCAGCGCCCTAGAAGGAGAGGCCCGACGTGAAGTAGCCCTGTTGAACACAGCACAGAGAAATACTGGTGATAACATCCTCGCGGCCTTAGAACAGCTGTATGGAGAGACTATCAGCACGGCTCAAGCACGGGCATCGTTCTTCAAGTGCCGGCAAGGCCTAGATGAGAAAGTGGGAGATTTTATCCTCCGCCTAAGGGAATGCCATGTTAAATGGAGACAATTAGACAGAGAGTCTGCGGGCGAAGAAGACGAGACGCTGTTGGATCAATTTATTCTAGGCTTAAAGACTGGTTCCGTGAGGACAGAATTGCAACGTTACCTACGTCGGCAGCCGCGCCAAGGCTTCAAAGCAGTGACCACTGAGGCCCGTGCTCTGGAAGAAGAGCTGGGGAGCAACAACGAAGAGGCCCTGACCAATGCAGTACGAGCCAACCCCACCCGTACCACATCCGCTGTAGTTGGTAAGAAGGAAACAACGGTCCAGGCCCGAGGAGAGATGGATGATTGGAGGGAGGAGTTGCGACGTGAGCTGAAGAAGGAGTTGGCAGAACAAGTGCAGGCCCTTGGCGCCCAGTTAGTAGAGCAGCTACAAGGACGCACAGCCCCTACCCTCCAACCTGGGGATGGACCTAGGGTAACACCACAGGATCCCCCTGCAGCCTCCTCAGCCCCAGCCCAGTCCGACATGGCAACAAGATTTCAGTGGGACTCACAGGGGCGGCCCATCTGTTTGGATTGCGGAGAACCAGGTCATGTGCAGAGGCATTGCCCCAAACGACAGAGACCAGCGAGGGGTTTTCGGAACCCCCACCACAGAGGGCCGGCCGGTGGGGGTGGTGAGCGACTCTTCGGACTCTTCCCTGCGGCCTGCTTTAATAGGTGAGTGCCCAGGCGTAGAGGTGGAAGTTAATGGCCAATTGATACCTTGTTTGCTTGATACAGGCTCGCAGGTAACCCTGATGAGCCAAAGCCTTTTTAGCCAACGCTTGGGGACTGTGGGACTAGAAGTAGGGGAGAAGTTTCGCTGGCTGTCGTTGAAGGCTGCAAATGGCCTCCAAATCCCCTATATCGGTTACGCATTATTGGATTTTAAAGTGGGGGGTGTTCATATTCCTAATAAAGGGGTGTTTATTGTTAAAAATGATTGTTTAGGAGCAGAGCGAGCTATACTGGGTATGAATGTGATAACTGACTGCTGGCAGGAACTGATGCATGGACTCCACCCCGGGAAACGGCCTTCCGGGCCCAACTACCACCACGAGCAGAGCGGGAGTGGGGTAAGGCCTTCGCTGTTTGCCGGCAAGCCAAGATGGAACCAACCCCATTGTTCCAAGGACACGTGAGACTTCCTAAATCAGAGACTGTGATAGTCCCCGCAGAATCTGAGGTCCTAGTGTGGGGGCGGACCAGTGAGAGTTCCCCCTCCTCGGGGCGTACCTTGTTAGTTGAGCCATTACTGCAACCTGATGTCGAATGGAGGGCAGGTAGGGCTGTGGTTAGTACCAAGGGTGGTTATGTTCCTGTTCGCTTATGTAATCCCCACCCCTACCCCCTGTCGATTGCTCCTAGGACCATCCTCGCCGGGCTCCAAGGTGTGTCCTTAGAAGATATCCACACTAACCAAGTGTTACACTTACAGGATGAGGGGACGGGTACAATTGAAGTTGCCGTTAATAGTGTTGACACTATCCGATCTGACCCTTCACTTCCTCTTCCAACCCTAGGGGAGGGGTTAACCAGGGAGCAGCGGCAGAGAGTGACCACTCTGATGGACCGGTGGGCCAGCGTGTTTTCCCAGCATGACGAGGATTTTGGCCGGACCGGGGTCATTCAACACCAGATCCATACTGGATCAGCACCGCCCAGCCGGGAACGCTATCGTCCTGTGCCACCCAGCCTTTACCCGGAACTTCGCAGCCTATTAAAGGGCATGCTAGAGAGTGGAGTAATACGTGAAAGCTCCAGCCCATGGGCAGCACCTATCGTCCTTGTGAGAAAAAAAGATGGTTCCTGGCGCTTCTGCGTGGATTATCGGAAGCTCAATTCGGTAACTCACAAAGACGCCTACCCGCTACCACGCATAGAGGAATCGCTTACCTGCTTACGGAAGGCTGCCTGGTACTCCACGCTAGATTTAGCCTGCGGCTACTGGCAGGTTGAAGTCGACCCCTCTGACCGTGAGAAGACTGCTTTTACCACCCCCATGGGGTTGTATGAGTTCGACCGGATGCCGTTTGGGCTTTGTAATGCCCCAGCCACCTTCCAGCGGCTCATGCAACGATGTCTGGGGGGGATGCTTAATGAGTCGTTACTTATTTATTTAGATGATGTGATTGTGTATTCCCCAGATTTTGAGAGCCATCTACAGGATCTGGAGCGGGTGTTCCAACGGCTGTTGGAAATGGGACTGAAGCTACAACCAAAAAAGTGCAGTCTTTTCCAACAGAAGGTGACTTACCTGGGTCACGTGGTAAGCCAGGAAGGGGTGGCCACCGATCCAGCGAAGACGGCGGTAGTCGAACAGTGGGAGGTACCCAGCACGATCCATCAGCTGCGGTCCTTCCTCGGCTTCGTCAGTTACTACCGCCGGTTCGTCCAGGGCTTCGCCAAGATTGCAGCGCCGCTACACCGCCTCCTGCAGGGAAGTAAGAATATCAGTAAGAACACCCCAGTGGTATGGAGCGCCACCTGTGAACAAGCTTTCCAACAACTCAAGAGCGCCCTGGTGAGTGCCCCCGTACTAGCATATGCGGATTTTAACCTCCCTTTCCGCCTGTACACCGATGCCAGCCTGGAAGGGCTTGGCGCGGTGCTCTCTCAAATCCAGGACGGCACCGAGAGGGTAATTGCATACGCTAGCCGCAGCCTGCATCCCACAGAGAAGAATGATCAGAACTACAGCTCCTTTAAGCTAGAACTTTTGGCTTTAAAGTGGGCTGTTACTGAGAAGTTTAAAGATTATCTCTGGGGTGCCACGGTCGAGATTTTTACTGACAACAACCCCCTTGTGCACTTGCAGTCGGCCCGGCTTGGCGCTGTAGAGCAGCGTTGGGTGTCACAATTAGCCAATTACAGTTACACCATAAAGTACCGGCCAGGGAGAATTAACCAGAATGCTGATATTTTATCCAGGTTGCCTGGGGAGCAGACTGCCACCGTGGGCCTCCTACAAGCTGCGGGGGCCGGCCCGGAGGAGGAAGAGGATTGGGGTCACCAGCAACAGCGAGACCCAGACTTATGCCAGCTGGTCGACTGGGTGAAAAGGGGGGCGCCACCCACTGACCTGGAGAAGGCCAACATTAGCATGACCCTACAACGATGGCTGCGGGAGTGGTCTCGACTAGAGATCAAGGAGGGCATGTTGGTCAGGAACCGGATACAGCAGGAGACTGGGGAGCCCGGCCAGCAGATCCTAGTACCACACCAAGCCGCCCATGCTTTGTGGGAAGAGTACCATCGGCAAGCTGGCCACGTTAACCCGGACAAGACTACAGCACTCCTCCGTCGCCGCTTCTTTTGGCCGGGCATGGCCAAGGATGGGACTGACTGGGGCCAGGCCTGCCCCCAGTGCATCATCAACAAGCCAGGGCCAGAGGTAAAAGCGCCATTGGTGCCTATTAAGACAACCTACCCCTTTCAGATTGTGGGCATAGACTATTTGTCGTTGGGGCAGTCCGAAGACCGGCATACCTCCATTCTAGTGATGACCGATTTGTTTTCGAAGTATGCCGTGGCAGTCCCTACGAAAGACCAGTCGGCTACCACCACTGCCCATGCTGTTTGGACCCACTTGTTCCAAGTGTTTGGCTGCCCTGAACAGATCCTCTCAGATCGGGGTGGAGCCTTCGAATCAGCTCTTTTCACAGAGTTATGCAAGCTTTATGGGTGTAAGCGGAGTAGAACGACTCCCTACCATCCGCAAGGTAATGGGGCCTGCGAACGCTTTAATCAAACCCTGTTGGGCTTGTTGCGGACTCTCCTGGAGGAAGAGAAGTCACAATGGCAAGCCAAGTTACCCGCTTTGCTCCAAGTCTACAATAACACCGTCCACCGAACCACCGGCTTGACCCCTCATTTCCTAGTTTTCGGGCGCCATGCCCGACTACCAGTGGATTGGATCCATGGAGTGACCATGCAGGGGAGTCGCATATGGCCAATGGTTGGGTCCGGCACCAACACCAACTTCTGCAAAAGGCATATCGTGTGGCCCAAAGGCATACACTGCAACAGCAAGGGCGGGATAAGCAGAGATATGATCGGCGAGCAAAGGCAGTGGACCTTCTTCCAGGTGAGCGTGTCCTGTTGAGGCACTTCCGGCGGCGAGCCCAAGGTAAGCTGGCGCCTCGCTGGCTCCCTACCCCCTTTACGGTGGTAGAGAGGTTGCACCCAGACCGGCCCGTGTATGTTATCCGTCCAGAGGGGAGAGACGGACCCACAAAGACGGCGCATCGCAACAATCTTCGACTATGCCCTGTAACCTTCCCCCAGGAACCGACGACTCCAGCCGACTCGCCACCATCAGGACTGGGCTCAAGCCCAAGGCACGCACCCCTCAGCCAGACACAGTCCTACTGGCCCTTGACGTTCTACGCCCGGAGATCTGCACCTCCAGTAGCCCCTTTGGGAGCCGCCCCCCGACGCCCTGCTAACCAGACGGATGACCTTTACCAAGGGATGCCAGCTAGCATCGACCCTGGGTCGCCTGTTCGCCATGGCTCTGCCGCCTCCCAAGGGGATAACAGCCCACTATCGTTACGCCGATCTTCGCGTTCTACTCAAGGTAATAGACCTGATCGGTATAGTCCAGGGTAGTCGGGACGACTATGCTTAAAGTGGGGGAAACTGTCAGCCTGCTGGGATATGAATTATGTTTTTGTGTGTTTGATTGCTATGACGGTTTGCTGTGTTCACGTAACTTGTATTTTGTTTGAATGGTGTGATGTATTTTTCCTAAGCACCGTGTGTTTTTCATTGACTACTGTTGACATATTGACTTCCCCTACTGGGCTAACTAATGACTCCTAATTGCCGTGATCTGGACGATTACCTGAACAATTATTACCCAGCCTATCCATGCACTAACACCTCCGAGAGGAGGAGTATAAGAAGGGGAGTGTACGCACTTACCGGACAGGACGGGGACCGGGAGCAGGCCAGTGGACGAGGCTACCGACAGCCGACGGACGAATCTCTGGGGTACGGCGATCCGAGTCTGATAGTCTGCGCTCACAATCCACCTCTAAAGGGACGTAAGCATAATCCTCCGTGCCCGTTATCCTCTGTCCATACTTCCGATTGTTTGGTGTTGATTCCCTGTGCTCCGCTTCACTTCTGAGGTGTGTTGACTGATCCAGCTGGTGACGTGTAGCTGTGCCGTGAGGATCCGACGTTGGACAGTTGACTAAACCTACGCTCCCAATCTACATCTACAGGGCCGTAAGAGTTCCATTGTGTTGCTGATGTTTATAGGCTACTTGCTGACTATAGTGAGAGTTGAGTCTGACGCTTATTCTTCTGCTGCTTGAGGTGTGCTGGCGCCGGTTCCGGTTTGGCCTTCTGACGTCACTGGGGATTCCCAACGCGGCCGGGACACGTATTGATGACATCATCGCCAGGGCTTCCCCAACTGTAACCTCCGAACTGCCTGTTGTTCACCACCTGCAAAGGATTGACTTTAGATTAATTATTTTAACCAAAGCTTAGCTTTAATACTACTTTTTATGGACATTTATTTAATTGATTTAACTTATTAAAATAAAGCTGTTTATATTTACTACATACATTTCTCTGGCTCTTCTGTGTCCTGGGCATTGGTTAACTTAAAGGGAGTGGCCGTGAGGCTGACAACGAGTTCTTTTAAAGACTCTCAATCAAGGAAGGGACGGGCGTAGTGTGCTGATGAATGACAGCTCCTCCAAAATCCGTCATAGTTAGAAACACAAACAGAATACATTACACAAAAACCCAAATGGATATTGAAGAAAGAAATTTAAAGAAAAAAATACATAAAGGAAAAAAAGAACATCACTCAATAGAAACAAAGATGACAAGTGCCTTAATATACAGTGAGAAATATGTACATTACCAAAAACGTCGCTCATGTCAAAATATCCAATAGATACAAAGAAGGGGATATTCAAAATATGCCAATAAACATACAAAAAGGGGATAACCCATCTCATACCAAGTCAGCAGTACAAAGTTATAAAAAGGTTTTATGTCGAACTCTTTGTTCAGACCATAGGGAGACATTGTATTAAGTGCATATATGTGGTAAGTCTCTCGTTGCAGAGGCAAAGGGTCATGATTGCCGACTCTAGGAGGCCTCTCCACTTTTTCAATCCCAGTATACCTAAGTGTGCAGACATTATGGCCTACTGCTAGGAAGTGTGCTGTCAAATATCATGAGCAATATAACTGTTATTGAAATTGACCATATAGTCCTTTGCTAAAAATGAGAAAAGATGAAAATGCAGGATAATAAAAAAGGAAGTGTTCGTATTTTGCTTCAATGACAATGCAGGTTTTGCACCTTTTCCTCTTCTGGCAAAAGCCACAATGTCAGGCAGAGGATCAAATCTCACCACAAGCACAGAATTGGAATTACCAGACTTCATGGAATTACCCTGCACTTCTTTTCAGCCAATGGAAATAAAACATGTTATGACATCTTTTTGTTTCGAGGGAAGGGCCTCAGTTTCCATGTTTGCAATGAAAACTTTGTCTTTGTCACAATCACAATTCATACGTTACGTAGATGTTGCTAAATAATTTGCAAGTTTATGAAAAAATTAATTCAACTTTACTTTATAACGGTTGTTTGGCATCATTTAAGCATATCCCTGTTGCATGAGCCTGCCGACTGTACTAGATTGTGAGTAAGTGGAATGAAAGAATTTGGAACAACATACTGTAGACTGAACACGAATGCAATTCTGTCAGGTCCACTAAGTCAAAATAAAACAAAAGAAAACAGCGGATAATTTTATAATGCAAATAATTTAATTTGGCGGTATGACTCTGTTCAGAGGAAGTCCCCTTCTTTTCCATGAGCTCCATGGAAGCCAAGATGGGGAACAGCAGCAACTCAGGGAAAATTACCCTCATTTAAATAAAATGGAAGGGTAATGCATTTTCCCCCCATGAACAGAGCAAATAACAATGACAACAGTATGACATTGTTTCCATTTTTTTCTCTTTGGGTGGAGCCGGGGAGGAGGTGGGTTGCGAAGCAGCGTACAACTGAAGCAGCAGGAAGAGTAACCAGAGGGCTTACAGAGCTTAAATAGAGCGCCCTATTGACAAGCAGCCTATGGCGAGTGGCAGCAGAACAGCTGACATGGGTTGGGCTGGCATTAACCAATTAGACATGTAACAGCTGATACCGGGCTTGACTACGTCGCCTGCCTGAACTAACGCAGAATGCTCCATATACCAACTGCCAGTTTACTTTCAGTCAAAGGCGGCACCACCAATCTTACTTTCCATTTCGGCATGATTGATTCTTGATTTCTTGGAGGCTACAAAAACATAATAATGAATCTCTCCCACCAATGTTCACTCAATATATTGACAAGGCAAATGAATGTGTCAAGGGAATGAAATGGCATTCTGCTGAAAGCCTACCATTCCCTGTGGGATCTGTGCAAGAATCCAAACAGGGAATGACATTTGCTGTTTTTATCCACAAATTGATGCACTAAGACCTCTTTTGAAAAGCCTACATAATGCTTCCCATCAGAAAAGGTTTGATATGGCTCAACTCTGGGCCAATCAAAGTTCATGATGCCACTCTCGATATCTGATCATATCATTTGAGTTTTCCTTCAGCCTGATTTCAGCCTGATTTTAAAAATGTGACTACTGCAGCACTGGACCACTCCAGAGATATTAGCCTTCATGGTTCCTTTTTTGATGCTCTATAGCTAGCTTTGGCCATTTTTTTTTTTTACCTGATCACGGGCATGTTATTTTTTTATTTTCACCTCATATCAGTTAGATTATGTATGTTTATGAAGAATATACACACACATCTATCATCTGGTAGAGGATCCAAGCTTTGAGGATGAACTGGCGGACGAAGGATGATGAGGGAATTTAAATTGGTGTGTGTGTGTGTGTGTGTGCATGCGTGTGCCACAAAATCACAAATAGGCCTACAGCCTGCCTACTCCCATACAATACTCACAGATGAAATCTCTTTGTGCTGATGATGAAACCAGTTGTTCTTCTCATACATTGTTGATTGTATCTGCGGTGACTATTTAAGTCCCTATGAGATGAGACAGTCTCTAACTTTCTAACTAGCAAACTCTTGCCTTTTGGTTCCTAACATGTTCATTCCTGGCTCTATTTTATGTCACATTTTCCACACAGATTTTAGGTGCTGAAGCCATATAGCCTCGATTTCTCAGCTTTTGGTGTTTTCATGCGCTTCTTTAAGAGGGTGTCACAATTAATAGGCCTACTGTCAATAAGTGAGCCTTTTGTGCACATAGCGTGTGGCATGGTTTCAATCTGTTCTCTTTATTTCTTGACAGTAGAGTTTATTGGCTAACCTCTTCATTCATCAATTCTTGAAAATCAGAATTTTGCACAACCCTCTTGCCCAGCCGGAGAGATGGCATGGGCCTACTAAAATATTAATCTGCAATATAAGAGAATCTTGGTGTCTATGGTCATAACCAGTCTCTTACACTATCCTTCTCTTCGACTGAGGGTCTGGGATCTTGGCTATTGAGAAATGATTGGGCTACGTGTTGAGATGTTTACATTCAAAACTATTGGATCAGCCCTTGACTGATAGCTTATCTTTTCTCACACTGCATTCTTAAAGTTCACTGATTAGCTCAGACTCGATGGGATGCGATGCGAGAAAGGTCAATGGAATCCCAGACCCTCATAAGAAGAGAAGCGTAGACAGATAGGCCGGTTATGACGAAGCTAAGCCTGTCTTAGTAAGTCATAAATTCTGTGAAACCTAGTTTCTAGTCTCTAAAGTCTATCCATGATGTCATTTGGCAAAACAGGCTACATTAAAAGAGAGCAAAACACTCTAGGTACAATATAATGGTTAGTTATTGGGATGATTTAATAAAAAGTATAAAAATCATCACTTGCACAATTTGCTTCAATGCATTTCAAAACTTACATGCCCTTTTGATGTTTCTGTTGAAACTTGTGCTACCACATATCTGTAATCTGACTGAACCTTAACTATAATTAAATGCAGAGTCTGTTAGAAAATCATTAATAAACATGGTTAAGCAAATTTGACAGTGTGATTACACTTGACTAAAAGAAAAACCCTTATGAGGGGGAAAAAGAGAAAAAAATGTGAACAATAGTCACAGACAGCTTTAGGATAATAACTGCAGGTGGAAAAATGTCCAGCAGAGGGAGATAATGTTACATGAAACAGAAACAGATTTCATTACTGCAGCACTCCAGTCAAACAGCATTTCGAGGAAAATGCCTTCATATAAATGTATTTGTGATCTCAGTCACCACAGCATCAGAACATGACAGGAAATAAATTAAATTATAAAAGCTCTCTGTGCTTTTACTCATTGATAAATTGATTAAAGCTCATTATATTCTTCCTCTCCAAAATGCCCTCCAAGGACATGTAATTTAGATACATTTATTGAAGAAAATAACTTTGGAGAAAACACAACAAACAGCCAAAAATCTTGAATATATTGATGACTGATTTCTTGATAGGTGTCCTCAAATAAGTCTCAACGCAGCTTGCTGTGTTAAACCTAAATAGATATAGCAAAGTCAGATTGTACATTTATAATGGAGTCACCTCAGGCTAAAGTGATTAGCAAAAAAACAAAAGCCCCATCAAGCAAAAGAAAATTCTATTTTAGACTCCATGTTTGTAGGCATTAAATAAATGTAGGCTATGAATGTATCATGTACTGCATACTGTACTTACTCTAGTTATTAGGCACCAAGATTCGCCCTGTTAGGAAAAAATAATTAAAATCAGACCATCATACAAAAATCTTTAAGTCTTACGAAAGAAATCTTTGTTGAGATTCAGTTCACAGCCACTGCTTCCTTTCTTATTTATTTATCATTATGGATTTGCACTTGTCTTTCTGTATGTTAATGATATGATCACAGGACAGAAGTGGACATGTATTATTCATATGTTGCCAAGTTATGTCCCCACTGACTGCTGAAAGTTTTGCATTTTTTGCCTTCTACTGACCTCTGGCTTTTGTCTTGTAATAGATGAATCCAGCAGCAGTGACGATTAAGCCCAGCACCAGTCCTGCAGCTCCAATAGCAATCTGATTCCTCTGTGGCTCAGGCATGGAAGAGTCTGTGAACAGTCATACAAATAGATTTATAATCCATGTCTGAATATAGAGACACGGCCAGGTAAAAAGGAGCATTTTAGCCCTGTGAGCAACTTAAATGTATAATCTTAACTCACTTGAGACATGCAGTAATTATCAGACTAAAGGATATTACATTCATTTGTATAGCACCAGGGCTATTGGTACATGTAGCCGGTAGATCATGACACCCATGCATGTTCTGCAGTTGTACTGTACAACATGCAAAGACTGAACTAGTTATAAATGTGTGTGTGTGTGTGTAAATTCATACAAAGCCTGAACTAGTTCTTACCCCAGACCAACTCCAGAGGCTCCTTGAGGCTGGCGTGCTCCACCATACAGGAGATCTTCTCTCCAGCTTTGGGGGTGAACTCCAGGTGGGAGTGGATCTGGTAGTACCAGTCTCCATCCGCCAGCTCCTCACTGGCTATCACATTACCGGTTACCTTCTGGTCTCCTCTGTACCAGGTGATTTGGATCATCTTTGGGTAGAAGCTGTATGCACTGCAGACCAGCACCGCATTATGACCACCTCTGGGTTCCTTCCCCATCCTCAGCCTCACAGTAGGCTCAGCTGAAAGAAAGACATTCATTATTGTCAATCTTATATATCATAAGTCTGTTATTATATAACTTTGTGGTGTTTTGATTGTCTCAACATTTTGGTTATCATTTAGCATAATATTTTTGAAGTGCTCTAATTTTCAAAAGGCAAGAGTGAATTTCAAAAGTTAAATAACTAATTGAATGGATTCAGGGCATTGGTTTCATACATAATACATATGTCATGATCAATTGGAAGTAAATTTACTGGCGTTTAATTTATTGAAGTTAGAATGATAATGAAGTAAACACCTGCACAAGCAAATTAAACAGAACATGTTATTAGAACAGGGAAAAAATATTTATTTATGAACTTATGATCTAGGCAACTTCACAAAATTCATTAGATGCACTAGAAACATCTCTATCCATAGCCTACACAAACAAAGGTTAAAATAAGGGGGAAAGAGAAAGAAAAAAAAACACTAAGACTAAAGATGCCTGAGAATGAGTTCTACTTGTGATGATGCACTGAGTGATGATGCTTTGACATTGTAGACAAAAAATAGATAGGCTAATAAAAAGAAAATCACCATGAACCCATTCGGATAGCCATCATTCATGCATATAACCCTTTTTTAATTATTTTTGTTTTTGTTTAGACTTACCTGTCTTTGTCAATATGTAATTAATTTCATTCTGGACATTGTTCCTGCAGTATGTATCCTTCTGAGCCTGCATAGCTGCCAGCTTTCCTGGATCTTTGTTCCATGCCTCTGCATTATGCACTCCAAACTCAGTGTATCCCACAAACTTCCCCACAGTGCTGTTGAACACTAGGAATGGCTCCTTATTAAACACGTAAGAATCAATGTACTCCATGTCACTCAGATCAAAAGAGCTGTAGCGGCACATAGTCGGCATCTCCAGGTAATATCCATTAAATCCATCTGCAGATATAAACCAATGCATTCACACTATTATCATCTCACTCTCTGTCAAATTACAATACAAAACATCATTCAAAAAGACATAAGAACTAATATTGATATTTTATTTTACTGACTTTTTATGAGCCTTAGTATGTCATGCTGGGACACACACAGTAAAGTGAAGTATAAAAATCAGAAGCATAAAACTTCTTTGAAAGTTACTGACCATTTGATATTTCATCACACAGATACTGGACACGTAAGAGAGAAACTGTATTGAACTTACCAACTCCAAAAAAGGTGGAGAAGATTATCAGACTAGAAATAAAATGTGTTGAAGACATGCTGACATGCTCTGAAAGAGCTATGATAATACAGAGAATATCACAAAGTATTGAGAGTGATGCATGAGGAAATGGGCCAATCAGCAATAAGCCTAAGGGCTGTCATATGTTCCTATGCAGAGCTTGATCTGAATGCGCTCTCTCTCTCTCTCTGTCTCTCTCACACACACACAGGGCCTTATCATGCACACGGTGCACCGTGCTTTCGCTACTGGCGCAAGCTGTCATTGCTATTCTGTGCGAGCGCATTGTTCGTTTTAATGTCAAGAAATTCACGTTGTCAAAATAGCAGATGACTTTGCGCCCTCGTAGGTGTGTCAGTGAAAGAAACAGGTGTGGTTAGGCGCAACAGATGCTATTACACAGATGCAGAAAACTGTCCGCTACTGACCGCGACGAACGAACCTGGTCTTCGTCAGTCGCGCATTCCTGAAATGCTATTTTATGGGCGCACAACGCAATAGGAAGTGCAGTCCTCGTTCCAGCATAACAACGAAGGCCACAACATTAATTATTACAATCGGAAAATCATTATGATGTCCAGGAAGATGTGATTAAACACAATTTATTAGCCTACAACAACACAAAAACAGAGGATAGAGGGGGAGACGTTGAATGGAGAATCAAGTTTACTTTTGGTTTGTCTGCCGACATTGAATAAATATTTTTGATTTGACTTGAATTATTTATTTCAGATGTTCAGTTCAGAGTCAACAAAAACAAACAATACAAAAAAAAAAAAAAAAACACCCAACACACCTGAAAAGGAGTGGGATGAAGCGTTGCTTATTAAATCCCACCCCTACATAATATTTCAAGTATAATCCATATTAAATTAAATATGCACCTCCAATATTCTGAGATATCTAGGACTAAATCAGTTCCATCTGTGTCTTATGCAGCCTGTAGACACCCATTTAAATAATGTCAACAGGGGATGGTGCAGAGGCCCATTGGGTCTGGTACTGCACCTTTGACAATGCCTAGAACACTCACTGCACTTGTGAGACATCAATATAGAGAGACGGCAAGCTATGTCTGGTGTGAAGGTACACACTTCAGCAGAAGGTCAGGCTGCACAGCTTGGTGGCAGAAGTAGAGTCATAATAACATTCTCTTTTCAGTGGGTGATGTCAGCCCATGTGTTCTGTGCATCTGGAATATTTCTTGACCACCACTGAGGATTTGAAGGGGAAAAAAGGGCATTTGTCACATTTTTCTTATAAACCGAATTCCAAAATAGTTGGGACACTTTACAAATTGGGAATAAAAACAATGCAGTGATATGGAAGTTTCAAATTTCAATATTTTATCCAGAATATAACATCGATGACGTGTCAAATGTTGAAACTGAAGAAATGTTTTACTTTAAGGAGAGAATAAGTTGATTTTCAATTTCATGGCATCAACACATTCCAAAATAGTTGGGGCAAGGCCACGTTTACCACTGTGTGGCATCCCCTCTTCTTTTTATAATGGTCTGCAAACGTCTGGGGACTGTGGACAGAAGTTGTGGAGAGAATGTTGTCCCAATCTTGTCTAATACAGGCTTCTAGTTGCTCAACGTCTTAGGTCTTCTTTGTCATGTATTCCTATTATGATGCACCAAAAGCTTTCTATGGGTGAAAGATCTGGACTGCAGACTTGATGGTGCCTTTCCAGATGTGTAAGCTGCCCATGCACTCATGCAACCCCATCAGAGATGCAGCCTTCTGAACTGAGCTCTAACCAAAAGCAATAACAATTTGTTATTGTCCGCTGTCCTTGTCCGGATGGCATAGCATCACAATTTTCCAAAAATAAATTTTAATTTTGATTTGTGTGACCACAGAACAGTTTTCCACTTTGCCTCAGTCCATTTTAAATGAGCCTTGGCCCAGAAAAAACGCTATGGCTATGGCGAATGGCACAGTGGATTGTGACTGGAAGTTGTCCTAAGTCCAATTTGTGATTCGCATTACATTTGCATCCCTGCATGTGATGCAGTGCCGTCTAAGGCCAATTAACCAAATAAGTTGCAAATGGGTCCTCCAGCTGTCCCTTATACTGTAAGTACATTTTACTTTTCTGGCCTCTTATTGCTACCTGTCCCAACTATTTTGGAATGCGTAGCTCTCATGAAATCCAAAATGAGCGAATATTTAAAAATGTCTCACTTTCAACATTTACCATGTTATCTATATTCTATTGTGAATAAAATATAGATTTATGAGATTTGTAAATTATTGGATTCCATTTTTATTCGCAATTTGTAAAGTGTCCCAACTATTTTGGAATTCGGTTTGTATAAACAATAAAGGATGCATACACTAAAATGGCTAAAAAAAAAAAATTCCAGCATGCACTTACACAATGCATATGTGTAATGTAAACTGGGCTAAGGTTTTTTTTTTTTTAAAGTATGGGTTCACTCAAAATGAGGTTAAGCCCTAGCCTGATTGCCATCGACTTTCAAAGCTCTACGAGACTTTGGTCTGACCAAGAGCCCGTATAACAAATCTTTTCAAAGCGCATGGTTGATCTGCCTCCCTGAAATGCCTCGGTTTGCTACTGGTCGATGTTGGAAAATGCTGTGCTGAAGCAAAACCAATCACACCACTCTTTCCTCTGACGTATGTGACGCAAAGGGAATTGCTTGAACAGGACTGAGAGCCGTTGGAGCTGCTCAAAGTTGATTGGTTCTCGACCAAGAGGGGGCAGTTCCCCCATTCAGGGGAATTCAGAAATCCTGCCCGATCAGCAGCTGGCCAGACCAGCGACAGCAATGCCGAAGGTGTTACGTCACTGGGAGGGCGTGCCAGGCTAGTTAAGCCCTGTTTTCGGATATCTTACTATGAAATACGATGGTTAAGATTGACATTTTGACAAACACTTCTGTTCTGAGAATTTTCGCTCTTTGCTGTATGTCTCAACAGCAGCCTATGACCGCTGGAACAATCCTTCCTAAAACGCATTAAACGTCTGTCTACAAAGGTATGAAACTCACAGAGTGGTCTGTGGTGTTCACAAATATGCTGACATAAAAATACTATACTATATACTAAAATACTATATTTATTCTTTATGGAAGAACCAATCGGGGGAACCAGCACCTTGAATTTCATTGTGTTCATACACTGTATCAATGCAATGACAAATAAAGCTTCTATTCTTCTATTCTATATTCTATTCTACAAGGCTACAACTTCAAAACATTAAAGGCTAGTTAACTGTGACAGTTATATAGCTTTTAATTTGGCCTTATAATAAATAATTGATGTTTTCATGTAAGCTATACGACATTTGCACTTTAATTGAATTTGTTTATTTCATTATTAATTTCATTTACTTCCATTGAATTTATTTCAACTGCCAATGTGGTGCAAATTAGTATTGCAAAAACCATCCTGCAGTCAACAGAATCAATCTTTTAATTTAAATCATCTCAGTAAAGGAGTTCAGTAACAACATGGAATTGTCATCTAATCAGCTTTGAATACATATGAATACATGTAAAAAAATCTGATGAACTGTCCACGTGGACAGGATGAATATGGCTTTCTTTTTAAATTATGCCATTTGTTGGTACAATAATAAGAACAGCAAAGATCAGTGCATAGACAGTCCAGATATAACCACAAAAAATCTCTAGGATCACTCTCAGAATGATCAACAGCCAATTGGAAACTGTAGAATTCACATCACATTCATTCACACATGGGAGATTTTTGTTCACATATGGGAAATATTTGTTATTGTTGTGGACAATGATAAGCTATACCTACAGTATAGTCAGTTTATAGTTTTAGTTGTATGGCTGAACTTTGTGAACAGGGGCACATCATAAAATATGCAAATTTAAGGTTAAAACAAACTTTGGAAATAAAGCAAACAAAGCAAAAAGCAAACAGATATTTACAGAGGGATCTGTGTGTAGCCATTATTAATTTAACTCTCGGCAGAAGATTTCATAAATGCTGAAAATTATAAACATGTTTTATGTCATAATCTTGACCACATTTCATTAATCCAATTGGAAAGAATAGATGAAGATTGCAAAGTCGTCTCAGTTGCACTGGTTGCCCTTGACGAGGAAGAATGTTCCGGTAGCCACTCCCAGCAGCCCCAGAGTCAGACCCACTCCACAGAACACTGCCGGACCAAGACTGGGCTCTGCAGGCACCTCAACATCTGAGAAACACACACATGTCAACATCTGAGTACACAAATTGGCAAGGCTTAAACTACAGTTCTGAAGAATCAGCGGTTTTATTTTAAATAGGCCTAAAATATTTGTGCAACCTGCAACTTTTCTGTCAGTAGAGCAGTCTGTCATTATTAAGTCATTTGTTGATACTGTAAATAGCCTAGCATTATTAACAGATTCTTTACCAAACTCTCTTGTGATTGGTAGATCCAGTGCAGAGTGCTCCACAGTGCAGGTGTAGATGTCCCCCTCCTCAGGTGTGAAATCTAAGGTGTAGAACTGGTTGTAGGAGTAGTCATTAACATTCAGCCGCAGCTGGCTGGCCCCTCACTCCCTGGGTGACAATCTCGTTGTTCTTGGTGAATGTCACATTTAGCCGAGGAGGGAAGAACCCACTCACGAGACAGATGAGAATGTTTTCAGTTCCTACTTGCATGTCATCTTTGTGGTAGAGGGCAGTCGTAGGGGGACTGCCGAGAGACATAAAAGAGTGAAACTGTGTCCAGTTGAGAGACAGACTTTACCGTGCAACAAACACTTGGTGAGTGTGGGAGAGACAAAACAAATATTCTTATAAGTCTTATTGCAGTAGGTGTAGGGGTTTTGGTGGAAGTGTGGGACAGAAAGATGTGTCCCAGAGATGGAGTGAATACATGAATCTGTGGGAAAGGTGTCTGACAGCAGGAGAGGCATTGTCCAAAAGAATGATAGGTGTGCCCCAGGAAGATGAACATACCGTATCATGGACAGTTTACTTTTTCTAGAAGCCTGCAGCCAACACATTGAGGATTTCCCCTGTAGCCTATGACAGACCACCCCTTATTTAGTCAATTGATCATATTCATTGTTCTCAGCTTTAAAGTGGCTGCCAACTTGTTTCTCTTTATTTTCGCAATTATCCATTCTTGTTGCCCTCAGCAGTTTAAGTGGTTGTCAATGTTGTGGGACCCCACCCTCCTTACCTTGTGACATACAAGAAAATTCTGAACACGTGGTTTAAGCACACAGCAGTTTCTAACAGTGTAAATTGGCTACTTTAACAACTGAGGCCATTTTCGAAATGGCATACTGCTATACTACATGTGCTACATGCTGCGTGTGCCCCAGCACACAGTGCAGCACACACTACTGCTTCCCACAATTAATTAATTAGCTGCAGGTGCTCTACTTGTACTCAATATTTTATCCAGAATATAACATCGATGACGTGTCAAATGTTGAAACTGAAGAAATGTTTTACTTTAAGGAGAAAATAAGTTCATTTTCAATTTCATGGCATCAACACATTCCAAAATAGTTGGGACAAGGCCACGTTTACCACTGTGTGGCATCCCCTCTTCTTTTTATAATGGTCTGCAAACGTCTGGGGACTGTGGACAGAAGTTGTGGAGAGAATGTTGTCCCAATCTTGTCTAATACAGGCTTCTAGTTGCTCAACGTCTTAGGTCTTCTTTGTCATGTATTCCTATTATGATGCACCAAAAGCTTTCTATGGGTGAAAGATCTGGACTGCAGACTTGATGGTGCCTTTCCAGATGTGTAAGCTGCCCATGCACTCATGCAACCCCATCAGAGATGCAGCCTTCTGAACTGAGCTCTAACCAAAAGCAATAACAATTTGTTATTGTCCGCTGTCCTTGTCCGGATGGCATAGCATCACAATTTTCCAAAAATAAATTTTAATTTTGATTTGTGTGACCACAGAACAGTTTTCCACTTTGCCTCAGTCCATTTTAAATGAGCCTTGGCCCAGAAAAAACGCTATGGCTATGGCGAATGGCACAGTGGATTGTGACTGGAAGTTGTCCTAAGTCCAATTTGTGATTCGCATTACATTTGCATCCCTGCATGTGATGCAGTGCCGTCTAAGGCCAATTAACCAAATAAGTTGCAAATGGGTCCTCCAGCTGTCCCTTATACTGTAAGTACATTTTACTTTTATGGCCTCTTATTGCTATCTGTCCCAACTATTTTGGAATGCGTAGCTCTCATGAAATCCAAAATGAGCGAATATTTAAAAATGTCTCACTTTCAACATTTACCATGTTATCTATATTCTATTGTGAATAAAATATAGATTTATGAGATTTGTAAATTATTGGATTCCATTTTTATTCGCAATTTGTAAAGTGTCCCAACTATTTTGGAATTCGGTTTGTATAAACAATAAAGGATGCATACACTAAAATGGCTAAAAAAAAAAAAATTCCAGCATGCACTTACACAATGCATATGTGTAATGTAAACTGGGCTAAGGTTTTTTTTTTTTAAAGTATGGGTTCACTCAAAATGAGGTTAAGCCCTAGCCTGATTGCCATCGACTTTCAAAGCTCTACGAGACTTTGGTCTGACCAAGAGCCCGTATAACAAATCTTTTCAAAGCGCATGGTTGATCTGCCTCCCTGAAATGCCTCGGTTTGCTACTGGTCGATGTTAGAAAATGCTGTGCTGAAGCAAAACCAATCACACCACTCTTTCCTCTGACGTATGTGACGCAAAGGGAATTGCTTGAACAGGACTGAGAGCCGTTGGAGCTGCTCAAAGTTGATTGGTTCTCGACCAAGAGGGGGCAGTTCCCCCATTCAGGGGAATTCAGAAATCCTGCCCGATCAGCAGCTGGCCAGACCAGCGACAGCAATGCCGAAGGTGTTACGTCACTGGGAGGGCGTGCCAGGCTAGTTAAGCCCTGTTTTCGGATATCTTACTATGAAATACGATGGTTAAGATTGACATTTTGACAAACACTTCTGTTCTGAGAATTTTCGCTCTTTGCTGTATGTCTCAACAGCAGCCTATGACCGCTGGAACAATCCTTCCTAAAACGCATTAAACGTCTGTCTACAAAGGTATGAAACTCACAGAGTGGTCTGTGGTGTTCACAAATATGCTGACATAAAAATACTATACTATATACTAAAATACTATATTTATTCTTTATGGAAGAACCAATCGGGGAACCAGCACCTTGAATTTCATTGTGTTCATACACTGTATCAATGCAATGACAAATAAAGCTTCTATTCTTCTATTCTATATTCTATTCTACAAGGCTACAACTTCAAAACATTAAAGGCTAGTTAACTGTGACAGTTATATAGCTTTTAATTTGGCCTTATAATAAATAATTGATGTTTTCATGTAAGCTATACGACATTTGCACTTTAATTGAATTTGTTTATTTCATTATTAATTTCATTTACTTCCATTGAATTTATTTCAACTGCCAATGTGGTGCAAATTAGTATTGCAAAAACCATCCTGCAGTCAACAGAATCAATCTTTTAATTTAAATCATCTCAGTAAAGGAGTTCAGTAACAACATGGAATTGTCATCTAATCAGCTTTGAATACATATGAATACATGTAAAAAAATCTGATGAACTGTCCACGTGGACAGGATGAATATGGCTTTCTTTTTAAATTATGCCATTTGTTGGTACAATAATAAGAACAGCAAAGATCAGTGCATAGACAGTCCAGATATAACCACAAAAAATCTCTAGGATCACTCTCAGAATGATCAACAGCCAATTGGAAACTGTAGAATTCACATCACATTCATTCACACATGGGAGATTTTTGTTCACATATGGGAAATATTTGTTATTGTTGTGGACAATGATAAGCTATACCTACAGTATAGTCAGTTTATAGTTTTAGTTGTATGGCTGAACTTTGTGAACAGGGGCACATCATAAAATATGCAAATTTAAGGTTAAAACAAACTTTGGAAATAAAGCAAACAAAGCAAAAAGCAAACAGATATTTACAGAGGGATCTGTGTGTAGCCATTATTAATTTAACTCTCGGCAGAAGATTTCATAAATGCTGAAAATTATAAACATGTTTTATGTCATAATCTTGACCACATTTCATTAATCCAATTGGAAAGAATAGATGAAGATTGCAAAGTCGTCTCAGTTGCACTGGTTGCCCTTGACGAGGAAGAATGTTCCGGTAGCCACTCCCAGCAGCCCCAGAGTCAGACCCACTCCACAGAACACTGCCGGACCAAGACTGGGCTCTGCAGGCACCTCAACATCTGAGAAACACACACATGTCAACATCTGAGTACACAAATTGGCAAGGCTTAAACTACAGTTCTGAAGAATCAGCGGTTTTATTTTAAATAGGCCTAAAATATTTGTGCAACCTGCAACTTTTCTGTCAGTAGAGCAGTCTGTCATTATTAAGTCATTTGTTGATACTGTAAATAGCCTAGCATTATTAACAGATTCTTTACCAAACTCTCTTGTGATTGGTAGATCCAGTGCAGAGTGCTCCACAGTGCAGGTGTAGATGTCCCCCTCCTCAGGTGTGAAATCTAAGGTGTAGAACTGGTTGTAGGAGTAGTCATTAACATTCAGCCGCAGCTGGCTGGCCCTCACTCCCTGGGTGACAATCTCGTTGTTCTTGGTGAATGTCACATTTAGCCGAGGAGGGAAGAACCCACTCACGAGACAGATGAGAATGTTTTCAGTTCCTACTTGCATGTCATCTTTGTGGTAGAGGGCAGTCGTAGGGGGGACTGCCGAGAGACATAAAAGAGTGAAACTGTGTCCAGTTGAGAGACAGACTTTACCGTGCAACAAACACTTGGTGAGTGTGGGAGAGACAAAACAAATATTCTTATAAGTCTTATTGCAGTAGGTGTAGGGGTTTTGGTGGAAGTGTGGGACAGAAAGATGTGTCCCAGAGATGGAGTGAATACATGAATCTGTGGGAAAGGTGTCTGACAGCAGGAGAGGCATTGTCCAAAAGAATGATAGGTGTGCCCCAGGAAGATGAACATACCGTATCATGGACAGTTTACTTTTTCTAGAAGCCTGCAGCCAACACATTGAGGATTTCCCCTGTAGCCTATGACAGGCCACCCCTTATTTAGTCAATTGATCATATTCATTGTTCTCAGCTTTAAAGTGGCTGCCAACTTGTTTCTCTTTATTTTCGCAATTATCCATTCTTGTTGCCCTCAGCAGTTTAAGTGGTTGTCAATGTTGTGGGACCCCACCCTCCTTACCTTGTGACATACAAGAAAATTCTGAACAGGTGGTTTAAGCACACAGCAGTTTCTAACAGTGTAAATTGGCTACTTTAACAACTGAGGCCATTTTCGAAATGGCATACTGCTATACTACATGTGCTACATGCTGCGTGTGCCCCAGCACACAGTGCAGCACACACTACTGCTTCCCACAATTAATTAATTAGCTGCAGGTGCTCTACTTGTTCTACCCAGTATGCAGCATGGTATGCAAGCAGCAGAAAATGGCCAAGAACCTCATTAAATAATTGACTGCAGGTGCTCTACCTGACTGAAGCCCCACACTACTCCTGTGATATTAGTCATGTACTGCATGCTACACGCTGCTGTCTGCAGAGATCAGTATACGAGCAGTATGTAGTAGGCATTTTCGAAAACGGCCTGAGGCTTTTTATCAAACTTAAAGTGTGTTTAAGGGCAGTATAGACCCAAGAAACACTTTCAAAAGTCATAAAAAAGTGTTTTTAATTTATTTTCAAGCTGTGTCCCACTGTCAAACCGAAGTGCAGAAGGGCTCGATAGCACCCATTTTGAACCCATTCCTAAAAACATACTTCGCTAAAGGGAACTAATATCCATAGTTTGTTATGGTTAAAATATGAGATGGGCAACTTGGGCCAATGATGTGGTCAGGGAAAATATACCAGACACAAGATGTGCTATTTCTTGAAGACAAAGATTATCTTTTATCCCCACAGCGCACACACATTGGCCGTTTCTGAAATGGCCTACTACTTGACTACTACATAGATACAGACGGCAAGTCTGACCACGCCCACAAATATAGCTCCGCTGTGGGGGAATTAGAGAAAAATAGTCCCATCTGGGGGAAAGAGCAGGCTCACACAGTGGGGAAGTCAATGGCATGCTAAGCTAGAAGTTACACTGAGCACCATCTACAAGGAGCCTGACACATTTTTGAGGGCAATGCCTGAAGGTAGTAATGATGGTCAGATGGTCCGATGTGAATTCTGAACTTGACACCCCTCCAAACGCGATACTGATGACAATTTAGATGATGTTTGTTAGCTTCATTAGCTTGCTAACTAGCCAACTTCATTGATCACCACAATAAATGTAGCTAACTTTAGCTTGCTTAACTGAGCTAATCAGACTTGTGATTGAAAGTTGCTTTACTTTTGACAGGAGCAAAGACAGCTGATGACATTTCTGTTAGTGTAACTGCAATAAACAAATGATGGGGAAATTATTTTAGTCAAAACACAAGCAGGCAAACAGGTCATGATTAGACAAAACATCTAATATGGACTTTGTTCAATTTTACTAAGCGATCTTTTATTGTTAAGCAATTTTCTCTACCTTGTCCATTCACCATAATGTTAAATTGGCCTCTGTTATCCCCCACGCCGACTCCACCCTCGCATTTTGGGGGCGTTAACCATACTTGCCGTCTGTATCTATACTGCTCAGTATACTGATGTCTGCCGACAGCAGTGTGTAGCATGCAGTACATGACAAATATCACAGGAGTAGTGTGGGGCTTGAGTCAGGTAGAGCACCTCTAGTCCATTAGTTAATGAGGTTCTGGTCATGTGGCTAGTAGGCCTCTTCTGCTGCTTGCATAGCATACCGTGCTGCATACCGGGGAGTAGTATATGAGGCTCAGCCAGTCAAATAGAGCACCTGCAGCTAATTAATTAATTGTGGGAAGCAGTAGTGTGTGCTGCACTGTGTGCTGGGGCACAAGCAGCATGTAGCACATGTAGCATAGTAGTAGGCCATTTCGGAAATGGCCAGTGTCATAGGCAGGGTTCAAATTACCACAAGGCTTGGTCGTGTCAGGCCCCCTTTGTTCATGCCATGACACTACTAGTACTAGTAGGGTGGGGGCTCTAAATTAATTAATTGAGCACGAGACACATGCAAGAGACATGCATCGCATGCATATGCAGCCTATATCCTGAAATAATTTCTCCCGTTAAAGATCGCAATAACAGTTCTTGGTTTCACAGAACACAGGCAGGTTCCATTTCATGCATGTAAGCTAAATTTAATTTAAAATTTAAAAATATACTCTACATATAGCGAACTCCTAAAACTTGTCCAAATATTGTCTATATTGCAATTAATCTCTGTGCGAGACATCAGCAGCCTGCAAAAGGGAACTTTTTAACCAATTTAATTAATGCACATAAACTTTCCACATTTATCATGTTTATTGAGGAATATCATATGTCCGAGCTTGTTTATAATTTAAGCTGTAAAGGTAGTTTCCAGCCTTTGATAGCTTTTAAGTAAGGGTATAGCATTATATCAATGCAACATGACTTTACATGTAGCTCTGTTACTGGAATGATTTCCTACTAGTGGTTCATAATAGCAAGATAAGCACTCATGGCCTTGGAATATTCACTTATGCAACCATTAGTGTATGAATCAGAGGACACATACTGTACAATGATAGGAAAAAAATCCAGAATGTATGATAATATTTGAATTGAAAAACCTTCTCTGTTAACCTTTGTTCACAGAAGCCAGAGGGCCATGTTAACTGAATGTAAAATGGCATGTTTTAGTCATTTTCAGCAATGTTTTACTCTGACATTGATTAATGGTATTATTACAACTCACCCAGTGTCACTGCTGGATTTTTATAAGCTTCTATGATGGTTTTTATGTTCTGATTGCAGACTTGCTGGTTAGCAACTGCAGCTGCATATGCGCCCTCGACATATCCATATGGAATAGCAAACTCAGGCAATGTTATCACCATCTTTTGCTCTTTCCAGTCTGCATGGGCCTTTTCTTCCCCATCTACTCCATACATACTTTCTCCATCTGACTCGGAGCATCCATTCAGATTAACATCCACATGCACAACTGAGAAATTAAAAAAAACAAAGAAATTCAATGGTAAGGATAACAGACATTTCACAACACATATCTCTTTATGTATCCCAAGAAATATCACATGTGGAGTTGATTGTTTCATATGACATCATGACTTAAGAGTCTCCATTACAACCACATTGTATTCAGTGACTTATGAATAACTCATGACTTGGATTATTTTAGCCTACCTTTAGGCTTACGTTTGTTGAAAAATTCAATGTGGTATCACATTGAACTTACTTGTCTTGTAAGGTTTTACTGTTACACTAATAGTCAGCACCACAGTCAAAACCCAGTCTACTCCCTCTTGATTTTGTTTATAGAAATTCAGATTGTTTACTCACTCTTAGCCTCAGTGGAGATAATTCCAATAAGAACAAAAAATATCCCTGTTAAAGTCATCTTCTTGGTTACTGATTGGGACTTGGTGTTATGTGAGTGAAATGGGGAAACACAATCTCAGACAAGAGGCAACTTCAACTCAGGACATTCTTCCTGCAACCAATCAGATTAACAGAGTCACTTTACATCATCTGTTTCTAAGTAAACACTCTGATTAAATTTCAGTGTTTCCATCAAGTTCTCATTCGGTGCTTATGACAAAACAGTAACTTTTCGGAAGAACCACCCTTCTCCCTTGTTTTGCCCTGAGCACTGCACCATAAAATGAGGCTAAATCAAAACTTAAATTTAAAAAAGGCTGTACACTGTAGGGAAAAAAGTTAGTAAAGTTAAACATTCAAGGCAACATACTGCACCGAATGTTTGAATTTAGACACCAACTAAGATTGTAAGTTTTGAATTAAGTTGTGCCAAATTACATTTTTGCTTTGAGATAACATAGATTTTATATCCACAAAGACAGCATATTTTCAGTTTTACGGGATATGAATTCCATGAGTGAATTCCATACCAGTGAAAATTTTAAAATTTGAGTTCAGTTATTTTTAGTTATTACTATGAAGCTAATCACAACAATTGGGGAGTACTGAGGTGTTAGTTGCCTTGGTCAAGGGGACCTCAGCTGTGGTGCATTGGTCGGGGATCAAACCCTTTGATTGCCGGTAATCGAACTGTTAACCGTTTCATTGCATGTCTGCGCCTGCGCTATGGCCACGATCGTGCAGTGCTTATGAATTCATGCTTTAACCTGCGGAACAAAGCATAATCTCCATTCACAATTGTAAACAGGCTGCATCTCCATAGACTAATTAATATCCAAAGAGAATATATTGTTGCCTGCTATAGGCTACTTCTTGAATTTCCAACAGGAAGAATAAAGTACAGAAGGCCTATCTTACCTTCATTTTTGCAACTGCAAATTATTTTGGAGAAACTTGGTAAAATGTCTTAGCACCAGGCACCATTTATTGGTCATTGGTTATGAGTAGACTATTGGTTAACAAGGACCATTTTTTATGAAAATAATATTCAAACATCTTCTATCTTAATCTGGAAGTAATTACGCCTGTCCCACATTGTCCCACTTAAACCGGCTACTTGTCTCATATTTTGTCTGTTTGGAGGTGGTCATCCCTCTCCCCACACAGTGGGGAGAACAAGTATTTGATACACTGCTGATTTTTCAGGTTTTCCCACTTGCAAAGTATGTAGAAGTCTGTAATTTCTATCATGGATACTCTACAACCATGAGTGATGGGATGTAAAACAAAAATCCAGAAAATCACATTGTATGATTTTTAAATGATTATTTTCCATTTTATTGCAAGAAATAAGTATTTGATACATCAGAAAAACAGAGGTTTTCTATTGGATTCAGGTCTGGAGACTGGCTAGGCCACTCCAGGACCTTGAAATGTTTCCTACGGAACCACTCCTTAGTTGCCCTGGCTGTATGTTTTGGGTCGTTGTCATGCTGGAAGACCCAGCCACGACCCATCTTCAATGCTCTTACTGAGGGAAGGAGGTTGTTGGCCAAGATCTCACGATACATGGCCCCATCCATCCTTCCCTCAATACGGTGCAGTCGTCCTGTCCCCTTTGCAGAAAAGCATCCCCAAAGAATGATGTTTCCACCGCCATGCTTCACAGTTGGGATGGTGTTCTTGGGGTTGTACTCATCATTCTTCTTCCTCCAAACATGATGAGTGGAGTTTAACCCAAACAGTTCTATTTTTGTTTCATCAGACCACATGACCTTCTCCCCAGTCCTCCTCTGAATCATCCAAATGGTCATTTGCAACTTCAGACGGGCCTTGACACGCGTTGGCTTGAGCAAGGGCACCTTGCGTGCACTGCAGGATTTTAATCCTTGATGCCGTAGTGTGCTACTGATGGTTTTCTTTGAGACTGTTGTCCCAGCTCTATTCAGGTCATTGACCAGGTCCAGCCGTGTAGTTCTGGGCTCATTCCTCACCTTCCTCATGATCACTGATGCCCCACGAGGTGAGATCTTGCATGGTGCCCCAGACCGAGGGAGATTGACAGTTGTCTTAAATTTCTAATAATTGCACCAACAGTTGTTGCCTTCTCACCAAGCTGCTTGGCTATTGTCCTATAGCCCATCCCAGCCTTGAGCAGGTCTACAATTTTATCCCTGATGTCCTTACTCAGCTCTCTGGTCTTGGGCATTGTGGAGAGGTTGGAGTCTGATTGATTGTGTGGACAGGTGTCTTTTATACAGGTTCAAACTAGTTCAAACAGGTGCAGTTAATACAGGTAATGAGTGGAGAACAGGAGGGCTTCTTAAAGAAGAACTAACATGTTTGTGAGAGCCAAATATCTTACTGGTTGATAGATGATCAAATACTTATGTCCTGCAATAACATGCAAAATAATTATTTAAAAATCATCTACTGTGATTTTCTGGATTTTTGTTTTAGATTTCATCACTTACAGTTGTAGAGTACCTGTGATGGGAGTTACAACCTTCTACATGCTTTGCAAGTGGGAAAACCTAAGAAATCAGCAGTGTATCAAATACTTGTTCTCCCCACTGTATATAAACTGTCAAACTATTTAGTGTAAATGTACTTCACTGGCAGCAGTTTCTCCAGAAACATGCTGTATTTTTTTTTGTTTTTAAAATTACAGCATTTCATTGCAAACAGATATACAGTGCACTGTAAAAAGTTAAACAATGTAGGCTAGTACTTTTTGGTTGGGATGAACATGGCATTTCCCAGAATGCCCTTGGGTCATTATGTTACTTGCTTTATAGTTCTATTGAACACACCATCATGCGACTATCCACAACATAGTAGTTCGAGTTATTAATTAAATGAACAGTGGTGATGCACAGTCAGATGAAATTGTCCTGATCCCTTAACTGCTTGTAGAATATAATATAACTAGATCACTTTATGGATATAATACAATGTTGGAATGCATTTATTACCTCCGCCAAGGAGGTTATGTTTTCGCCAGCATGTGTCTGTGTGTGTGTCCGTCTGTCCGTCTATCTGTATAACATAACTCGAAAAGTAGGCTACTGCACGGATTTAGATGAAATGTTCGGACGTGTGTATTGGGACACATTTGATTTTGGTGTCAACCAGTGATCCAGCACACCATCTGGAATTTATTTTGTGTCTGTGACCACATTGCCTTGTTGGAGGTGTGCTTTTCTAGTTTTGAATGCTTCGCCTCAGTCTGCAAAGTGCCACTTTTTTATCTCACTCGTGCAGTTACACAGAAACAACACTACACTGCAAAAAATCAAAATCTCACATAGTTAATTTGTCATGTTTCAAGTGAAAACATCTTGACGCTCTTAATTCAAGTCTAAGTCAAACAAAAAGCAAAACTTACTTAAGCTAAAAAGACTAGGGCTGCGTCTGAAACGGGGAAAATGCTGCCTTTGAAGGAAGCATTTGGCGGCATCGAGGCATCAAGGCATGTCCGAAACGAATGAATCCTACATAAAATCCTGCCTTTGAAGGTACCTTTGTTTTGGCCAATTTTGAAGGAAGCATCGATGCTTCCTTCAGGGGGTTTCACACGCTTTTCCGCTTGTAAAACGTGAGTGTTCTAAAAAGTGAGTGACAAAAACATGCGAGGTCGAAAGTGATAAATGTACGTCTTGTTGCTATGACAGCTAGATTTGGCTAAACCGCTAACTCCCGGCTTAGCTATGACTGGCAGCTAGGCAACTGGCCCATTGTTGAAGAAAACGCGACCTCAAAAGTTAAACTATTTTCAACTTTGAGCGCTTGCGTTTTTTAGTCGCTTGCGTTTTTAGAGCCCGTTCACACTGACACGCTTTTTTCACCTCCAGGCGCTCGATTTCAATTGTTTCCCTATGGAACGATGCGACTTGACCGTTGCTACGCGCCTCGCGTAAAAAAAGCGCAAGTAAAAACGCAAGCGACTAAAAAACGCAAGCGCTCAAAGTTGAAAATAGTTTAACTTTTGAGGTCGCGTTTTCTTCAACAATGGGCCCGTTGCCTAGCTGCCAGTCATAGCTAAGTCGGGGAGTTAGCGGTTTAGCCAAATCTAGCTGTCATAGCAACAAGACGTACATTTATCATTTTCGACCTCGCATGTTTTTGTCGCTCATTTTTCAGAATACTCGCGTTTTACAAGCGGAAAAGCGTGTTCAGTGTGAAACCCCCCTTTAGCTTTTTTTACGCGAGGCGCGTAGCAACGGTCAAGTCGCATCGTTCCATAGGGAAACAATTACATAAACTAGAAAAGCTCTCAGAGAGTGCAGACCTCCGCCAAGACAATGTGGTCACAGATGGTGTTCAGTTCTTCCTCGTCCCAATACACACGTTGTCTGAAAATTTCATCCAAATCCATGCAGTACTTTTCAAATTATGTTGTACACAGACAGACAGACAGACACAGACATAGCCTAGTTATAAGACAATATAACTTGAATTTCTTGTAAAGTGAGAAAGTCTTACATAAATCTTATTTCAATTGAAATAAGTTTTTTTTGCAAGCCAAGATGTTTTGTGTCTTTAAGCACATGCCATATATTGGTTTCTAAAAAAAAAGTCTAGTTTCAGGAAATTAAGAAATATTGGCTTGATTCAGGAAAAAAATCACTTTGTGCATTCTCAGATGTTCCTATGCTATGCTCTGAGGTGCATGTTAATACAAATGAAGCTCTACTGATCTCTATTAAGTATAAGTATGCAAGGGTAACAGATAGCCTAGGTCGTGGCTCACTCAAATAGCCTATATTATGATGTATAGTAATCAACAAGATTGTCAGTAGCCTATCCACAAAGACATTGACCAACTTAATTCACTCAATTAAAGGGACAGGGATCTTTTTGCCACTGTTTGAGGTATCCTTTTTTATAACAGAGATTTGCTTCTATGCCTTAGCTACACTGCTAAAAATGAAAATCTATAATCTAAAAGTGTAATAAACTTGAATCTAGCATTTTAGTCTTATTACGCTTGTTTTTCAATGTACAGTATTTTCTTAGTAAGAGTAGATATTGTTAAGATTATTTGACTTGTTTCAAGAAAATTTGTATAGAACAAAGTAAACTACAATACACCATAACTACTGTACATCATACATAAGCTTATAGAAGCTCTGCCTTAAGGATTAACATAAAGTAAATAGAGCAAACAATTTCTTGTCTGCTGATTCACTCATTTATTTTAATACATCACAGCTTCTCATACAACAAAACGTCAGTTAGGTCATATTTTCTCAAAACATATGTTTTACTATTGAATGGTACAGGGTGGTATGCAGTGTAATCAGGTAGTTTTTACAAATCCATAAACTCTGTTGCCTGTGCAGCATTTGGCACAGCAATTTCATAGTAAATCTGTACCCATTTCAATGTGTCAAACACCAGATATTCACAGCAAAATAAAGATGAATCAATAACATAAATATTACTTAGCCTATTAGTCCAAAAATAGGGAACTCATCATTTGAGTCTGTGATTATTAAAGTGTTTAATGTACTTGCTGCAAGTATTATTAGATTTTCCAACTAGAGATGAGAAGACATTTAAATGGGAAAATTACCGGAAATATTTATTACTTTTAAGCGTGATGCTAGCGGCCGTGATGCTACCTGGTCAAATTCGGTTCAAAGATCTATGCTAGGCTGGACCTGCAGGTCGTATCGCCAGTCCCGAAGCACGGCTTGATGAACAGAAAAAAAGTAAAACTCAATTGCTTAACTCGAGTGGAGGTGCAAAATGAACTTATTTCTACAAATGGTGGCCTGACACTGTAAACCTGAAAATAAAATATCTTATGTATTAGTTTCTTGGTTGTGGCACTAGTGGGCCCCTTCAACAGAGAGAGGTATCTGACTTACTTGAATATGGGAACTGCCAGAAATTACTGGCAGTACAGTAATATACATTCAGACATTTCAAGACAGTTGTGGATAGTAGGAGAATCCTAACACTGCAGTTGCATTGTAGCTCTCTGCAGTGAGAATTGCATTTGTACTGAGTTGAATATACTGTATAGTACCTCTAAAAATGTATGAGCTGCCTACAAAACTGTTAACTCATGGTGTGCTCAATCAAAATTTCATTTTAAGAATAATGACCCATCGGAAAGGGGGAAATTTGATGTTTTTCAAAATGTACAACTTTACCTGTCCACATTTCAATGGGCTTTCAAGACAGCACAAAACATAGTATTTTTATGAAACATATTTTTATGATGGTCACTCAACTGACACCTAGTAGTTGGTCATTTAAAACTCAACTTTTCAGTTTTGGAGCCTGGTTTTGCTGCTTGTGCAAACACATGCATCTAATATATTACATATTTTCTCCCTCCCCTCCCCCACCACATTCAAAATGCTTCAAAAAGTTTGTAGGCCACGGTGGTGATGAGGGGGCCCCCAAATGAAATTCTGCTTAGGGCCCCCTTTGAGCTTAGGCCGGCCCTGCACCAAGCTAAAAAATCACATACGAGTGTCCAGAGACGTTTATTGGACACTACGAATGTTTGTCATAGTCTCTGTACGTAGCTCATAGCCAATACCAGAGTTACCAGGTAACGTAAAATGAAATTGAGTGCCAAGTGATATCAAATGGAGCACGCAAAGGTGCATGGGAACTCCCAGACTACTGATATTTTGCAGTGCCTTTTCAGTTAATGCACTCCACTTAGAACCAACAATACATCCAGCCAAACCAGTTTGGCCTGGTGGTCTGGAAACTACCAGACACTACCAGATGTCAAGCTCATGACATAACCCAACAATTAGGTCATCTGAACAAGTTGTGCAGCTGTACACCTGTCTCAATCAGCCTCTGCTCACATGACCATAATCGCTAAATTTATATGAACCCAGATTGAAATATTTTCAGGAAACACAAGATGGATAGAGTCATTTATTACAAACTTTGATTTAGATGTCAGCAAAAATTTCAAATGACACCTGGCTCACAACACAAGCAGGGTTCTAGGCAGGATTTTTCAAATACCAAGGTCAAAAATGGTTGACTATACTCACTCGCTGGGAAAATGTCATAGTGTGCCATGCAAAATGAACAGGTGTCTGGGGTTCTCCCCCAGGAATTTAAATATTCTGATCTGATTCACTCTGGTGCATTTTAACAGGTTTTATAACAATCACTTCAATGACCTAATGCCATTGAATATTTTGTGAGTGCTCACAGGTATAAATACAAAAAACCACCTACAAAAAATTCCAGTCCAAACTGTTCTTCCAAAGGAAACTCAGATCTTTTGGAATTAGTACACCTGTCCTCCACACCTTCTACCATGGACTTATGGGTAGTATTATGTTAGTGGTATGCTGGGGTGGCTGCCTGACTGTAGAGGACAGAAATAGAATCAATAAGTTGATTAAAAAATGGCAGGTTCTATTATTGGACTCAGCCCTAGTACTTTCCTGAGAACTTTAAGGAAATTGAGAAGTGTCCTGTCTCAAGAGCATCACCCCCTACATAGCCTAGTTTATTTGTGAGAAGTGGTAGGAGTCAGCGGCTCCTATTTCCCAGCTGCTGAAAGATTTAGGAGATCATTTGTACCCACTGCAATTAGACTTTTTAACAAAAATCATTGATTGGTGGTGTGTCATGCAATAATGTGACTATACTTTTTTTTATTTCTTTATTATTACTACCCCCTTCATTTATTTATTTATTTTACATTTCTCTTCTATTGCTGTATGTTGCACCACTGCAGTCTTTGCCACTGACCTGTTTTGTGTGCACATTCTTGTCTTGGTCTGTACTGTTCTGTGTCCTTTATATGTTGTCCATGGTGGCACATGAGTTTCCCCAATGGGGAGTTTTAAAGTTTATCCAATCCTTTCCTATCCTAACATAGCCTTCAGTGTGAAATGTGTTTTTGAAAGACTGTCTGCAAAGGTGCGCCTGAACAAAATACAGAAAAGGCCAACTCTTGTGCTGCGTGTCTATCTCTCCTAGTCTAAAAGAATTTGCGGGAGAGTTGCGAAGACAGCATCTTCAGTTTTGTCAGCTGAGGTTAACACCTGTTTAGGCTCTCTTTGTAGAGTTTACCATTTAATTCTAGTAGATGACACACGCAAAATGCCAGTAGTCCATTTGTGACGGTCTCAGGTTTGAGCATAAATTCATTCAAGCAATGATATTGCATTCGAAGCGCTCATTCTAACACACACTCCGTGATTTTTTTCCGTGATTTTTTTTTTATTTAGGCAGGTGCCCACTTCGTAATGTTAAACATTTTCTTTTAAGACTTTAGATAGGCTTATCTGAAAAACGGTAGATTTGATACAGGTCTTATCAAGTCTCATCAACTCCAGAAAAAATACAGAGGACATGACCTTGGTGTCCTCAATGGTAATTACGGCCCTGAAAACAAGATCAATCAGTAATGGTCTCAAAGTTTTACTTCAGTTTATTGTCTTGGCACCATAAGGCCAAATTCCTGTTCAGATAGCATGTCTTGCCAAAACTATGACATGACCTTGGCCGTGATGTGTTGAATATTTTAATATAATCATGTTTAATAAAACCCACTTTGATTGGGAACTATAAGTCACAAGGTGGACTGAGCAAGCAGAACTAAATCTAGGACATAAAACTGTCAGCCAACAAATGGCCAGTGCACGTCTGTGCAGTCACAACACAAAGACATACAGGCTGCAAAGCAGAAAAAGGAAACAGGCAAACAAAAATTCCTTCTCTCCCCCACAAGCCTTTGCACTAGAGATGAACATATTGGCGGCAGATATATTAATGGCCGATAAGTGCAAAAAATGAAATATTATTATTATACCGATTAATTTTGGCCGATAATTTAATTCGATATTTGTCAAATCTCTGGCGTAGCATGTCCCGTTACTTGGCTAACACTAAACTTTCTGTAGCAAAGTGCAATCTCTATGTTGCTACAAACACGCAAACACCATGCACACTCACGTGCAAACACCACAAACTTGCGAAAGCATTATGGACATTCATCACCTGGCACAGGAACATTTATAACCTGCACATAACACATGTCAACACCCACGTTGCTAAGCAACAAGCAGGTGAGCTACGGATCAACCAAAAATACTCCTGTAAAGTGTGGTATTACATTAATAACCAGATACTTTGCTAACATTTGCATTAGCCAAGAGGAAGAAAGTTAATGTAACCATTATGAGAATGCAAACTGCAGCCACAATATAACAGGATACTAGTGATGGGGCATAAACGATGACAGAGGGGCATTCCAAGAAGGTGGCCTGCACACAGGCTCCAACCGCATTGCGGAGCACTTTCGAATTCGACTATTTCACAACGGACGAACCTAGTACAATAGCCTGTGGAATAAAAAATTAATGTCAATGGGGGGATCCGATAAAATAGACTTCAATTGTAAATCACAATCGATGCCGGAAAAGTTTGATGCTGGTGTGCAGGGTTGCATTGAAAACAATGGAATAGAATATTGAAGTTGGAGAGCTCAGCACTGTGTCGGAGCTGGTGTGCGGACCTCTTGAGTGATAAACCTGGCTTAGGTAACCTCAGGAAATAGTAAATCATCTAATGGCCTGCAGGCTTTGTTTGTTGAGGTTTACCACTACTCCAAGCTTAACTTACTCAGGTTTGTCACTTAACTGCCTTCTTGGAATACCCCCCAGGCAGGCTTACGGTTTAGATGTTTTGTGACATTTTAACACAGTTTAAATAGCATTACATATTCTACCATCTCTAATCAGACTAAATTCAGTCCGATCAAGAAAAAAACTATGCTTATGAACCTACCCATTGTTGATTCAGGTCAGGTTTTTCTTTTATCAGAAACCATAAACAAGGATTTACAGAGATGGTAACTTTATCTCAAATACTTTAAGTATGAAACATGGTATACGCACATTATCAGGAGAGAAGAGATAGTGTACATTTCACTTGACATGGTCAAGTGGTCATAACTACTGTAATGTAAAGAATTACTTTTGCATTACAAGACTTTTGTTCTTTTTTGTATAAAATATTGCATCAGCCACAATTAACCATTGGCTCTAAAATGCAATATCGGTGCATCTCTACTTTGCACTGATTTTTCCTTGGCTAGGGTTGAGACATCACTAGTATGCATTTGGGTGAAACAGATTTCAGGAATGAGAGACCAACAGTGGACATGACCTCACTAAAGTTCAAGAAATATAAAGACCTCCTTGTTTTTAGTGTTTTTGAAGGCCACTGCCATTGAGAGTCTTGCTTTGTTCATGCTTTAACATCTTTTAAAGGCATTTGTGTCAGATAGGCTAAATGTTACAACCCAGAATCTGGGAGACGGGTAGAGGTGAGATTGTGAGAAGTAGGTTCAGGAGATGATATTTGAAGTCAGAGGCCAGACAATTGGAAATCTCTATGGATAAGATAAAATACGTTTTACACTTTTATTGGAAGCAACAATCATGGGGCTTGCAACATATGATTACCAATACCGCTAGGCTATGCCCAGGAACTCCTGTCTGTCTGATGTGAAGGAATGCATGAGTGCCCCTATGGAGGCATACAACATGGAAAACATACAAGCTTTATGCTCCTTTTCGAACCAGTGTTTGGAGCAGTTTTACAAGGAATTTTTATTGTCACATGCATATGGTTACTACTGTAAAAATGCAATGAAATTTGTGACTGGTGATTTTATGCACAACCTAAATATAATATAGCCTAAATATTTTTGGTTTGTTGGTTGGTTGGTTGGTTTTTAAAACAGTATATTGACATCAATATAACAACATGCATTTGTTTTTTAAAAAAGAAAAACATATCCTTCTTTGGTGGAATCACCTGACTTAGGCCACTTGTGTTACATTAAGAATTAAGCCGCTTGCGCTTTCCACCACCACTAATCTCACTCCCTCTGAAAATGAAGAACTTCCAACACACAAACTGGATCCATGCAAGACGCCTCCAGGTTTCACATTAACGTCTGGCGCAGACCACCAAACTCCAGCATCCTCAAACGCTTAAGACAAGAGGAAGAGAAACACGCCTCTAAACCAGCCATCTTGTTTGGCCCAGCTCAAAACTGCTGACATGAAACACAAAGCTGTTACAGCATCGCTCCTCTTTCATAGGTGCAGACAGAGAGCTTTCAGTGTGTTGCTATGTCTAGCTTCCTCATAGCTGATCAAATTTGTTGTGATTGCTTGCAAGTGTAAAGTGTTGTGACTGCTTGCAAGTGCAACAGAGGCCAGCTAGCTAAATGCCTTCTTGTGACTGCATTGGTAGGTGATAATAATAAATAATAATAATAATAATAAATAATAATAATAAATAATAAATAATAATAATAGGCTAAAAAGGCTAAATGCCTTCTTGTGACTGCATTAGTAGTATGTTAAAAAAAGTATTAGGCCCCTTTCCAGCCGGTTTTCGGTCTAGGTTAAATAAGGTCATATGAGCCTTTGTTTTCATCTATTGAGTTGTCCAGGGCCGGACCATGCTTACTGTAGCTATAGTGCTGTGGTTGAAGAAAAAAACTTACCTGCCCTAAATAAACTGCTGCTCTCTTGATGGTGTGCTCATCTGCACTTTGTGTGTGCACCAGGGAAAACCTTACCTCACTCACGTCAGATCATGCGCTACGTAACTTTCGTAAGGCACTTCCGCGCAACGATCTGATGTTGAAGCCCATCAGAGAGATTTCAAGCCATTATTCTCTAACCGGACCAATCAGGGCCGCTGGCTGCTGTAGAGGGTGTGACGTAGCGAAGAAGCAACTGTTTTGAATCCAACCAATCCAACAAACGTAACAAGCGTCTTCGGTTGGTTTCGATGTGGTTGGCTGCAGTGTACGTCAATTAAATTGATGGACAAGCCGTTTGCCCAGTTAGATTCAAGGATTTCTGGCTCCTGAAATAATTCGTCTATCGCTGAATATCAGATGAACGCGCGTAGCGCTACATCTGACGTGAGTGAGGTAAGGGAAAACCAAGATGTGCAAGGAAAGTTAAAGGAAAATGCCGGTGTGATTCTGTCTTAACTAGCCATATTCCTGAGAGGAGGGGAAAACAGCAGCTGCTGTACTAGCAGTTAGAAAGGTAGCATCCTGTGGCAATAGTAGTTTTAGTAGTGGCACAGTAGTAGCCTAATTATAGTTATGGCAGTAGAGCTGCACAGGCCTGTGTTGACATGAGGCAGATGAGGTCAAGTCACTCTTTTTTCTATCGTTTGTTCTCAGTAAGCATGAAGTGAAAGAGACATTGGTTACACTAGCAACTCTTTTCCAAAACCACCTCTTAAACTTACAGACTAGGACTGTTCTTTGTTCAGCCAATGGGATTTTCTTTAAAACACAAGCATCACCTGTTGCAGGGAAGATGATGAGTTTGTATTTAGAGGGAACTTGAGCACATGCTGGAAGGCCCTGAGACATTAATCAGTGTCAGAGCCGTTAATAAACAATACACAAAATGGCCTAGTATTAATATAAATCAGTTAATTACAAACCAAGAGCACACAATTTCCCCAAATATGAAAAGATACTTCTAATAGCATTGCTGCATAATAGTGAGGTCTGCAAAAAATATGCCAACCTGTATTTTGTTGGTATTAAAGTTGGTGTTGGTATGTATGACATATACTGACATTGAAAATGTCCAGTTGATTTGATGTCCTGTGATGCCCTATGGGGAGGGGGCATTCTTGACATAGCCTAGCCCTAAGCTATATACCTTAGGCCTATTTGAACGTATTTTAAATGTCATGCAGTAATTGATTAAATTACTTTATTTAGTGATTAATTACTTTTACAATGGAGTAACTGAGTTACTTTTTTTGAAGAAAAAATTTTATTCTTCTGTTATTTAGTGCTTTTTATTACCTCCGCCAAGGAGGTTATGTTTTCGCTGACGTGTCTGTCTGTCTCTGTGTGTGTGTGTGTGTGTGTGTGTGTGTCTGTCTGTCTGTGTACAACATAACACGGATTTGGATTACGTTTTTGGACAACGTGTGTATTGGGGCGAGTAAGAACTGATTCGATTTTGGTGGAATCGGTGATCCAGAACACCATCTGTGACCACATTGGCTTGGCGGAGGTCTGCGCTCTCTGTGCGCTTTCTAGTTTTAGTTATGCAATGCACATTTTTGTTCAAGGCTATATCAATTGACTTGCTGTCCAACTAAGTTAGAAATTTGGTAGCCTATATGTGTGGTAGTTTAGTAGTAGTAGCCTATAGTAGAGGTTTTAGCCAGTAGAGCTCCATAGGCCTTTTTCTGTGTTGATGTGAGGCAGATGAGGCCAAGGCACTCTTTTTTTCTATCGTTGTTTGTTCCCAGAAAACATGAAAGTGAAAGAGGCATTGGTTACATAAGCATCTCTTTTCCAAAACCACTTCTTTTGCTTTGCTCAGTCAATGAGGTCTTTTCCAAACTCAAGCGTCACCTGTTGCAGGGGAGAGACTAGAGCACAGGGTATGAGGGCTCTGAGACATAAGTCAGTGTGTCAAAACAGTGCCCCTAGCATCAGAGTCTGCTCATTACACCCAGCACACCCTCTGGGAAAGTCCCCAGGGACTAACACTGCAATTTTCTTCAGCCAGTGAAATGAGACAATCACTTGTTGCCAGGTAAGACTGAGTTTCTATTTTGAAGAGGAACATGGGGCAGAAAAAAAATTAAGATTTTCAGTGATGTGACTCAAAGCACCCCCAGTGGCCCTGTTGCTCCAGCTTTCTGATAGGAATCAAATGTAATGTCCATGGTGTTTGAACACACTATCAAGCTGCATACTATGCATCATGTTAACCCCAACATCATAGTATTAGTGTAGTATTGATTATGCCCCTTTTGTCTTCAAGAAAACACATGACCTGACAATCGATGGACTTTTTGTGCTTTTTTTGTGCTTTTAGTTATTGTAAAGCACATCAATTGCTGTAATCTATGGGCTATATAAATGAACTTGGTTTGTATTCATTTTATGGAAAAACTAGAAAAGCATTCAGAGAATCCAGACCTTCTCCAATGCCCTCCAAGGCAATGCAAATTCCAGATGGTGCTGCAGATCACCAACAAAATTTAATTATAATGTAATGCCATGGCAGTAGTGCACAGGCCTTTTGTTGTGCTGACAAAGGCGTAGGTTTGCATATGGACCATAGTGACATGTCACAACCAATATTTGGGAAGAGAAAATAGTCCCTACCAATATTTAGCATTTTATTTTTACATGACAAAGTTACAAATTTATTTGAACACCACAGTGTAATTTTAGTAGTTATGTTTAGTTGTTTCGACGTGCCAGCATTCTGCAACCCAGAACAGGAGCACGAAAGTAGTTCATGCAGCAATTTCAGAGCCACGTTCCTCTCACATGGACGTAAACAAAGCGAAACCTACTGAAACAGATAGCAAACACTGAGGAAAAAGCTGTCTCTGGTAAGCTACTAGCTACAATAGAGAGCACTAAGGTCTGGACCTCTGTAATTTTTTCACACCAAAAATAAAATTAGTAAAACAATCATGGGCACCACAATATCTATTACCGTGCGCCGCTGCCGCAGTTAATATCGTGCATGGTTTTCCTATTGGTATCAAACTAAACTACACAGCCAGACCTGTCCAGTGGTATCACTTGTAACGTGTAACTGCATTACCTTGAACTTAAGGGTTCAATTTCAGTGTAAAGATCGTCCACATTACCTTGAACTTTAAGGGTTCAATGGGGTGGTTGGGGAATTGTCCCTACCAATGTTGAGACCAAACCTATGGCCTTGTGTGCTGATCTGGGGCAGATGTAAAGGCACCATGTTTTTTCCTATCCTTGTTTGTTCTCAGAGAGGGTGAAAGTGGAAGTCCTCACATGGAGATAATTCATACACTGTTTACAGTCCCCATGTGTGCTTCCATTTCGGAATTCATGTAAATGTAAGGAACTTGCAAAGCTCAGAACTGCGGACATGAAACACAAAGCTGTTGCCGGACCATGCTAACTGTAATCAAATTATGGGGGAAGCTAGACTCTGCTTTAAAGGAGAGTACTGGAGTGAATTCAAGCATAGCCCTGTTGAAAGAGCTTGCTAAATGCGCTAGTTAGCGAGTGGAACAAAATAATTTGGTACAACACAGACCGAACGCAGAAGCGAACAGGCACTTTACACTGAATCAATGGGACCTGACTGTTGGAAACCGAAAGTAAGATCTGAGGTTACATTAACTCAATGTAAAGTGTTTTGCGTTCACGTTAGGTCTGTGTTGTTCAAAAATCTTTCATTTCATGCAAAATATATTGCTGTTAGAAGGCTCGTGGAGCAGGACTATGCTTAAACTTACTCCGGTATATTGCTTTAAGTGTATTTCCATAAAGCAATGTTATTGTAAAACAATGTTTAACAAATAATTTCACAACTAACTTTAGCCATTAAAATAATATAGGCTATAATCCTCACTGTCCAAAATCAGTAGGGTACAAAGACATGGAAACTGAAGTAATGTGGCTTGTTTTATTGTACAGGGACCATGAAAGTCGTACTTCTATGTCTCTCTCTCTCTCTGTGTGTGTGTGTGTGTGTGTGTGTGTGTGTGTGTGTGAGTGAGAGTGAGAGTGAGAGAGAGAGATAATTTTGTAATTCTTCATCCAATCTCATAATGAAAACTAAAAAACAATGACCCTGATAGTACAACATCAACATTGTTGTATATTATAATGCATACAAGTCATATGCACATACATAGCAAAAGCTAAATGTACTTGTAGCATAGAGAGAGAACAGTGATCCCATCTGGTCTTGAACCCGGGTCTCCGGTGTGCTATATGTGCAATTTGACCGCAAAGCCAAAGTGCCAGGCTTGTTAGTAAGGCAGTCAGAGCGCATACTCAACCGTAGTGACGGTACTCCGTCACACTGCCTACCCCTTCGGGAAACATACCCATGCGCTTCACGCATACTAGCGTCCCTCACACATCCACCAGCCGTACTTCTCCCATCCAGGACACCCCACACTCTAGTGCTTCACCCGTCTCTGGGGTCCCTGTAGAACATGATAATGTAATAATTTCTAATAATGTAATAATCCCCATTCCCTCATAAGTCCCTAAAACATGAAAAAAAAAATCCCAATAATGCAATACGGTGCATTTCCTAATAATGGAAAAATCGGAATACTGGAAATGTAATGTAACATTTTATTATATGATCAGCATGCCGATTTTTACATTATTGGGAAATGCACCGTATTACATTATCAGGATTTATTACATTATCAGGTTTTATTACATGTTTTAGGGACTTATGAGGGAGTTTTTATTACATTATTGGGAGTTATTACATTATTGGGTAATTATTACATTATCAGGTTCTACAGACCCTCACACCGGGGTCAACCTATCCTGGAGGTCCGTCATACGGCTCACACAATGAACACGCCTCCTATGGTCTCATGGCAGCCATCCCACTTCTGACACCATATGTAGCGAAGGGAGAGAACAGTGACCCAAACCGGTCTCGGGTCTCCGGGGTGCTAAATGTGCAACTTGACCGCAACGCCAAAGAGTCATGGCAGTCAGACCGCATACTCAACCGTAGTGACGGTACTCTGTCACAGTGCTCTTGTATGTCAAAAAAGGGGATGAAAGTCAGAAGCCCTGCTCTAGGCCTAATGCTGTGGTTCAAACTTGATCTGCTCACAAATTAAACTTATCTGTTCACATTGCTAACAAATGAATCAATCCTTCTGAATGATATCATTTACATTGCTTTTGGACAGCTACATACTGTATCAATCCTAACACCACGAGAGAAAACTAACCATCGTATTATGAACGTAGAGAATGTCTCGACCATTCTGCTGGTTATTAAAAAATAAGCCTATGCCTAAATAAACTGCTGTTCTTTTGCTTGAGTGGCCAACTGGCCAACGTTGTTGAAATTACCCGGAGGAGGCTTTTAATGCGAGACGGAGTTGTTGTGAGACATGCTGACAATATTTAATGCTCTTTGGGATTTATTTCCAATCGGTGCGCACATCTTTTGGTATCCAACACACAAGACTGTTAGCGGAGCACTACCATTTCAGACCATTCACCTGTGTTCGCTAACTTCCAAGAATTTACAAACTGTTCAACTATGTTCGCGAACGTTTGCCTCTGTTAGCGAATTTGAACCTACCTCAGGTGTGTGCTGGGTTAGTTAAACAGCATTATTAGCATGCTTCATTTGTCTTAGAGGAAACACAGGACCTAACAATGGACAGGGCCAAGTTATGCAAAACACATTAATTGTTCCAAACTATATAAATGAACCTGCTTTGTTTTCAATGACCAAATAACCTGTCTACAAGCAGTTAGAAAGGTGGCATCCTGTGGAGATAGTAGTGTTACTTGGCATAATTTTGGCAATGGCAGTAGCGCGGCAAAGGCCTTTTTCTGTGCTGACGTGGGGCAGATGAGGTCAAGTCACTCTTTTTTCCTTCTGTTTGTTCTCAGTAATCATGAAAGTGAAAGAGACATTGGTTAGCAACTCCTTTCCAAAACCACCTCTTAAACTTCCAGACTAAGACTGCTTTTCTTTGTTCAGACAATGAGATTTTTTTAAAAACACAAGCATCACCTGTTGCAGGGAAGATGATCAGTTTGTATTTAGAGAGAACTTGAGCACATAATGGAAGGGCCCTGAGACATTAGACAGTGTGGGCCCTATTTTGACGACGCAAAGTCAACTGTTGTTTGACGGATGGCGCATATGGTTTTGGGGGCGTGTCGGCGGCTTTTTGATATTTTCACAGCGCAGAAAATGAACTTCGCGCCGGCGCAAAGTCCAAAAAGGTTGGATTTAGGATGCCTAATTAATCATGGGTGTGTTATGGGTGTAACACAGACATAACCAATGACAGATCAATCTCTCATTCCCTTTAAGAACGAACAGCGCAAAGCGCCTAGTGAATTGCCATCACACCAGCTGATCTCCTCCTTGTGCATTTAAAGAAATTAAAATATTGAATAGCGAGCAAGCTCACACGTCGGGTCTAGTCATAGTCAGAGCCGTAATGGGTATGGTAATATTAAATTCATGTCTACAGGCTGCACAAGACACGAAGGAAGCTGATTTAGTCCTGATAGATATCTCGGAATATTCATTCGAAAGCGAAAGTAAACTTGATTCTCCATTTAACGTCCCCCCTTCTTATATCCTCACGCGTTTTCTGTTGCAGGCTAATAAATTGTGGTTAACCACATCTTCCTGAGCATCATAATGATTTTCCAATTGTAATAATTATTGTTGTGGCCGTCATTGTTATGCTGGAACAAGGACTGCATTACCTATTGCGTTGTGCGTCCATAAAATAGCATTTCAGGAATGCGTGACTGACGAATGACCAGGTTTTTTCCAGTCACTGGCGGATCCCTTTCTCCGTCTGTATAATAGCATCTTTTGCGCTTTGCGCCTAGCCACACCTTTGACACACCTCCGAGGACGCAAAGTCACTTGCTAGTTAGACAACGTGAATTACTTGACAGAAAAACGAACCATGCGCTCGCACAAAATAGCAATGACAGCTTGCGCAAGTCGCGAAGGCATGGTGCGCCGCCTGCAAGATAGGGCCCTGTGTCTCAACAACTCCCCTAGTGTCAGGGTGTACTCATTATACCCAGCACAACCTCTTGGAAAGTCCCCCAGTTCCCCACATCACAAAATTGAAAGCATTTGTTGCTAGGTAAGATTTCTTTTCTATTTTGAAAAGGAAACTGGGGCAGCTTTGTGACTGTGTGTACATGTTGTAAACTCTAACACCATTATCAGTTTTCCTGATACCTCTTTTGTCTGACAATGTCAGACTATCTTCCATTTTATTCTTTTATTTAGTGCTTTTTCTTTTAGTTATGCAAAGCACATTTTTGTTCAAGGCAACATCAATTGACTTGCTTTGTATTAATTTTATAGACAGATAAGGATTGCTATCAGCAGCTGCTTGGTAGCCATGTGTGTTGATTTAGTAGTGGTATCCCATAGTAGAGGTTTTAGCCAGTAGAGCTCCATAGGCCTTTTTCTGTGTTGATGTGGGGCAGATGAGGCCAAGGCACGCTTTTTTTTCTATCGTTGTTTGTTCTCAGAAAACATGACAGTGAAAGAAGCATTGGTTACACCGGCTTCTCTTTTCCAAAACCACTTCTTTTTCTTTGCTCAGCCGATGAGGTCTTTTTGAAACTTAAGTGTCACCTGTTGCAGGGGAGAGACTTGAGCACAGGGTAGAGGGCTTCGAGACATAGATACAGACGGCAAGTCTGACCACGCCCACAAATATAGCTCCGCTGTGGGGGAATTAGAGAAAAATAGTCCCATCTGGGGGAAAGAGCAGGCTAACACAGTGGGGAAGTCAATGGCATGCTAAGCTAGAAGTTACACTGAGCACCATCTACAAGGAGCCTGACACATTTTTGAGGGCAATGCCTGAAGGTAGTAATGATGGTCAGATGGTCCGATGTGAATTCTGAACTTGACACCCCTCCAAACGCGATACTGATGACAATTTAGATGATGTTTGTTAGCTTCATTAGCTTGCTAACTAGCCAACTTCATTGATCACCACAATAAATGTAGCTAACTTTAGCTTGCTTAACTGAGCTAATCAGACTTGTGATTGAAAGTTGCTTTACTTTTGACAGGAGCAGAGACAGCTGATGACATTTCTGTTAGTGTAACTGCAATAAACAAATGATGGGGAAATTATTTTAGTCAAAACACAAGCAGGCAAACAGGTCATGATTAGAGAAAACATCTAATATGGACTTTGTTCAATTTTACTAAGCGATCTTTTATTGTTAAGCAACTTTCTCTACCTTGTCCATTCACCATAATGTTAAATTGGCCTCTGTTATCCCCCACGCTGACCCCACCCTCGCATTTTGGGGGCGTTAACCGTACTTGCCGTCTGTATCTATAAGCCACTGTGTTAAAACAGCGCCCCTAGTGTGTTCTGTCTGCTTCTGTCTGCTCATTACACCCAGCACAGCCTCTGGAAAAGTCCCCAGGGACCAACACTGCACAGCCAGTGAAATGAGACAATCACTTGTTGCTAGGAAAGACCGAAATTATATTTTGAAGAGGAATATGGGGGAGAAAATTTTTTAGATTTTCAGTGATGTGAGTCAACAGCACCCCCAGTGGCCCTGTTGCTCCAGCTCTCTGACAGGAATCAAATGTAATGTTCATGGTGTTTGGACACACTGTCAAGCTACATACTATGCATCCTGTTAACTCCAACATCATAGTATGATGTGAGAGGGGCTTAGATGATTAATCGACATGTGACACGTGTCAATGACGAGTAATCGACATGTGAGACGTGTCAATGACATGTAAATGACATGTCACTGGCATCGACATGTCACCACGTGACACATGTCGATAACACGTCACTAACATGACTGCTCACTGGCATCATCACTCGGCATGTCACAGAGGCATCTATGAGTTTCGCGGTTTTCACGAAATTTGCTATATGCCAAGATAGCCCACATCGCTCATGTTCAAAACAAGAAGGTAAGATAAATGCAATGCAGATGTAACATACTAGATGTATGTAAAAAACCGTCGAGTGAAAATTCCTGCAGGTGACGTTTTAGGCTTTAGTTATGTTAGCTAACATAACTTGCAGTCCAGGCAGGCTAATGAGGATTTAGCTTTTTTTTTTTTTTTTTTTACTATCCATTGGATGTTGTCTTCGTCACATTATTAGCTTTGTTATTATGTTTTTGCTCTGCTTTCAATGATGGGCATTAGATAACTTCCAGTGGTTAGTTAAGTAGGCCTAGGGGATTTCTTAATGTTCGTTGATGCGACCGAATAGACTGGAATGTAACGTTAATGTTAGCATAGCAGTTAACATGAATGTGGGTTATTTTTCCCTCTGTGTGTTGACATCGTTTTGTGTCGAGGGCAAGCATGTCTGGTAAAGTATTAACAATTATACAGTTACAATTATATGTAATCGTATGCATCGTATGCCAGTGAAAGTCATGTTTAACAATTTTGTGTGCAGTGATCACATTTGAATTTTCCTCTGAGGAGGAACTTATTAATGAGGGAGGTAACGAGAACTGCAAGTTCTGCAAAAGTGACATTCTCTGCAGTAATATAATGTGGTGTATTGTGGTGCTCTGTCTTGCTGTTATTTACATGTCAATATTGTTTCATTATAGTAAAACAATTTATTTCTAATATCCTGTTTGTTCAGGAGAGATCCCTGGGTAAGGGAAGAGGAGAGAACAAGGGATCCCTTCCCCAACAAAAGACCACGTGTTGAGGTAAGGTGCAGTGCCTGTGGGAAGCATTCACACCCCTTTCAATGTTTCAGTCTTTATTACATTGTAGCCATCCCTTAAAATAATTTATGTTGATTTGTTTTTCTCCTCGTTCTACAATAAAAACCCCATAATGAGAAACAAAGTCTGGAAATGTAGACTTTTTCCCTGCAAATTGATAAAAAAATAAAATAAATAAATTCATTCATTAAATATTCACAGTATTCGCACACTGTTATAACCGTCATGAATTAAATTCTGGTGCCCTCCACTTGTTGAGAGAGAGTAAGGTGTGCATGTGTGTGTGTGTGTGTGTGCGCGTGCAGGGAGGGGATGGGTGAATTTGCTAATTCAATGTGCAAATGTACTGTACCTGTGTATTCCTGCACAGTGGACTACAGACATCTTCATGATTTCATAAAGATGGACAGTACATTATTAGGATGTAAAGTGTTTATTGTATTTTAGTAACCTATTGACCAAATTACTTCTGTCTGTCCCAGACCAATCAGACCCTAAGAAGTGTTGCCGTTGCTGCGACTTGGGTGCAAGACAATATGGCGGCTTTCCGTGGTCATGTGAGTTTCCCTCCCCTCGTGAGCATGGACAAAGATCAGCTGGAAGAGGCATTGGAGCAGGTCTTCACAGGCACCACCGCTGATGATCAGGACTGCCGCCTCTTTACATTTGAATTAAAGGAGGACTTTGAATACTTTATAGACAATTTTGTCATTCCATACAAATTTGCTCAAGCTACAAAGTTTCTGGAGAGGCCGACAATCACAGATGCATCATCATCACCCCCTTTGGGTGTGCACTCCAGCCCTCCACACCAGCCCTCGTCTCCAGCCCTCCACACCAGCCCTCGTCTCCAGCCCTCCACACCAGCCCTCGTCTCCAGCCCTCGTCTCCAACCCTCCACACCAGCCCTCGTCTCCAGCCCTCCACACCAGCCCTCCACCAGCCCCTGATTCCAGCCCCTGACACAAGCCCCTGACACTAACCTGTCATACCAACCTCCATCTTTTCTATTTATGTTCTATGTTCTATGTATAAGGCATACGTGTTTATAGCATTGCTTGTTTATAAAGATTTATTGACTACACACAACTTGTTTGTCTTTATTATTATCCACTACAAACCTCTATGCACTACCAGTTCTGTTGAAAGCCATTGTTACAATGTAAAATCTAAATGCATATCCATAAATTGTGTCTGTAGAAGGTAAAACCACTTGCTGGTGGTCCATGCCACTGGTCTATGCACTTTCCTGTACACTGTTCCGAGCCACTCATCTATGGTTTTCAGGACAGTCCTGTGCCACTTGTCATTACAAACTTATCTGTAAACTTAACTCATAATTCAGTGGTAAATGAGTGCCACAAGACAGGAAGGTGCATGAGACAGTAGGCCAGGGGTGCGGGACAGTGGGTGAGAGAGTAGGACAGGGGCATGTGACTGCGTGAGTGAGAGGCACAAGCCACCAGCATCCTGGCAGCAGCAGTATGGTACTGTCACAGCCCATCACATGATGCAATGGGTGATCATCATGGGAGAGTAAGACTAAAGACTGCATGGGACAATATACATGTGGCACAAGACAATTGATGAGTGGCGTAAGCCACCTACAAAAGTACAGTAGGCCTACAGTACAGTTATGGCTCATACTGCCACTGCAACTTTGGTAGGGCCAGTCAAATCATTCTATACTTGCAGAGTCGCTGGACGAGTGCGACCTTGTTATGAGTGCATGGAGTTCGGAAGAACCGCTGATTCTGCCCCTTCAATTGAGCCGGTGTACCGGTCGTAACCAACTTGGAATGAAACGTCACACGGAGAAAGAAAAAAACACCCCGCTACAAATGCGATTAGAATCATATAACAATGCAATGCCATGTCAGAAATTATGATACGGCAAAAGCTATGATTAATGTTCAATTTGACGCAAAGAATGTAGCTTATGGTGAAACAGAACGACATGCCACTTCCGCACGACATGCCACTGAGCATTTGACATGCCACTTCGGCCAGTGACACGTCACGTATGTCACTCACGAGTGTCACATGTCGATTAATGCCAGTGACATGCAGTGACATGTCATTGACATGCAGTGACATGCCATTGACATGCAGTGACATGTCATTGACATGCCATTGACATGTCATTGACACGTGTCACATGTCGATTAATCATCTAACCCTTACTGTATGATGTGTAATATTTGTCTTCGAGAAAACACATGATCTGAAAATGGACAGGGCTGATAATCTTTCATTTTGTTCATTTACCTGCTATTATGCATAGTATTGTTTGTTTTAGTTATTGTAAAGCACATCAAGGGCCCTATTTTGACGACGCAAAGTCAACTGTTGTTTCACGGATGGCGCATATGGTTTTGGGGGCGTGTCGACGGCTTTTTGCTATTGTCACAGCGCAGAAAATGAACTTCGCGCCAGCGCAAAGTCTAAAAAGGTTGGACTTAGGATGCCTAATTAATCATGGGTGTGTTATGGGTGTAACACAGACATAACCAATGACAGATCAATCTCTCATTGCCTTTAAGAACGAACAGCGCAAAGCGCCTGGTGAATTGCTATCACACCAGCTGATCTCCCCCTTGTGCATTTAATAAAATTAATATATTGAATAGCGAGCAAGCTCACACGTCGGGTATAGTCATAGTCAGAGCCATAATGGGTATGGTAATATTAAATTGATGTCTACAGGCTGCACAAGACACGAAGGAAGCTGATTTAGTCCTAATAGAAAGCGAAAGTAAACTTGATTCTCCATTTAACGTCCCCCCTTCTTATATCCTCACGCGTTTTCTGTTGCAGGCTAATAAATTGTGGTTAACCACATCTTCCTGAGCATCATAATGATTTTCCGATTGTAATAATTATTGTTGTGGCCGTCATTGTTATGCTGGAACAAGGGCTGCATTACCTATTGACCTATGGCTAAGCCACGCCCCCTCCACTCACTCGGACAAACAATCGGACATTAGGGTGACAGGCGCTATGTCAAGTGTTACAGTCAGAGAGATTTCTCAGGAGGTAATTGATGGCTTTTGGAGACAGAAAGATAATATATCATCTCGAAGTCATCAAAAGGGCTTTAATTATGCACTGGAGGATTATATTAATCATTTTGTTATTGAACAAGTCGACGAAAAGCTTAAGTTACATGCAACAATGTAAGGGTCCCAGTGTAAAAATGATAAACCTTATCTCGTTGCCATCACCATTTCGGACAAGATAGACGTTAATATTAGTTTAACAAGAGCCCTTTGGACAACCACAGTACTAAAACTAGAGTATAAGAGACCAATGAACTCCCAGCAAACAAAGTTACATGATGAACAACGCAGCTAGGAGATAAAGTTGGGCAGAGACGTTGGCTAGCGCTAGCTAACTCTCGCTAACGTTAACGTTAGTTAACGTTGATGTTGATGTTGTGGTTAACGTTAGGGACGTTAAAATAACTTTCTGTTTCTTTCCAGCAAAGTGACAATATGTTGGCTCAAATACGATGTTGACTTGCCTTAGAACAGATGTAGACATCCTTGTTAATTTTGTTCACGTTCAGTTAATGTTGTGGTCTGTCTGCTGCATAACTTTATCCAAAGCAGACCCTTATCTCGGTTTAGATGAGGCTTGGGAAAAGGCAAAAAACACACCCTGTCGCCCAGCCTCTCAGAATACCTAGTGTCTGAGTTGCTTTTGGCCCTTGCATACCGTTTGATCATTTAAAACTTAACATACCGTGAAAAAACATATAAAACCGAACAAAAACTGGCCAACTGCAATGTATTTCAATGGACGTGCAAGCAGAGAATGTCCGAGTGTATTGGGAACTATGCGCACTGTGATTGGCTCATCGCGTTCGGGGGCGTGGTTTAGCCATAGGTCAATTGCGTTGTGCGTCCATAAAATAGCATTCCAGGAATGCGTGACTGACGAATGACCAGGTTTTTTCCAGTCACTGGCGGATCCCTTTCAGCGTCTGTATAATAGCATATTTTGCGCTTTGCGCCTAGCCACACCTTCGACACACCTCCGAGGACGCGAAGTCACTTGCTAGTTAGACAACGTGAATTACTTGACAGAAAAACGAACCATGCGCTCGCACAAAAGCTTGCGCGAGTTGCGAAGGCATGGTGCGCCGCCTGCAAGATAGGGCCCCAATTGTTTTAGGCTATATAAATGATCTACAAAAGCAGAGAGTCCATAAGAGAATCTAGACCTTCTCCAATTCCCTCCTAGGCAATAGGTTAACTGACGGAATGCAAATTCCAGATAGTGCTCCAGATCACCAACTAATTTTTAAAAATATATGTTCCTTGTCGTAATACCCACATTTAAAAAAAAGATTTAGTCAAAATCCATACAGAAATTTTGTACTTATTTTGAACAGATAAACAGAAAAATAAACATAGCCTCCTTGGTAAAGAGGTAAGGATTGCTATCAGCAGCTGTTGTCCTACTAGCAGTTAGAAGATAGTCTAACGCTGTTTTTTCATGCCAGCGGAGCCGAGCGGAGCGGCGCTCTGTGTTCAATGCATTCCAATTAGTAACGGTCAAACGTGACGTAGAGCAGCGAGATGAGCGGGGCCAGCGGCAAAAGTTGAGCAGTGTTCAATATTATGCAAATGAAGGAGCGGTATCGCGGGCGGTAGCCAATCAGATTGCTTGTTTTTACTTCTCACGGTTGGAAAATTCGATGACCGTGGAGCTGTTTGATCGTAACTTGCTAAAAACAGAATAACTGTAAGGACTTCGTATGAGGTTATTGCTGTTGCTGGAATGGTAAACATTTAGTTGTGAGCTTCATTTCAAGAAATCAGTGTTGTAATAGTAAGCTAAGTACCTCGATAGCCAGTTAGCTTGCTAGTTCAGTCAATCACACTGTTCCCACAAATTGACACGCCTACTAGAAGCGTGGACAGCGGCTCCGCTCCGCTTGCATCAAAAACCAGCGTAATACAGTGGTTCCCAAACTTTTAATTGTCGCGTACCCCCTGAGACACTCTGGTCCTACCGAGTACCCCCGCACCAAAAACACCTTGAGATTTTTGCTCAATTATTGCTGAATTAACAAAATGTGAACACATACATACAATTTAATAGCAAAAGATTCATTCACAGATTAGTTTTGTGTACCCCTAGAAACCCTCCAAGTACCCCAGTTTGACAACCACTGGTCTAATATAGAGAAGGGTCCAGCTGCAGTATTGACGGTTCCGCCTTAATGCCAGAACGCCCATGGGCGTTCCAAGAATTTGCAGATTGGCCAATCGTGAAGAATTTCGCAAGGGACACTGGGTATGATGTCATTCTCAAATCCATTTCTGAAAGCTATGGCGCACACCGCTCTAACTCGTGGTCAGCAATGGTGACATCTTGCTAAGAAGATTATGTTGGTAAGTTGGCTATATTGTTTATTACGACAACATGCACTGACATTGTAGCCTAGCTTTCGCAGACACTCGTGTATTCATTCATCTGCGCGGGAGTCAGGTTACTGACATTAAGGTTGTAATCTTAATTGCATTCGAATTCGACAGACAGATATAACGTTAACGTTAGCAGCTAACGTTAGGGTCGTGCTCTCTTCTCTCGTCCTACTGTATGTGGTGTACACTTAGCAGCTAACGCTACCTAAAAGAAAGTACCCCATAATATAAGTGCTAAACAAAACTGTTATTTGAAATACGATACGATTGAGAAGCAAGGTTAACGTGGTTAAGCACAACGGCGCCATGGATGGACCTGTGCACAGATATTAAACCTGAACTGTGAAAGTATGCTAACGTTATGAATTGTTTGGCTGATGAGGTAAAATGTGTGCCTGCAAATCTTTGCATTTAGTCAAGTTGCTTACACTGCTACAGTCTTGATTGTTAACTGTGATTTGATGACATAATCAAAGCTATTGAGGGTGGAGATCTGTATACAGCCATCATGAAATACGATACGATTGAGAAGCAAGGTTAACGTGGTTAAGCACAACGGTGCCATGGACCTGTGCACAGATGGGTCATTCTACAGGATCGGTGCCATTTGTGGTTGAGGAGGGTGGAAGAAAAATACATTGAAATGTTCAAAACTTTTTTATTTTATGTGATCTGCCTATGTCTATACTATATTAAAAAAACAATTTCCCACCTTAACATGACACTTAAAGATATTTTTCTGCATATTTATCTGATACAAGTCACATTTTAATTCAACCCCGTCACGGACATTTTGTAATGCCACTAGTAATTTTTACAAAAGGGTAGTGAGCAACTACTAGCATGGCTTAGTAGTTTAGATGTCCCTTTAATTATTAACATATTGTTACTAAACAAAAATGAAAGGTAAAACCATTTATGTCTTCATCACACTCTGCAAAATGATAACCGTTTATGATTCTACTCTGTATTTTCGGTAGAAATATGCAATAACATCATGCAAAGTTAACAAAATTTACCTTCACATAATTATTATGATTTAATACACACAATAGAAAACATCCAGCTGCTGCATTTGTTTTTTTTATCTCAAAAAAGTACAAAATGTATTACATAACAGGATTGAACTGTTCATAACAGGGTTGAATATATTGTAACAGGGTTGACTCATCACTTCATACATACATTTTATGCATGGATGAAATATGACCGCCGCTCAGTTCTGCACATTCTCTGCCCTTTGTGTGTGTGTGTGTGTGTGTGTGTGTGAGACAGTAGGCCTATCATCCCAAACCAGTAACCCTTCACTAAATAGCAGCACCTACAGGTCGATGGTTGTACAGTCATTAAATGTATATGGGCAATTCCACGAAAAAGTAAACCTCACCTTAAAACTTCAAGTCTCATCTACATGGACATACAAATTCTTTCAGAAAACTTCCAATACACGCAACAGTTTACATTTGACAAAGTTGCAGCCACTGTATCTCAGACAGACAGACAGACAGCATCCACTGTGTCTATAACAGACGGACCGACAGAATTGGATTGGGATAATACAGATATGTGCGGTAAATGGTGTCTGATCAAATACGATGATGAATTCTACCCAGGAATAATTCTTGCCACAGATGAAACCCATTTACAGGTCAAATGCATGAGCTGTGCAGGACCAGACAGGTACTTCTGGCCTCTTCGCGATGATATCCTGTGGTATCCATTTCAGGATGTCTTGGAACAAATTGATCCGCCTAATCCTGTCACTGCTCGCCACATGGAAATAAACAAGGAAGTGTGGGCTAGGCTCCGTCAGCTACTAGCATGTAGCCCCAATAGATTTGTACGGAAAATTTTCGTTTGGCCAATTCATCTTTGCGCAGAATACGTCTGCAGTCTGTGCTTCTTAATGATCCCACCCCCACTAGTCTTGATATTAATTGCCTCTCTCTTTCGGTCCTTGCTCTTTTGTAAGTGTCCTTTATTTGAGCAGTGAGTGCCTTGTGGTAATGCAAAGTCTTCTTCTCCCCAATTGTGACATTGCTGTCAGTTGATCTTGGCAAGTCCTTGTTTACACGCTGTAGCCTTTTTTTGTATTTCTCTTTAAGTTGCTTCTCTTGTTTAAGTAATTTCTCTAGATCTGCCATCTGCTTTTTCAGTTTCTCTTTTGTCTTCCTTGTTTTTTTCTTCCCCTGGACAGATTGTCTGAAATACAAAATAGACACACAACTATGTAAGTTCCTAAAGAAATCACATATATAAGTGAATAAGCATTGTAAAATAGTATTACTATGTGAATATAGCCTAAGCTAGGCCTAATGTTTTAGCTACACAAGATAATGCCTTGCATAATTAAAAAGTATGTTATAACTATCTATTGATATGGAGGAATGATCATGGCGTGCATTGTTTAACACGAAGGTGGGAGGCATGATTTTTAACAACGCAGATATACTTCCTACTTTGTTCCAATACCTTACCGATTGTCTATGTGTGGATCTGTGCTAATAAGAATTTACCATTGGCTCTGAGAAACAGGGTTATTACGGATTACACACATTAAGTATTTTCCTAACCTTGTTGCCTCTTTCGCTACGAGCATGCCTCTTTAAAGACCTTCTGGAGGGGCCGCCTGTAGAGCCTGTTCCTTATTCTTCTGTCCCCTCTTTGCCTGTCTCCACGTCTTTCTCTTCAACCTCTGACCCCTCTCACTCAGTTCACTGATGCTTTTTTTCTTGCCTGCCTCAACAACTCTTCTCCATCTCTGGCGCTCACTCCTAAGATATTTTTCCCTTCTCTCTGGATCAGCATTTCTTCTTGCCCTGTATAACTGTTAAATGACATTTGAAAGGATGCATTATAACAGCATTTTGAAATTATTGTTAGTAATAGCAAACTACTGTTGAAATTTCACTGTAATATAACAGAAATTTCTTAGTACTCCCTTTGCCTTTCTGCAGCTGTTTTTGCCATCATTAAATCTGTATGTATGGACAAGTCAATAATTGCTCTGAGGCAATTCCTTTTGATCATTAACTGGTAAAATGAACTTAAATTAACTTAATGTAATTTCTATGATGAGAATGGCTGGCAAGATTAGTCACTTAAATACAACTTTAATCATACAAAGTAGGGGGTGACCAAACTCAGGCCCGGGTGCCAATTGAGGCTTTTTGGGCTTCTTTCATGTGCTCACCATGATGTCTTAAAAGTAATGAGACTGTTACAATAATCTAATATTAATATTAGCTATAGTTAACTTGTAATTGACTGAAAATTAGTGTTCTTTATTTCCCATTGGCCCTTGGCAGCATACGTTTTTCAGCATGTGGCTCACAAGCAAAGAAAAATGTTTGGGCACCCCTGATTTAAGCTTTTTGAGTGGCTAGTGTAAAGCTATGGACATCCACTAATAACAAACATCTACACAACAAGTGTATAAGAATATACATTCAATTAAACATAAAGATTTAACAGCCGTTCAACCACGTAACAGTTGTTCAACCCCATAACGCTGAAGAATGTGATGGAGTTGAATGTGACGGGGTTGAAGATTTTATGCTAATCTGTTGCTAATTCTTAATGTGAGATGCTAGCAATGTACCAAATGCCATTTTTAAGTTTAGATATTCTTATTATTCATCACCTTAAAATTATTTTTTGACAAAACCTTCTTAACTATGAGATTCTCCTCCAACAGTGTTGAACACTTAAGCTTAACGGAACCCATATGTTACTAAAAACCTTCAAATATTTGGCAAAATGAGGAGAGCAACTTACCATTTGTCACACCATGCTGTTCAGGGGCCTCTGATGATTCCACTTCCTCATAGGTGATGTCACAGGATCATACCATTATTGTTTAGGCGTGGGGGGGTGGTTGCGTTACAGGGTTGAATTAAATACAGGGACCAAGAAAAATGCTGAATTTTCTCTTAAAATCCAATTCTTTTCTAAACAAAATTCATCATACATGCAAAGGGGTAGCAGTGCTGAATTTAACAACAACAAAAAAGTTTTATTATACAAAACTGTAAACTCTAAATTGTCTGTGCTGTTAACATAATAGTCAATGGGGACATGCAGAATTCTTAGTACTCTTTGGAAAACAAGCATATAAAAGTAAAAATTGTTTTTATTATGACCTTTTTTTCCTCTATTAAGTATTAAAAACATGTAATACTTTGAATTGTTGCAGTTTAAATGTAATTTCATCAATGTTCCGAAAAGTTATATCAGTAGAATGTCTTGGGACACTGAAAGCGCTTAAACGGCACTGAATCTGTGGAATGACCCACATATTAAACCTGAACTGTGAAAGTATGCTAACGTTATGAATTGTTTGGCTGATGAGGTAAAATGTGTGCCTGCAAATCTTTGCATTTAGTCATGTTGCTTACACTGATACAGTCTTGATTATTAACTGTGATTTGATGACATAATCAAAGCTATTGAGGGTGGAGATCTGTATACAGCCATCATGAAATACGATACGATTGAGAAGCAAGGTTAACGTGGTTAAGCACAACGGCGCCATGGACCTGTGCACAGATATTAAACCTGAACTGTGAAAGTATGCTAACGTTATGAATTGTTTGGCTGATGAGGTAAAATGTGTGCCTGCAAATCTTTGCATTTAGTCAAGTTGCTTACACTGCTACAGTCTTGATTGTTAACTGTGATTTGATGACATAATCAAAGCTATTGAGGGTGGAGATCTGTATACAGCCATCATTTAATGATAATCATTGTTAAGAAATTGCGTTCTTTTTTCTCAATTACAGGGTGCATCTTGCCAGTACCAAAGCAACAGCTGTGGGGTATATATGTTGATGGTGAGAGAGCCTACAATATTTTACAAAATGATTACTGATATTGCGTTTGCAGACCAACTAACAGGTCCTGATGTTTTTTGTTTGTTTGTTTGTTTTTTTCAGTATGCAATGTACGCCACACTGGAAAAGACGTGTGATTTTGGGGAGGTGAGTTTTCTGAATCTTAAAAGAATATGTAGTGGAATATGTTTTTTTTAATATTCCAGCCATCCTATTTGGAGCCTACAGTTAACATTCACCATATACACTTAGCTATTGAAGGAAAGGACTACATCTCTGTACATTGCCAGTACTATAACCTTGTAAAAAGCTATGGAGATCTTTAAAAGGGAACTATGCTACGCTACTATACTAACATTTTTAGTTCAATTTACCTTTATTTAGCAGCTTAAGAGTCATTGTGGTGATTGTACAGCAGTTTTTAGGTCGATTGATAACCGCTTCGCCTCGCTCTAGCTCCTCTCGGCGTAGAAATTGAATATGCAATATTCATATGCATAGTTCATCTTTTTACTGTACAGGTTGATATGTTGTCTATTTGGAGGTGGTGGTGCCAACAGCTGTTGCAGGGATCCCTACTGAAGTATTATATACTGTATTCATAATTTCCTCACTACTCATACATATTGGGTGTTCCCAATACCTTTCCCACTACCCCCCCCCCCCCCCCCCCCCCCCTTTCCTGTAGCCCTACAGGTCAACGTAGCGCATCTGTGGCACCTGTCAGCCAAACCCTGGAGGCCGCATGCATGGAGAGGTACAGTATTAGAGATTGTACTTTACCATTTGCCCACATAGCAATAAGTTATACAAAAGAAATTTTGAGTATTTTCCTCTCTGCTCATATTGGCTGCTCATGAAGCTGGTAGTTAAACCTCACCCTCTCTCTCTCTCTCTCTCTCTGTACCCCAACAGAACAAGCTGGAACACCTTTCTTGCCCTCGCCATTAACACATGTTGGTCCCACCCTTGAAGCATTGAGCAGAGAAAGGTATTAAAGAATGTACTTTGCCATTTGCCAACATCTATCTATTAATGCATGGAAGGCCTGTCTGTTACCCTGTGTGTCTATTCCATGCAAAACCCGTGGGCGACACAGGATGCTTTACATTGACATTAAGTCAATTTATATCATAAGCACATGAAAAAGTGGTCTATTTTGTTTTCAGGATGTTCACTGCACTGCCTTCTGTGGTGTAACCAGTTCCATTGATCACAGTGGAAGTTAATTGTTACGGCAGAAGTGGCTTTCACTTTATGCATCCAGCGTAGCCTCCCTGTGTAACTCTTGAGCCACTCATCTGACTGACCATCAATTTGCTACAGGTCTTGCTAATGGCATGTGTGAGAGCAGTGTGAAGTGGTTGGCTTTGGACCAAAAACAACAAATATCTTAATATTAAGCCAATTATATACTGTATCCATAATTTCCTCACTACTCATACATATTGGGGGATCATGAAGATGATTGCTAACTTTGGACCAAAAACAACTAATATCTAAATATTAAGCCATTGCCCAAAGCAGTAAATCATTCAAAGCAAACCTTGCATTTATTTTTTATTTGGTGTATTCTCTCTTTCCCTCTCCTCAGCCCCACAGAACAAGTGGCAGCAATGGACAGGCCTGTCCTCCCCCCGGAGATCCTGCAGAGGATCATCAAGGAGACGCTCTGCTTGGACATGGGAATGCTGTTTTTTTTTAATAGGATATCATCATAGAAGATGTCTGACTCCCTGCCTGGCACTAACACACACACACACACACACACACACACACACACACACACACACACACACACACAGTCCAGCCAGTCTCCCAACTCACTGCACAGCATTTTAATGTATCTGACCACAAATTGTCCTGAAATCCTTGAAGTTAATGCAAATTAGTTAATAATACCATATCCTTAACAGAGCAAGGTGTAAGTTCTAATTTCTTATCTCTAAAAGTGGGGGTAGGGATATCTCAGGCTTTTTTGTTTTGAGTTCTGAGACATGCTTCTTTTTTGAGAGAGAGAGAGGATTGGGGGATATTTTTGCAATATAATATAATACTATCTGAAGTTTAAGGATTTTATTTGTTCAGTTTGAAAAAGAAAGAAGAGAAACTAGGGAAAAGGAGAGAAACTTAACACTGCCAAGCTGATTCCTGACCTTGTGCCACAGCTTTAATCCAGTTTTATTCATTCTTTATTTCTTGTTTATTCATTGCTTTTTATTTATTTGCTATTCTGGTCTATAATGTGTTTTTGGTATTTATTTATTTGTTATGCCGGTCTGAAATGTGTTTTTTAATATGTCCACAGATGTAAAATAGCTTTGTAGCTAACTGGTACATGGCCCCTGTCAAATAAACCAATAAACTAAACTTCACTTCACTGTTCATGTTTGTTTGAAATAAACTGTTTGAGAGTTACAATTCTGTTTTATTTAATCATCCAATGTGTGCTAAAGGTGGTGGGGGCGGCATAGAAGTGTCCCCAGCTCGTAAGCGACGTTCAACATGCAACCTAGGAAGTGCAAGTTTTCTGTATGGTCTCAATGGCGGAATAAAACTGTTTTTGTGTTATCGTTATCATACTATAACGTAGAGGGACGTGCCGCGTGACTTATGAGCTCTGCGGATTCAGTCAGTAGGCTATCTGTAATGTAAAGGAAGGGGCCTCATTGAGTGTATTCACTGGTATTACGTAGGGATACACCGAAAAATATTTGGTTGATGTAGGCCTACGTGTCCTGTTAACTCTTTTTCCGTTTGACATCAAACAATCTGCATGACTTAAATATTGCAAATACTCCTTTTACAATCGGAATAAGAATCATTTTCACGAACTTTACTCTGGACAAAATACAAACGAGTCGCCAAATGCTTTCACTTTCCTATCTATCGAGGCTAGCGATAGCACATGAGAACCCGGATGTTCAATAACAAAGCAGCACGTTGACAGTGACGAAGTAAGGGGCAGTACTGTGTGAGGGCGTTTTATCGAGGACTGGGCGTTTTAGATGAGACGCAGCTGGATGATGCTGCTAATATATCTGGATATAGTGATACAGTCGTAGTTTTAGTATAGTTAGGAGGGAATTCGTCCAAAGTCAGGAAGATCGTGCAGTTCTGGACATTTTTTTTATTTTTGGCAGGGTGTTAGATACGGGTATAAGGTTTTCAAAAATCAATGGATACAAGTTGGGGTGACCCCTAGTGGCTGATATTCATACAATCCAAAATGGCCCCCAACGGAAAAAGAAAAGACTATATCTAGGTTTCCTTTAGTCTTAAATTGTTGTATAATGTCATTTTTCTACTTAGTTTGACACAAGGAATTATGTTCCTCTCATTTTACATAAAATGTTATATTAAATCTATTATCATAGTCATCTTTAACTAAAATAAACTGTTAATGTCTGTAAAAAGGTCAAACAAAATTGGAGGTAACAGATCATTATAATACCCTCCAATTGCATGCCAAGTTTTGTGATATTCCGCTCATGGGAGGCCAATACAGCAAATTGATTTACGACATTTTATACCAACTGGCCAGCAGGTGGCCGGACATTTTTCTGCAATATCTAAATAACCATAGGGCCTAGGTGGACCACATTTTTATATGCTTGTCTTCAGGGGCCAAGTAAACCTATCCCATGATCACCCATTCCATGTATAGTGCCACCTGGTTAAAAATGAAAGAGCTAAAGTGAGGTATTCTAATCAGTGTTAACAGCTATCTCTGGCTGACATGGTCGAAATTACACAAAATAAGGCGTGTCAAAATGCATGGCAAGTTTCGTGTTGGCATTTTGGCAGGAGCTGGTCACTAGATAGTGACTCGATCCCACCCAATATGGCTACAAAAAGTTTGAAAGGGAAAAAAACCCTGGAGTGGTGGAAGATGACTCATAGGCGGACCACATGGTAACGAACCTTGCAACGTAAACAGCAGCTCTGGTAGGACACAAGCTACAAAGCTGCATATGTATCTGAAAAAAGATAACATCAGAGAAGGGTCTCAAGATCCATCAAGTTAGGAAAAAAGGGTTGAATCTTGTGGCCAAAATCTTGTTAGAAAAATCAGTGGGGAACCATCAATATAGACATAGTCCTTCTCCTGGAGTGGCTGAAAGGTGGTGTAGAGAAGAAGCTGGACAAGATTGGATAAGTCATCTACAGCTATGGGGCAAAGAGATTTGGGGTGAAAAGCGAGCGCTGTAAGGTACTGAAGGAACCAGGTCATTCCAAGTCCAGAAGGCAAAGAGAGATTGAAAGGCTGGTGAAGAAAAGAAGGTGCATGACAAAACAGTGGAAGAATGCAGCAGAAGTGGAGAGGAAAGGACATGAGGCACTGTAAGGTGACATTAAGCAGCGTCCCTCAACGCTGAGAAGAGCTGAATGCTTGAGAAAGCAACAAAAGAAGGAGAGAACGAGGAGTGCCTTCTACAGAGATCCCTACAAGTTTGTGAAAGCCCTCTTCGTCAAGGAGAAATCTGGGACCCTCAAAGCTACCTTCAAAGACCTACTCCGATAACCAGAGGCACATGCCAGCCAGCATTCCGGGTGACATGCCACCAATCCAACCAGCTGAACACCAGATGGAAACAAGGCCCCCTACATAGAGCAAAGATAACATCAGAGCATAGTAAAGCGGGCAAGAGCATCATCAGCCCCTGGGCCCAATGGCGTTCCATATAGACTCTATAAGAGTACGCCGGGAGTATTGAGGTACCCCTGGAAGCTGAGAGTGGGAAAAATGAGTTATACCAAGGCATGGTGAAGGGCGGGAGGGATCCAGATTCCCAAAGAGAAGGATTCCTCAACCATCGACCAATTCCATCAGATCAGTCTCCTGAATGTGGGAGGAAAGATAATCTTCAGTGGTGTGGCTCAGAGGCTCGCAGCTTTCCTACAGAAGAACAACTGTTGACATCTCAGTGCTCAAAGCAGGGATAAGTGGATTCTCAGGCTGTCTGGAACACACAACTGTTATCTGGCACAAGATACAGACGACGAGGAAGGAGAAGAAAGACCTGCATGTGTTCTTCCTAGATCTCGCCAATGCCTTTGGATCTGTGCCGCATGAGATGTTGTGGACAGTGCTCAACTTCTTCCAAGAATCCACATGGATGGCATGACAACAATAAAAACAACACCTGTATGCACCAAACGCCTACTGGATAAACTCCAGAAAAACATTCAAGGGGCATGGATGGTAATCAAACTCAGCAAATCCCGTGGCATCTCTATTGTCAAAGGCCAGCTTGCTAATGCAAGGTTCCACGTCAACAACGAGCCAATACCAACAGTTAAGCCTGTCAAAAGTCTTGGCCACTGGTACAGTGCAAAGTTCAAAGATGGACCTTAAAGAGGTGGACTATTCCTTTAAAGCAAGGACATCACTAATTTGGAAGAATAGAGGGGCTTAACCCCTTGGGTCTATGGCGTGTGAATAAATCCATAGACCTGTGGTTTGATCGCCTGGGAGTACCCATTCTCCTTTACATGCTCCATTTAATTTTACTCTGCAAAGCAGCATGGTGACCATGGTTGATTTTCTTAACTGCTTTTAGGTAGCCTGGCCCGCCCTCCCAGTGACGTAACACCTTCAGGCAGCGTTGCTTCTCACTGGTCTAGCCAGCCACAATCTACACAGGGTTTCTGAGCTCCTGAAAGATCGGGAACTCCATCTACTTTGTCGAGAATCAATCAACTGTGCATCTCCAATGGCCCTCGTTAGAGGCATGTTCTAGGCAGTGATGTTACTCAGTCCTGTTACTCAAGCAGTTCCCGTCGCGTCACATACGTCAGAGGAAAGAGTTGTTCAAGCTTCAGTACAGCTTTTTCTGACATCGACCAGTAGCAAACTGAGGCATTTGAGGGAGGCCTCCAGTTTTGACCATGTCGGACAAGAATACCTGTTAACACCGATTACAATACCTTACTTTGGGTTTTCATTTTAAACTTGGTGGCGCTATACATGGAATGGGTGATCATGGGATAGGTTTACACGGCCCCTGAAGACAAGCATATAAAAAAAAAACTACGGTTCTTAAGATAATTGCAGAGAAATGTCCGGCCACCTGCTGTAAAATGTCATAAATCAATTTACTGTATGGCCCCCCATGGGCAGAATATCACAAAATTTGGCATGCATTCGGAAGGTGTCATAATGATCCGACACCTCCAATTCTGTGTGTCTTTTTCACAGATATTGACAGTTTATTTTAGCTACAGATGACTATGATAATAGATTTAATATTTTTTTGTTTCTAAAATGAGAAGAACATATCAGAAGTGGATTCCTTGTGTCAAACAAGGTAGAAAATGACATTATACACCAATTTAAGACTAAAAGAAACCTATATACAGCCTTTTTTGTATGCATACCAGCCATTTTTGATTGTATGCATACCAGCCACTAGGGGGTCTTCCCAACTTGTATCCATTGATTTTTGAAATCCTTAGGCCTATACCTAACACCCTGCCAAAAATCAAAAACTTGTCCAGAAGTGCACGATCTTCGCAAATTCCCTCCTGACTAGTAGGAGTAATGCCATGGCAGTTGTGCTGATCTGGGGCAGATGAGGTCAAGGCACCTTTTTTTCCCCAATCCTTGTTTGTTCTCAGAAAGGGTGAAAGTGAAAGAGGCATTGGTTACACAAACATCTCTATTCCAAAACCACTTCTTCTACTTTGCTCAGCCAATGAGGTGTTTTTGAAACTCAAGCATCAACTGTTTCCAGGGAGAGGATTAGTTTGTTTTTAAAGGGGACTTTAAAAACACTGAGATAAAAGTTGGCGTTTCACAACAGCACCCCTAGTGTTAGAATCTACTCATTACACCCAGTCACACACCCTTTCGGAAAGTCCCAAGGGACCACTTCACTTTTCTAAAGGCCGATGAATGCAAACAGTCACTTGTTGCTAGGTAAGGCTCCATCTCTATTTTGAAGAGGAACTTGAGGCAGAAAAAAAATGAGATCGCCAGTTATGTGACTCAACCGCACCCCCAGTGGTTCTGTTGTGTTACTATGAAGACCAGACGACCTGCAATCTTTTTTCTCCCTCTCTGGGAAAAAGCCCATACAATATGCAATTTTATTAGTACTTAAGAAAAATTCACAACATGAGTTTGTACTATTAGTTCTATTTTTGAAACAGACATAGACCTTTAGGGCAAATGAACTTCTCCTTTGCGCCCATAAAGGCTTGGGGCCAGCCCTATAATCTGTGTATGTTGTGTTTTTATTTGTTTGTTTATTTTTAATTCATTGACACAATATAAAACTAACTTTGGTAAAGTATTTTTTTTTTCATACTTCCATGCCATCAGGCTGATGGAACATTTGGTACTTGATGCCATCTAGTGGTTTCATTATATCACTGCTGAACAGTAAATGGAACTCTGGCAGGATGCTCTCATTCAGGCCAAAAATTATTTTCCATTCAGAAATGAGTGAGACAAGTACTACAAAACTTATAACTACTGTATAAGTACAAGAGATAGGATATAAACATAGAGATATATGCATTTTTATTTCCATGGTATAAAATATGGTATGTTCAGATGGTATGTTATGGGTCCGTGTACTTTTTCGTTCATTCATTATTCTATTTTGGAATGAAAGATGAAATTGAAAAAAGGGTGCAACTTCTTATCTTGTTTAAAGCCATACAGGCAGAAATGGCTGTATTTGGTTTTCTGCATGTGTTGTCTCATACCATAATAGTATTATAAGAAATTACAACATTTTTGATCGTTTTGATCGTATTTGTTTATTAATTTATTGACATTTATTTGACTGACCCTTCTGTTTACCCGGAGGGAAAGTTTGCAGCCTGAGTCGCACCAGAAAAGGTCTAGCTAGCGACCATACGAGGCATAGCCTACGCAAAGACGCTCCAGACGAAGCCAGAGACATAGGGCCTAACAGAAAAATAATAGAGTGAATTCTTTAGCTGGCAAGTTTATTGATGCTTATTGAGTTGGTCTACCCTTCCTGTCCTCTGTCCCTACTCAATATTGTGGTGGCGCTTGCATGCGTGAATTCTTTAGCTGGCAAGTTTATTGATGAGCGCGCGCTCTTGCTCTTCATACCACTGTTTTACGCACATTTAATACACATTTCTCTTTGATGTATTTGGGGCATTATCGTTGGGAAGCCGTAGACTACACAGGTAAAGGCTGGAGATGAGCTGGGAAGCTGATGGAACATGCTGATAATCAGAGCTGTCAAAATCCTTTCTCAATCACAGTTGGTCTACCCTTCCCGTCCTCTGTCCCTACTCAATATTGTGATGGCGCTTGCATGCGCTTCACGAGGTTGTGAGCGTCACAAAATATTATTTGCACACTCATCACAGATCAAACACATCTTTTGAAGTGTAGCAACGTTCCGGAATAGTGTTGCAACAATGCTTGCAAAGTTGGTATTTGCCTCAAAATAAACCATGTGATAAAAACTCAATCACCTACTTCCAGAATTACTTCCATTATCGGTGCTTAACAAACCAAAGACGCAATTCAGATGGACGTTTTTCTTTATTGCGTCTCTCTTTTTCTCGGATTCAGCGTTTCCTTTTCAGTGCCTAAAAGATATCAAAACATGGCGCTTGGTTCCATTTCATATTCAAGCGTAAAACACCATAAACGAGTCCTTATTCCTTTCTCGTGCGACATCCAAAATAGAATAATGAATGAACGAAAAAGTACACGGACCGTTATGGGTCCGTGTACTTTTTCGTTCATTCATTATTCTATTTTGGAATGAAAGATGAAATTGGAAAAAGGGTGCAACTTCTTGTCTTGTACAAAGCCATACACGCAGAAATGGCTGTATTTGGTTTTCTGCATGTGTTGTCTCATACCATAATAGTATTATAAGAAATTACAACATTTTTGATCGTTTTTCAATGTATTTGTTGATTCATTTATTGAAATTCATTTGACTGACCCTTCCGTTTACCCGGAAGGAAAGTTTGCAGAGTCACACCAGAAAAGGTCTAGTTAGCTGGCGACCATACGAGGCATACGCAAAGACGCTCCAGACGTAGCCGGAGCCAAAGACATAACAGAAAAATAATAGTGTAGGCTATTCTTTAGCTGGCAAGTTCACTAATGAGCTGAAGCGCGCGCACTTGCTCTTCATACCACTGTTTTACGCACTTTTAATGCACATTTCTCTTTGATATATTTGGGGCATTATCGTTGGGAAGCCATGTGTCCATGTAGACTACATACACAGGTAAAGGCTGGAGATGAGCAGGGAAGCTGATGGAAGATGCTGATAATCAGAGCTGTCAAAATCCTTTCTCAATCACAGTTGGTCTACCCTTCCCGTCCTCTGTCCTACTCAATATTGTGGTGGCGCTTGCATGCACTTGCTTGTGGCGCTTGCTTGCTATATGCAACCATCTCACGAGGTTGTGAGCATCACAAAATTTTATTCGCACACTCATCACAAATCAATCACATCTTTTGAGGTGTAGCAACGTTCCGGAATACTGTTGCAACAATGCTTGCAAAGTCGGTATTTGCCTCCAAATAAACCAAAAAACTTAACCACCTACTTCCAGAATTACTTCCAAGTCATCCGAATTCTGGGTGCTTAACAAACCAAAGACGCAATTCAGATGGATGTTTTTCTTTATTGCTATTCTCTTTTTTCTAGGATTCAGCGTTTCATTTTCAGTTCCTAAACGATATCAAAACATGGCGCTTGTTTCCATTTCATAAGTGATATTCAAGCGTAAAACACCATAAACGAGTCCTTATTCATTTCTCGTGCGACTTCCAAAATAGAATAATGAATGAACGAAAAAGTACACAGACCCGCTTTGCAGTGCTTTGATCCATTTTTAGAATTCACATGAAAAAGATGAAAATTGGGTTCAAAACTTCAATTTTCCATTTTTCAGACAACTCAGATAATAGATAATTGGTGCTTTTTGTGTATTTCATTGTTGTTTAATGGTTGTTTTTGAGGGAGTGGGTAGTTGAATTTGACAACAAAGTAAAAATGAGTCAATATTTCAATTTTCTGTTTCCGCGCCGTGGTTGGACTGAACCAAGCGCGCGGAGGGATGTCTTGGTTCAGGTAGCGCCAGTTGTCTTTTGTAGAGAGAGTGTAGCTGTCGCTGAAATGGGCCAATATCTTGGGTAAATTAATATTTTTGTGTTAAGGTATTTTCTTATATAAAAAGGGTAAATAGTAAATTGTAATGTCATTATATTGTGATTTTGATCTGAAATAGCGTCACCTAGTGGTCATGATGGGGAATAGCACAGTAATTGCAATAAAAAGTTTGGGCCTAGTCATGTGATTGACGCTATGACCTGCTGGGTAAATGTGTTTTGGAGCTATGGAGCTCATGGTGTAAAGATGTGTACAAGAGTTCGAGAGTAAAGCCTTAGCAGCTCCTGATATTCCGGTCAGAAGGCGCACACGGTATGAGTAATATGTTATTTATTGTGTATTTTATGTATATTTCATGTATACTTTCAGTTTCATTCACGGACATTTATAAGAAATTAATATTGGCCAAGATGTGATATTAAGATGTCATATTTATTTTATTTCAGTTTTTCACGGTGTTTTGGAGGTGTTTGAGGTCAAAATGCGTACTTCAATGTGTGAAAGAAAGACAATAAAACTCAGTCAAACATCAGTTGGAACCGTGCTTTTTATCTGACCAGAAGAATAGCTTTGGGAGCAGCTACAGTGAAAAACGTGAGCCAGTGACAAACGTGTTCACGGAGCAGTGATAAACGTTAGCCAAGTGAAAGACATGTTCATCCGTGAGCCAAGAAATGCCAGCCAGGGGAAAACGTGGTTATTGAAGTGAAGAAACGCCGAGATGGGTCACGCATTGACCATGCGAGGGATGTCTGCGCCATGTAGTGAGAGCATGTTCGTGCAGTGAAACCCGGGCTGACAACGGATTCGACGGATGGAAGAGGAAACGTGACGGATGGAAGAAAAGACCGTATGGTGGAGAAAGACCATCGATGGAAGTGGAGGACGTAGCTATCCACGAAAAGGAGCAACGAGATTGGCCAGCTGTCCTGTGAAGAGCCATGGGCCCGCATCTGCGAAAGACTGTCGGCATTGAGGGCCTGCGTGAGGATCTGCCTACTTGTTCGAGCATGCATCCAGCGCGTCACCACGAGCTGCCGTCCTGCGTGGAAGTGAAACCAAGCGCAAGAAGAAGACGGTGCTGCAGTTGCTGCTAGGTGCCACAGGGAAGCAATAACGCGACAAGTATGGACAATTGACGAATATTAATCCAAGGAAACAGGTCAGACTGTATATTTTCCGTTTTCAGTTGATTGAACGAAATATTTCTTGAACTTTTGAACTGTTGAAGTTTATTGAAAAAAAAAGGACAATTGCATTTGACAATTTGTAAATTGAAAAGAATACCTAATGTTTGCATTCAACATGTTTTGCATTTGAAATTGTGTGTTTTCATGGCAGTTTAATGGTCATGGTTGTTAGATTGACATTTCATTCAGCCATTTAATATTACCATTTGTTGTTAGAGTAATTCAGCAAAATGGAAGAGTGCAGACCAGATACTCGTGTACTAGAGGGAGTACTAGAGGCTTTGGAAAATGAAAAGAAGGATTTAGAAGAAAAATTAGAAACTGAAATAGAAGAGTTAGAGCAGCAGCAAATTGAAGAACGTATAGCTGAAATTGAAACAGATCTTAAAATCCACAAAATAGGGCTCAAGGAGCCAGAACCTCAAACTGAATTGAGGCGGTCAGAAAGAGAGAAATACCCTACTGAAAAGGGACTTGAATACATAAAAGAAGAGAGTGCAAAGAAGGAAAAAAGGTTTATGTTTACATATGTCAACTTTAAGGCAGAAGTTCAGTATATTAGAACTAAATTAAAGGAGAAATGCTCTAAAGCAGAATTAGGAGACATGATTCAAGCTTTAGATAAATATGAGCCAGAATTAAAGCAGGAATATGAGAGCTTGCGCACATTGACCACACCATCTCAAGATATTAGGAGAAGAATGGACAGCTGCACTTCAGTGACTACTGAACTAATTGAGCTCCTGAAGAAACGCTACTCAGAAGCAGATAAAGAATTTGAGCCAGAGACTATGAAAGAAGCACTCCTGAAATTACTTCAGAGAGAAGATGCCAGGTCGATTTATGGTTCAACTGTGTCAAGAGCTGCAAGGGGTAGTGTGCAAGGTAGCCAGGTGTCACTGAAGAAGGCAGAGGTGGCTGCGCGATTGGCATCGAAACGTGCTGAAATTACCAGAGAACAGGAAATAGCTGCACAGAGAAAAGAGGTGTTAGCCCAACAAGAGAGGTTAAAAATGATGGAAGATCGAAGGGACCTTGAAGCAATGGAGGCTGAATACCAGGTGTATGCTGAAGAGGAATTAAAATATAATGCTGAAATAGGAGATACAAGAGAAATATTGACACTCCCTCCCAGTCAGTTTCCAATACAGCAACCTAGCATTCCATGTGCTCAAGCACCCCAAGATCGTCCAAGCCTGCTTAGCTCTGAAAGCAAAGTAGCACCCACTTCAAATGAAGCCTCACTGGTTCAAGCCTTAAAAGAGTCCCTGGTAATGACTAGACTGCCTGCACCAGAGCCATTCACGTTTACAGGAGACCCACTCAAATTCACTGAGTGGCGAACTAGCTTCAAAGCCTTAATTGAAACCAGTTGCTCAAACACAGCGCACAGACTCTTCTATTTGAAAAAATACATTAGTGGAGAAGCGCTTTGTGTGTTAGAAGGAACATTCTATAGAAGCGACGAAGAAGCTTACTCTCAGGCTTGGGAGGCCTTGAACAAACGTTATGGCCATCCTTTTATTGTTCAAAGAGCATTCCGAGGAAAGTTGAGTAATTGGCCAAAAATAGGACCTAAAGAATCTCTGAAGTTGAGAGAATTTAGTGATTTCCTCATCTCCTGCAAGAATGCAATGCCTCATGTTGCTGGTCTAAGGGTGTTAGACGATTGTGAGGAAAATCAAAAATTGCTACAGAAGCTTCCTGACTGGCTAACCACCCGCTGGAACCGGCATGTGACTAGAGCATTAGATCAAGAGAAAGCATATCCTGGCTTTGAGGAGTTTTCAAGGTTTGTGGCAGAAGAGGCACGCATTGCGTGTAATCCCGTCTCATCTCTCCATGCATTGAAGCACATAGATGAGAAAACGGTGAAAGAACAGAAGCGTGCCAAGGCCAACACTCTGGTGACATCAGCTAAGGTGTCACAGAAAGAAAACCCCTCTGTAAAAGACTCAAGCTCGTCAGTAGGTGCTACAGTCAACACTCCTGCTGCTCAACCCAAGAAGCCAATAGAATGTGTCTGCTGTAAAGAAAATCACTTTATCTACAAATGTGAAAAATTCGCAGCAATGTCTCTTGAAGAGAGGAAAAGATTTGTAATCAGCAACAACATGTGCTTTGGTTGCCTCAGAGTTGGCCATGTTGCCAAAAACTGTCGAAAGAGAGCTACATGTAACATCTGCAGGCGTAATCACCCATCTCCGCTTCATGAGGAGCAGATGCCAGGTGAAAAGCCAGAAGAGCCACCGCAAAAGGAAAGTTCTTCCACTAACTTATGCAGTGTGAGAATAGACAGTGGTGATCGCACATCGATGATCGTCCCTGTGTGGCTTTCTAGCGCAGCTAATGATAGCACCGAAATCTTGGTGTATGCGTTGCTAGACACGCAAAGCAGCAATACCTTCATAGACCAAGATGTTTGCCAAAAAATTCAAGCTCACACCGAACCTGTCAAATTGAAGTTGTCTACGATGACTGACAAGAGTTCAATAGTGAATTGCCATAGAGCTGTTGGACTGATGGTGAGAGGGTTTCATTCACAAGAGTGCATAGAGCTACCACCAGCGTACACGCAGGAGTACATCCCGCTAGAGAAGAATAGTATTCCAACGCGTGACACAGCAACAAGGTGGGTCCATCTTCTCAGCGTGGCCGAAGAGATGCCAGACCTTTTGGACTGTCCTGTAGGACTCCTAATTGGCTATGACTGCGCAAGGGCTCTGAAGCCAAAGGAAGTGGTATCAGGGGAAGAGCATGAACCCTATGCAGTCAAGACGGCGCTCGGCTGGAGTATAGTTGGAGCCACTATGCCTTGTAGAAGCACAAGAGATGAGACTGGATTTTGCCATCGCATTTCAGTGAAAGAACTTCCTCCCATCACACCCGCCTCTGTGATTAAAGCATTAGAGACAGACTTTCTGGACACAAACTCCAAGGACAAGACGATTTCTCAAGAAGATATTCAATTTCTCCACATGTTGAATGAGAAAGTCAAGCACAATGAAGAAGGACATCTGGAGATGCCTCTACCATTCAGAGAGCGTCCTCAGCTTCCGAATAATAAACAGCTTGCCACAGTGCGTCTAAAGCATTTGAAAAGAAAAATGGAAAAGAGTCCTAAATACAAAGAGGATTACATAAAATTCATGGACAATGTCTTTAGAGATGGAGATGCAGAAGAGGCTAGCGCGGCTCCTAAAGAAGGCAACACATGGTACATTCCGCACCACGGGGTGTATCACCCTAGGAAGCCTGAAAAAATTAGAGTCGTGTTTGACTGCTCCGCCAAATTTGAAGGCACCTCTCTAAATGACCACCTTCTCACAGGCCCAGATTTAACAAACACTCTGACTGGAGTCCTGTGTAGATTTCGTCAGCACAAGATCGCAATTAATTGTGATGTGGAAAAAATGTTTCATCGCTTTCACGTCAGCCCAGAAGATCGGGAATTCTTGAGATTTCTGTGGTGGGACGATGGAAACATGGAAAGCGAGCCCAAAGAATACCACATGCGAGTGCATATATTCGGTGCCGCATCATCACCGGGATGTGCTAATTATGGCATGAAACACCTTGCCAGGAAATATGAGAAGGACTATCCACTTGCAGCAAGCTTTATTTGCAAGAATTTTTACGTGGATGATGGGTTAGTCAGCGTTGATTCTGTTGAAAAGGCCAACCAACTCATCAGTGAAGCACGAGAAGTCTGTAGTAAGGGACAGCTGCGTTTACACAAATTTGTCTCCAATAACAGAGAAGTTTTGGATAGCATACCAGAGAGTGAACGCGCTAATGCTGTGAAAGATGTGAACCTGAACTACAGTGAGCTTCCAATGCAGAGTGTACTTGGAGTCAAGTGGAACGTTGAGATGGATGCATTTTCATTCAATGTCGTCCTCAAAGAAAAGGCAGCCACCAGGAGAGGAATCCTATCCACCGTCGCCAGTGTTTACGACCCATTGGGATTTCTCGCTCCTTACCTGTTGAATGGCAAAAGAGTGCTGCAAGAAATGTGCAGACGGGGTGTGGGATGGGACGAACCTGTTCCCCCTGAATTGAAACCAAGATGGGAAGCATGGCTCAATGATTTCATGAATCTTGAAAAAATTGAAATACCAAGATGCTTCATTCCTGACAACTTTGGCACAATCCGAAAAATTGAGCTGCATCATTTCTCAGATGCCAGCACTAATGGCTATGGGCAATGTTCATATATCAGAATTGTTGCAGATGAGAAAGTGCACTGTGCCTTGGTTATGGGTAAGGCCAGAGTGGCACTCCGTAAAAGTTGTCAGCATTCCCCGCCTTGAGCTCACTGCAGCTACAGTTTCTGCTGCGGTTAGCAGTGTTCTCCGAGAAGAGCTGGAGTTGGACATAGACGAAGAATTTTTCTGGACTGATTCGCGGGTGGTGCTTGGATACATCAAAAATGACGCAAGGCGCTTTCATGTGTTCGTCGCCAACCGAGTACAGAAAATAAGAGACAACACAGATCCAGCCCAGTGGTTCTATGTCGAAACTAGCCAAAATCCAGCTGACCATTCTTCAAGGGGGCTCAAGGTGGCAGACCTGCTGGGTTCGAATTGGCTGAGAGGACCTGAAGGGTTCGAGTTATGATTCCATCTTCGTGGGAGCCCATGAATTAATTGCGGGGGGGGGGGGGGGGGGGGTGTATGGGATGTTTTTTTTTTTTTTTTTTCGTTCTCCAGTCTGCGCAACTGCGGATGAGTTCGGTAAAGGCTTTGCGGACTTTTGAAAGTAATGGGAAGCAAGCACTGACCTTACAATGTGAGAAGTTGACAATGTCTCTCTCTATCTCTCTCTCCGGACCTCTGGCTGAATGTTATGCATAACGGTGAACTGGCACTTATTAATTTCGGTGAATATGCTACTTGCGCGAAATCCTCGATAAAGTTTACATTATGCGCAGCATGATCGGAATAGCCTGGTTAAAGCAATATCTAGGAGAGAGGTTGACCTAGGGAGAGCCGCGCATTATCTTACTATCTGGAGCTACAGTAGGCCTATGTTTGGCTTTATTGAAGTAGGCTGAAACCGAAATAAGCAAGCGGCCACATTTTCAGTGGCATTGTAACGGAGTGTGTCCGGCGGGTGGTAGACTCAAGGCATGGAAACGGAATAATGCAGACGTCTTTCTTTTATTTTATATTATGCCACCGGCGGGGTGCATAACATAACAAATTAACAAACAAACTAAACAAACAAAACACTGATCAAACTGAAAATAATCAGGGGCAAGGCCCACAAACTAGGCAATATAACATACCATCATTAGATCCTCTCGCGTCAGAGGCAAACCCCGACTGTTACGCACGGTAACTATCGGTCACAACCAAATCATGGTTTACAATCAATTAAGACATTGATTTGTGTTTACAACCTATACATTGCAACTGCGCAAGCATACCGTGCCCCTTTATCATCAGAGAACATAATAACAGCATGCCAATAAGGCAATAACACAAAAAGAAAAGATGATCAAAAACACCCCTGTAACAAGCGCTTGGGCGCTCGCAACTCCATAAAAAGGTTCCACCTCCCATAGCTCGGTTTGATCCCCGCTTATGATAACTTTATTTGTCAGTAAAATATTATACTATTGTATTGTCAGAGCCCCCACAGATGTTTGAGTTTGCTGCTTTCATGGGAGCCAGACCTCTCTCTATGGGAGCTCAGCTCCCACTGGCTCCCACCTAACTCGAGCCCTGGTAAACAGTCGTCCGCTCACCACGGATACCATCAATGATCCTAAAAGTGTTGAGCCTTTAACGCCAAACCATTTGCTCACAATGAAGACAGTTGTACCTCTTCCACCACCAGGCAATTTTGTGAAAAGAAGACTTGTATGCCAGGAAAAGGTGGCGAAGAGTCCAATACTTATCTGAGCAATTCTGGAGCAGGTGGCGTAAGGAATACCTGGCCAACATAAGCCTCAGACAACAATGGCATGTACCCAGACGGAATGTGAGAGTGGGAGACATTGTCATTGTCAAAGAAGACAACATTCCCAGGAACGAATGGAGACTTGCCAGAGTTGTTGAAGCAAGAAAGGACGATGATGGTCTGGTGCGCAAGGTCAAAATTCAAATAGGACAAAGTAAATTAGGAAAGAGAGGTGAGCGCCTAACGCAACCAACCTTTCTTGAGCGTCCAATTCAAAAACTAGTGGTGCTAGTTGAGGAGAGTTCATAGTGTAGTGTCAAAATAGCACTTAGTACTTACTTGTCAGGCTATATTGTTAATAGTTGTGAAGAATATATCCTATTTGGGGAAAATTACCAGATTTATTTGATTGGTTTAAAATAATGGTAACATAAATCTTTGTAATTTTGGTGGCAGTGTAGCTGTCGCTGAAATGGGCCAATATCTTGGGTAAATTAATATTTTTGTGTTAAGGTATTTTCTTATATAAAAAGGGTAAATAGTAAATTGTAATGTCATTATATTGTGATTTTGATCTGAAATAGCGTCACCTAGTGGTCATGATGGGGAATAGCACAGTAATTGCAATAAAAAGTTTGGGCCTAGTCATGTGATTGACGCTATGACCTGCTGGGTAAATGTGCGTTCCGTCTTTTGGAGCTATGGAGCTCATGGTGTAAAGATGTGTACAAGAGTTCGAGAGTAAAGCCTTAGCAGCTCCTGATATTCCGGTCAGAAGGCGCACACGGTATGAGTAATATGTTATTTATTGTGTATTTTATGTATATTTCATGTATACTTTCAGTTTCATTCACGGACATTTATAAGAAATTAATATTGGCCAAGATGTGATATTAAGATGTCATATTTATTTTATTTCAGTTTTTCACGGTGTTTTGAAGGTGTTTGAGGTCAAAATGCGTACTTCAATGTGTGAAAGAAAGACAATAAAACTCAGTCAAACATCAGTTGGAACCGTGCTTTTTATCTGACCAGAAGAATAGCTTTGGGAGCAGCTACAGTAACCAATCTAATCTTTAATTTAAAATTACACTAGCTGCTAACATTCAAACTTGTGACTACTGCAGCCAATGTAGCCACTAATATATCTGCTGCTGATATATCGTACATCTCTAGCAACCAGAAATGTCCAAACTGAGACTTCTCTACCGCTCAAGTCTGTGTGTGTGTGTGTGTGTGTGTGTGTGTGTGTGTGTGTGTGTGTGTGTGTGTGTGTGTGTGATGCAGTTACAGGGAGAAGGCTCTGCAGGATGCTGCTGTGGTGGCCAAACATGTGGAGTCGCTGCTGCAGTCGGTTGGAAAGGTACCCTCTCTCTCTCTCTCTCTGCCTGGGCTGATGTTTTAGTTTTTACTTGTGCGTGTGAGAAACACTTTTATCTGACGTCTCCTCTCTGTGCTGCCTTGAAGTTTGGTACGATATGGAGCATAGCTGAGCTATTTTGGGAGACAGACAGGGCAACATCAGGGAGAGATGGAAGGAAGAGCTATTTATACAGTTTTAGGATAATAAAGTCTACTTTCTATTCTTTCTCTTTTGCACACTCTCTCTCTCTCTCTCTCTCTCTCTCTCTCTCTCTCTCTCTCTCTCTCTCTCTCTCTCTCTCTCTCTCTCTCTCTCTCTCTCTCTCCCTCTCTCCCTCTCTCTCTCTCTCTGAAAGCCTACAGAGAGCATTGCTGAGCAGGAAATCAAGTTATTCTGTAAGTATGGCTCTTGATACAGACACACGGCTATGCTCTGACTTTCGCACATGAGCACACACACTTATGCTTATACACATGCACGCACACACACACGCATGCAAAACATGCTCTTACCAACCTAGAGAGGAGTGACGGGAATGGCTTCTCTGTCGTCCATGTTTTTAAGTAGTTTAGTGCTAACCTAAAGCATGCTGTCGATCAGGTGGCCTGTGATCTGCATTTCCCCTCTAATATAATATGGCCGATATCACACGCCTGGCAGAAGGATGCCAACTGGGCTTTGAAAAACACTCTCACACTCACACACTCTCTGCGCACATTTGACGCATGCAAGCTGCATGCAGAAGAGTTGTTGTTGTTGTTGTTGTTGTTGTTGTTGTTGGGAGAGAGGGGCATGACTTAGCTGTGCTGTGTTGTGCTGAAGCTCTTAACTGGTTTAGGGATAACCTAAGGCATGCTGTAGATCAGGTGCCCCCTGGCCGACTCGCCCATTGAAGTTGTGTAACCACATCTAATGTAATAGGACCAATATCACAAGCTGGGCAGAATGAGGTACCTACAAAATGACATATTCAGAGATGTAGACATTCACTCTCACCACACACACACACACACACACACACACACACACACACACACACACACACACACACACACACACACACACACATTCACACAGACATGTGCATGTATACTGTACATACACATGAACTCGGTGTGCTGCTTAAAGGAATACTCCACCTGGAGTTACATATATGGATTAAAGCATTTTGGTCTCAGTGCATGCATTTTCCTAGTCTGGCAACCAAAATTTTACCCTCTTCTTAACCTAGGCGCTGGAATGTAATGTAGCCAGATAGCAACTCTTTGGCAACATTGCAATCCAGCAGTTATGCTAAGTTAAGATAAAATTCTGGTTGCCTAGGGGTACATATGTGGGTAAATGATTTTACCCACATATGTAACTCCAGGTAAGACTGTGAATAACTACCGTAACCCTAACCAGAACGCCCTCAACCTGCACCGTTGAGGACCAGTATCTGTAAACCAGAATCAGAGGGCAGATTCCCTCAAATGTGGTTCATATTGTATCAGTGGTTCCAGGTTTCTATTGTCATTAGTAATGCCCATTTGATCCGGAGTGTTTTATGTGTTTTGATCCGCTGTTTTATACTGCTAAGCGCTACTGAAAGCCACCTCAATGATCGAATGTTGTGCATGGTAGACCGAGTTTGCGAAACGGCAGCAAACAGTAACTGAATGAGGCATGTCAAGAACGAAACCTAACCTTTATTTTGAAATGCCCCATTCTCTTACTGTTAGCTGCCGTTTCGCTATCTCGGTCTACTTTGCATGAAATTCAGTGATTGAGGTGGCTATCAATAGCGCTTGGCACTATCAAACAGTTGGACTACGTGTTGATTCACGCCGGATTTTTCCTTTACCAAAGATTCCCGACGAGACTGGCTGCAACGTTCTAAAAACCAGCAACGTTCCAAAACGTTCAATTGTAAAAACGCCTCATCTCGTTGCAGATCTTCTGTCTGAACTGTGAATGAGTTACTGATGCTACCTGTTTTCCTCAGGTAAGAATGCAGCCTTCCTGAGAGTGGTGCGCTGCAGGTCTCTAGCGGATGAGTACGGTGTGGAGACTTTCAACAAAGATGAGATCAGTAAGTAAGCTCTCCTCTTGTGTGTGTGTTTGTGTGTGGATTATAATGGGAGTGTGTGTTTGTGTGTTTGCTTGTTTGTTTGAATGAGAGCTAATGTTGTGTTTGTGCTAAGGAGCCCTCATTATGTATTAATCTATATTTACACGAATATTGTTTGTGCCTGCCGGTGTAGCTCTAGCTCCATGTTTCTCATAGCCATTGTTGCCTGGGTGTTTGATGTGGGGCACATACTGTATGTGGTCTGTGCTGGATCCAGTATGGCGTGTGGGTGGGCCCAGAGGAAGGATGCTCTAGATCCACACACTTCCTACTGCATGTACATGCATTACTGCAGCACAGACCTGCTGGCCAGAGTTCTGCACACATCCTATTGTATGCACACACATGTGCCTCACTGCAGCACAGATAGGACCTACTAGTGATGCTGTAGATCCAGATCCAGAAAGTGTATAAACACACCATGTAGAATACTATATTATGGAGAGTAGCCTACCTTGGCATGATTATGCCACCAACTCAATGTGTAGTATGAACCCCCCACTCGTGTAATTTGCCCTAGAAAGCGTTTCACTCCAGGTTATTCCTTTAACTTAATGAGTAATAAGCTGCGAACCAGCACTTTTACCCACAGCATAGGTTACTTGGCAAACTATTCACTGTACCATTTATGTGAAATGATTGACAGTGAGTTTAGAGTTTAGAAAGACCTGTCGTGGTGGTCAAGTCCGGACGTAATAATCTGAGTGCTAATCTGTGTGTGTGTGTGTGTGTGTGTGTGTGTGTGTGTGTGTGTGTGTGTGTAGCTTCCAGCATGGACAACCCTGACCATGAGATGGTCCTCTACCTGATGCTCCGCTCTATTGACCGATTCTATCAGCAACACTCCCGTTACCCAGGTAACCACCACCGCCATTCTAGTGCTTTAAGCTGTTCAGTTATATCATGTTTAGGAGGAGTGTATCAGACTGGCCATGTCATCTGGGCATGTCCTCATTCTGTGTGTGTGTGTGTGTGTGTGTGTGTGTGTGTGTGTGTGTGTGTGTTTGTGTGTGTGTGCACACAACACAACATACACTACAACACAACATACACAACACAACATACACTACAACATACAACAGCAAGGAGACTTCTCCTAAACGTCAAACAGACACACACATCACAACATTGGACTGGACTCAGGATGCAGGGGAAGTTAGCATGCCTTGGCTTTGCTGACCACTCTGTCTCCCACTCTATCTACAAAAATGCTGCCATAGGAGCGGACATTCTACATTTTACAGTTAAAGCCAGGCTGCAGGTGCTACACACAAAATACAATCTGGCACTATGGTACCCTGCAAACCACCAACCACACTGCATAATGCACACAAACCCCCACCAGCATTTCGAATCAGTCGCCCACATTCTAAATGGTTGCACCATGTACAAAGGACTTTACACTGCACGCCACGACCGCATTGTGGACTTGGCCACTAACACTTTAAAGGAAATACACTCACACACCACTGTGTACAAACATTCCCGGGTGAGAGCAGACTGCTTTCACTGTGCCAATGATGTGTTTAGTAACATTCCTAACACTCCTGGACATTGTCTTTCTGGATGAGGACAGGAGAGAGGTGCTGTTGTGTGAGATAGGCTGTGTATTTGACCTGTATATGGACATTGGCTTCTATGAAAAACTGAACAAATACCAACCAATCTGTGCAAGGATCAATGACATAGGTTTTAAATGTAAACTGATTGTTTTAATCTTTGGCAGTGTGGGGCATGTCCATAAATGTACTGTCAGTGGGCTAAGACTGGCAGGGCTTTCAAAAGCAAGAGCTAAACAACTGGCCAAATTCTGCTCTATTTCAGCTATAATAGGCAGTCTTGCTGTGTGGCGTAGGCAATGTTTTCTGTATCCCTGAGTGCCGAAGCTTACTATCTCTGATATATTTGAATCCTTTCTGTACAAATGTAATTGGTGGATTCAAA
>JAODXP020000023.1:15942938-15977814 GCA_027497455.2 Sardinella longiceps
TGTTTCAGACCAAATTTGACAGAAGAATTTACAGCAACATTTTATTTGACGGGTGAGTACATTCATAGCAGCTCTTCTCAATGCATGACTATTCAACACATTCCATGCAGAATGATGGTAACTTTTCAAAATAAAGTCCCAATGTCTCAACTGTAAGTGTTCATGCATACATCATAGCTTGTATAGTAAAAGTGACATTTTAAATATATATCTTGGAGAGGATCACATGTTTAATCATTTTAATATGAAAAGGCCTTTGGAAATAACATGAAGTATTTTGTAAGTTATGCTATTCAATTAACCTTAATCTTCTGCTTTGTAACATGAAATAAGCTCAAAACGAAAATGGTAATGTTGCTTTGACGTTGGACTTTTATTTTAGTTACTGTCATTTATCCTTTCTACATTTCTCGAAGGTCGATTTATGAGAAGAGCTGTCATGAATGTCTTATGTATTCACCTGTAAAATGTTACAGAATTTATGGAGGAGTATTATGAAACAGCACAGAATACCAAAGTCAGGGATAGAGGGAGTGGCAAGCCATTTACAACTCTCTCTCTCTCTCTCTCTCTCTCTCTCTCTCTCTCTCTCTCTCTCTCTCTCTCTCTCTCTCTCTCTCTCTCTCTCTCTCTCTCTCTCTCTCCTTCTTCTCCAGTGGAGAGATTGTCTATGAGGAATCGTTCTGCTGTCGGTCGTTTCCCAGAAGTCACACTCAGCTTACGGGATGAGGAGCTGGATGAGGTGGAGCTGGTGGATGAGGAAAAGGAGCAGCAAGAGGGGGCGTGCCGACGATGGTTCCGGAAGATGTGCCCCTGCTGTTGTCGTGCACAGAGTGAGAGTGAGTCGGAAGACCCAGAGCCCCACGTAGGCGAGCCTGACGGGCCTCCACCCACAGAGAACGGTGGCGACGAGAAACCCCCAGTTGGAGGCCTTGAACTAGAAGGTAAATATTTACGACCCTCCCCCCAGCACACATGTAGACACACACACATAGATAAAGTAATGACATCAATGTGTATTGTTTCAGAGGAAATTGGGATGCAGGCTACTTATTACAGTTTTATATAACATCTGTTTGCATCGACAGAAATGTGATGTTAGAAACTTGATTATGTCGAGTCCAAGTCATACACTGAATTATTGTTATAATTATTGGGAGTACCATTTCCCAATGAGGATTCTGTTGCTTTGAGGTCTAAATATCAGTTTATGTGTTCTTTGTGTGTGTGTGTGTGTGTATGTGTGTGTGTGTGTGTGTGTGACAGTACTTTTACTTTCAGTACGCTCAGTAGACCTCCTCAAGTCAAAGACGGGGCAGAATCGCAAAGAACATCACACAGACAGTTATCATGGTGATCACCTTATAATCCGTAGAGGACAGACTTTCATGATGTGGATTGAATTCTCACGACCATACGACCCCAAGACAGACAAGTTGCACCTGGAGTTAAAGACAGGTAAGCATGTGACTGTGTGTGTGTGTGTGTGTGTGTGTGTGTGTGTTTGCGTGCCTGCCCTGAACTATTTTTAGCCAAAAACACATTTATTTTAATCATCTATTGCCCTCTCCTCTCCATGCCTATCCTCTAGTCTTTACTGTAGTTTCTCCCACTCACCTGATATTAGAACCTCTTTAACAGCATAAAAACTTTATAGCTTCTGAGCAGTGCGGCCATTTTTATTTGAGTCTCATGCCACATGATGTTTTCCCCCCTCTTCTCCATGGCAACTGTGGTCACGGGGAAGCTGTGGTGCCCCAGGGCTGTCTAATCTTCAGACAGTCGGTAATACTCCCCTTTCACTACTGATTCATTACCACATTCAACCACTATTCCAGAACACTCCCTCAATATAGCTGCCCCTCTGTCTCCCCCCACGCACAACCATGCTCCATGCCCTCCCTACTTCTCCCTCATCTAGCATTTAGCCTAGGAGACACAGTCCAAAAGACAGATTTTAAGCCGCTTGTTGTGAATACCAGTGTATAGGCCTTAATGGCATACAAACAGCTAAATGATAACTTTTAAAAGATTCTCATAGCCTAAATAATAAGGCTGCTGAAAAGTAAAGTGTGCTGCCACCCAAAATACACAACAAATCCAGTTGATTTAGATATCCAATTCAGGCAGTATGTACTGCACTGGTATGTCTGAGATGATTATATGGTTGTGTTGACATGGAAATTGCCTCATGGCATGAGGAAGATGATGTTATGATCACTATGTGGTTATTATTAAGTAGGCTATGTATCCAGTATGACTATTTTTGTTGTTCTATTTTAAAGTACATTTTGCCACTGTGGACTCAATAAAACTATCCTGTGGTTACCTTTAGGCACGGAAATCAGATTTTCTGACAGATAGTCCATGCATGTTCACTTAGCCAACCACAGCAGTCCACTCTACTTGTAGGAGAGTAGCACCAGTTAAGGTACTGTAGGCCTAATTCTTTTATCAGGCCACCGTGAAGTCACTCAGAGATATGATTGGCAGTGCAGGAAATGACTTGTACGGGAGAAATGTGATCAGACAATAGCTTTGTGGGCACCTAGAGTACATTTTTGGGATTAGTAACGTCTTTTAAGTGACGTCACAAAAAAGATGTTTACATTTCGTCATTTGCTCCTGGTTGTGAACCAGTTTATCACCACCAGTGAGGTCTGGAAGATTTTGGCGTGTGTGTGTGTGTGTGTGTGTGTGTGTGTGTGTGTGTGTGTGTGTGTGTGTGAGAGAGAGAGAGAGAGAGAGAGAGAGAGAGAGAGTGTCAAAATCTGTTTGACAAATTGCAGGTTTAAGACTTCTCAGGCTGAACATGGGCAGGCGCAAACGTCCGGCCAAGTGCCCAGTATATGTAACTGTTCCAAGTATGTGCACATTACTCTTAGTGTTAATTCTTTTTGCAGAATTGTTATGTAATATTTGAACTTTTCCTTTGAACTGCTTGCTTAATCAAATGTATTCACCTAGTATGTGATCACAAGTGTGCGTAAACGTTTGTCTAAGGAACGGTGCATTGTTCTTTCGGATGTAGAAGGAGTTCTTCTAAGCTATTGGCTCATTAGCTTAACATGGAAGTACTGTATGATTTGTCAATCAGTCTGTGCAGTGTAATTTATCAATCTCTGGGAGCAGTCAGAGGTGACCGTTGAACAGTCTTTGTATGGAGTAGTCTTGTTTTTCTAACAGTGTCAAACTAACGATGGCAGAGCCTCTCGTGTGTGTTAAGTGAGTGTATGAGTGTGTGTGAAGTGAGTGAGAGGCACAGATAGTGATATGCCCTGGCAAGTTCTTTAGAGGCTTGTGTGTGGTATTTATCCATTCCCTGGACTTGTTAAACTCCATAGTGATGTCTGTTGGTGTTGGCAGAAAGAAAGGGGGAGGAGAAGAGCAGAGAAGAGAAGAGTAAAGTGAAGTATAAAGCAAGCATGAACATGCTTTTAGTTTTTTTTTATTATTATTGTTAACAAAAACGGTTACAAGACCTGGCAGCTTCCCAACTCATCAGGGGTAGTTTGCCATGCCAATCATGGTGTTTACAGAAAGGTGCGGTTTGGCTTTGATTCTGGAAAACAAAATCTGTGGGGTAGCATTTACGTCTGCTGGAATCCATGATGTCAGTAGAGTGGGTCACTGGGTGTGTAACAAGGCTATATGCAATGTGGTCTTATGGGGAAATAGTAACAACAGTAGTTGTCTGTGTATTATTTTAGATCATGAATATGAAGAGTCTTAATCATATAAAAGTATTGGCTGAAAGTATGAAATATGTATACATAAATGATATGAAAGTTGAATCATATCAATCAGGGTTAAGAGAGTTTTTTTTTTTTTTTTTTTTTTTTTTTTTAATCTGAGTATAAAAGCTGAGCATTCATTGATACTAATGCTACCAACACTAATACATATGTGCATATGTTTTATATTATGTGTTTGTATGTATTGTTGTATAACAGGTCACCAGCCCACCGTGTCCAAGGGCACACATGTTATCATACCCCTGGTGGAGGAACTAGAGGATGACCGCTGGGAGTGCAAGATGGTCAAGCAGGAAGGCAACCGAGTCCAGCTGTCCGTCAACTCTTTACCGACAGCTGCCATTGGTCGGTACGAGCTCACTGTAGTGACCCACAGTCCCAAAGGCGAGGCAGTATCAACGCACGATGCTGCCAATGACATCTACATGCTCTTCAACACCTGGAATGAAGGTGAGCGACAGACAGACAGCATTACTAACATTTAGATATATTGTATTTAACATTAAGATTTTAGCAATTTGCTCATATTTGTATGTAAATGAGTGTATAAGTCTTTTTAAACCGTTTTTGTCAATAAATCCTGCAAAAACTGTGGGGGATTAAAACATGACATTTTACAAACAGCATCTTATATGGTTTTGCGTGAAGATTTGATTTGCGTGATAATTTGACTCATTTTACCCTAGTAAGATTCCTATACTCCAAAGTAATGTCAATGTAACAAATGCAGTGTAAGATATGTACATCAACACACACTCAGAACTCATCTCAACTCATTGGGGTCAAGCAAAGTGATTGAATACAGTCTTAGCAGAGTACAGGGAAGTAGACTCAGTTGCTTACTGACTCAGGGTGGTAATAGTAGTAGTGACTCTGGGTAGAGAGGTACTGGCAGTGAGGCAATTACTACACACTTGCTAATACTGTAAATAGAGCAATTCAAGAGGACTTCTCCTGGGCCCTTGCCAAGTTGTCTCCTGGTACTAGTGCAAAATAGAAGAGTCTAGAAGGTGTCATCAGATGACAGACTCTGTGTGTCTCCCCCCTCAGATGATGCTGTGTACATGGACAATGAAGCTGAGCGGAAGGAGTACGTGCTGAATGACGTAGGGAGGATCTACTATGGCACTGAGAGCCAGATTGGTGCCAGGACTTGGAATTTTGGACAGGTGAGAGAACCTGTCAGTGAGGAGCTGAAGAAATTAATGTCAAATGGTTTGTAGTCATGTATGAAAATGATCCTAGCCTGGCCATGCCTTCCTCTGCTCGATTATCATCTTCAGCTCTGTCTGGGATTTGTCCTATTGAGGTCAAATTCTCAGGACACATTTTCTCCTGGCCAATCAGCAAACCAAGGGAGGTGTTACAAAAGCAGCATGAGAATACTACAGGCTATTAGTCAAGAGTTTATCCAATCTCTTTGAATTTAAAAACCTCCAGCATGCAATCATTTTAATATCCAAATATCCAGACTCTCTGTAAAGCGTAGAATGAGGGGCTGGTCTATTCCCAGCTAGAATGCCCCCACTGTTACTAATATGCTATCTTTACTTCTCTGTAGTTTGATGAAGGGATCTTGGCAGCTTGCCTGTATATTCTGGAGAAGAGTGGAGTCCCTGCCTCAGGTCTGGGAGACCCTGTGAATGTAGTCCGAGTGGTTTCTGCTATGGTAAGACTCCCTTTCATTTAAACCACATTTCCCAGTCTTCAAGAACCATTGAGTGATTTATACCACACAACTCCATCAATCTTCTACAATCCAAATACATTCAAATGCGGGAGTTACTGAATATATTCACTGTTCTCCTATCCCCCTTCTACAGATCAACTCACCGAATGACCGTGGGGTTCTGGAAGGGAACTGGTCAGGGAACTATCTGGGTGGGATATCTCCAACAGCGTGGAGTGGCAGTGTGGACATCCTGAAGCAGTACCACAACTCCAAAGGAACTCCCGTCCGCTTTGGCCAGTGTTGGGTCTTCTCTGGGGTCACCACCACAGGTGTGTGTGTGTGTGTGTGTGTGTGTGTGTGTGTGTGTGTGTTTGTGTGTGTGTTTGTGTTCTACATGCAATCGATCGTTTGTATACATAGAGCCCTGAGATGACATGTTTGTGTAGAGATGTGTTTGTTTATATATTTGTTTGTTTGTTTATATATTTGTTTCCCTCTTTCAGTGTTGAGATGTTTAGGAATCCCCACCCGCAGCGTCACCAACTACAACTCCGCCCACGACACAGACGTCTCCTTGACGACAGACATCTACTTTGACGAGAACTTCGAGTCATTGGACAACCTCAACTCAGACTCAGTGTGGTGAGTCCCCCTTCCAAACTCACATCATGACATCATAGTACCACAGACAGCCGTCGTGTCATACTGTGTGGTCTTACTGTAACCAACCAACATGAGGGTGATGATTTACTTCCTCTGGGTACGTCATCATCCTCTGCCATTCTTTAGCTGTCCTCAAAGGCTTTATTGCCATGGTAATGCTGTCATAAATATATAAATAGCATGCATATATATATACAGATGTATAAGATCTAAAGACATACTTATAGAGTTATATCAAGGAATCAAGGAGTTTTATTTGTCATATGCATATGCAAGATCTGATATCACCAAGTAATTAAGAGTCCAGGATCAATGTTAAACTTGTTTGTCCTCTTTGGACTCTTAATTACTTGGTGATATCAGATCTTCCATATGCATATGATTACTGGTGTAAAAAAGGAGCAAAATTTTGTCTGGTGTCAGCCTATTTGTGCAAAGTACCGAAGTGCAGTAGGAAAGGGGCTACGGAGGGTTGATCCATAATACATAGATTTATAATAACTATAACACATCATCAGCAGCAGCATCAGCTTCATCAGTATCACCACCGTCATTACCAACAATCTTAACAGCAATCGTCAATCATCATAAAGAAACATCTAAAAAGTTTCCTCAATGTCTCTTGCCTTTCTGTTTGTAGGAACTTCCATGTGTGGAATGACTGCTGGATGTCCCGTATGGACCTCCCCCCTGGGATGGGAGGTTGGCAGGTGGTGGACTCCACCCCTCAGGAGACCAGTCAGGGGTTGTTCCGTTGCGGTCCAGCCTCGGTCAATGCCGTGCGGGATGGGCAGGTCTTCCTCAAGCACGACGCGCCCTTCGTCTTCGCCGAGGTCAGTCACTCCTCCGCTCGTCTACTCCTCCCGGGTCCCACCCAACGACTCCCTTCCTCAGCTCAGACAAGGGATTACACCCTTCTCTCAGACTGACTTATTGTCTTGTTGTTTGGAGTTTAACCATAACCTCATCTCTCATTCTTTCCCTGCTGTTATTTGCTTAACTCTGCCCTTTAGAATTTAGATAAAAGCACAGAGAAAAGATACAAATTTAAGGTTGACTGTGGCTAACCACAATCCCAAATTTTCTCTGGGATTAATTAAATGTCAATCTCTCTAATCAGAAATGTGAATAGTCAATATTGTGTGATGCCAAATTCTAACATTATTTTTGAACGACAACTATTTGCCTACATCTTTGAAGGTACTAATTGAAGGGGAATGGGATGGTTGTATTTGTAGGTGAACAGTGATAAGATCTACTGGCAGAGGAATGCTGATGGCACGTTCACTCAGATCCACTCGGAGAAGAACGCCATAGGCCACTTCATTAGCACCAAGGCAGTGGGATCGGATGAGCGTGCTGACATCACACACCTCTACAAACACCCTGAAGGTGAGACTCCACTCACACAAGCTATGTGCTCTTAAAACAAATGTAATTGTGAGGTCATGAATACGTGTTGCTGGGGCTATGGTATGCATGAATGGCCATACATCGAAGCAGATAATGATCACATGCTTCTGTGAATGATCAGGCTTAAAAGCATCACATGCTTCCTGGTTCCATCGGTAGGCCTACTGATTGGATCGCTGCTCTGCATTGTGGGCACAGAGTATCCATGTGTTGATTGTGCACTGCTTAATCACCTCTTGGAACTTGGCTGCTCAGACTCTGGAGCATCCAGTATTGAAGTCTTTTGTTGAAAACTTGTTTGCTATGCTCTTTCTTGATTCTGACCTTTTTCTCATATCACGTGAAGTTTTTACTCATAAAGATGCCCTATTCTTTATGTCTGTCAACAGGCACAGAGGAGGAGCGCAAGGCTGTGGAGACGGCTGCTCGCTATGGCTCCAAACCTGACGTGTACTCGTCAAAAGCCATCGAAGACGTTGAGATTCTGGTCACCCTGGACGGAGAGGGGCCGCAGATGGGCGGCGATGCCGAGCTGACGATCACCTTGCGGAACTCCAGTAGTCAGGAGAGGAATTTGATCTTGCACAGCCAGGTGTATGTCATGTACTACACCGGCGTGCTCCGTGCCTGCGTGAAGAAAGACCAGGCACCAGTTGTGTTGGAACCTGCAGAAGGTTAGTGTCAAGTCTGGTTCGGTCCCAGACCCATTTTACAACAGCCATTTTGACTCTAGTTCAGAAACAAAATGGCCTCATCTAGCAAGGTTTATATTACAGTAATTTCCCAAATATAAGCTGCACTGTGTATAAATCCGAGGCCAGTGTTTTGAACAAACTAAAAAAAGAAAACCATGTATTGACTTCACTTATGCATTAAGCTCAGTTTACTAAACATAACCAATAGAATCACAATCAGATCATAATTTCATTAGAGAGAAGAATGCTGGAAAGAGATGTGTTCCCATGTATAGCCCTCAATCATCTATTAACCTCTACAGATAATATAAAGAATTTTTGCAAAATCAATGTATTAATCTTGGTTAATAATCTGGATGTTACAGTATACTGAGTAACTTTGTCAGACATGTTTTGGGACAATGTTTTTTGTTGATTTTGTTGATGTTGCTAATATGATATTTTTTGTATTCTCTTGTTTACAGTCCAAACACTGGATTGGGTTCTGCCATACCAGGTTTATCAGAACCAGCTGGTGGACCAGGCTGCCCTGATGCTGATGCTCTCTGGAGAGGTCCAGGAGACCAAGCAGGTTCTGGCCACTCAGTTCAACTTCCGTCTGCGCACCCCAGACCTCATTATCACAGTAAGCTTACGCCTGTCTGCATTTAGTGTTGTTGTTGGTATTTGATTTGTCTTCACAAAACACATTGGCATACAGTATACATCAGCCTTCAAATCATTCACTCAGCTCTCGCCCCCTTACACACACACACACACACACACACGAAACACACGAAACACACACACACACACACACACACACACACACTGCTACACGCACACACACTGGTTTCCATAAAAATAACGTCGTTGTGATTTCTTCTCCAGCCTGTAGGGGATGCTGTTGTTGGAAAACAGATGACAGCCAAAATTTCTTTCACCAACCCACTGCCCGCAACACTGAAGAACGTCGTTATTAGAGTGGAGGGTCTAGGACTTCAAAGCATACACACAATCACTGTTGGGTAAGATACACACACATACAGTACACACACACACACACACACATCTGCATCTACTTGCACATACGACAGTGTTATGACTGACTCTGTGCTTTCTCTCTCTCTGTCTCTCAGGGACGTGGTAGGCCGTGGTGTGCTGACCCTAACAGAGAAGTTTACCCCAACTCTAGCGGGACCCCGGAAGCTGGTCGCATCTCTGGACTGCAAGCAGCTCACACAAGTGCACGGTGTTGCTGACATCATAGTAAAGGACAAATAAGGGGCCACTCTGACTATTCCGGCTCATTGTCTATGCATCAGCTTCAGAAGAATGGCATCAATCCAATGGGTTGAGAAGACCAATGAGGGTCCCCTTCTGGAAAGATATACAAATTCCCCTGAAGACCAAGAGAACTTAACCCTTGAACACTTGAATTTTGATGAAGTCGAAAATACGTGCACCAACATAGAGTAAGGGATGTTTCCAGTTACTCAATACATGAAAGACTAACGTCGTAGCCCATTTTATTTATTTTATTAATATTATTTTTATTATTTATAATGGAATTTGCACTGTAGTGAAACATTGATCAGATTTAGAGTACTATAAGCAGAGCAGATGAATATTTCTGCTTTCTCTTGATTTTAGTGGATTAGGTAGGGATTAATAATCCACATCGATCATAAATGAGATATGAACAGAACTTCGGGGAGATGAAGAACTCAGTATTATGAAGACTGAAAAGAGGGAAGAGTTGTGGCTCTCTTTCACTTAAGTCATTTCTTTACTTTTATATGATACATTTTGCAAACTATAAAGACTGATAGTGTCTGATGTTTTGTATAAAATACATTGATGTTAGAGTGTTGCTATTTGTATGTTGTATTTTATGGCATATTTATATTTTTATTGTATTTATCTACTCTTTATATTTTTTTACGGTATCCAAACTTAATCATTGAAATATGTGAATAAATTTGCCCTCCATGGAAAAACACATTGCATGTTGCACTAACACTCTTTGTTACTACACACTAAAAATGAATGTGTTAAAAACACCACAACATGTGTTGAATTTCAACACATCAGTGAGTTCTGTTTGGGACAAATCAAGTTGTGTTAATGGGGACACAATTGATGTGTAAATATACTGACACATAAGTTGTGTCAATCTTGTGACACAAGGATGTGTTATAATGCGTCATTTAACACAGTTATATGTGTTATATGTTAAAATGCTTTTACACATTAGTGTGCACAGAATTCCAGCTACCCAACACTATTATGTGTCAATCCAGTGTGAATTAATATGCATAAAGATGAAGAGACGGTGAAATGTGATTATTTTGGTATTTTTATTTTTTTTATATAATCAGCATTAATTATATAAAGTCACAGAAGAAACATTCATAAAATGTACAAAAGTTCATAAAAACTCATTGTAAAAAACATGCCAGATAACAGAGATGCCACCGAAGTTTCCTGGTCTCACCAGGAACTGGCAGTTTGCATACAGGGCAAATGTACATACTGACAGTTTTTAAGCCAAAGCCTGGACTTTTCCCAGGAGTTCCAAAACTTTGGGTCGTCTAACAGTCTTTGACACTGGCAAGTCATAAATGTGCTCAAAAAAGATGAACACTGACGCAATCTGAGCAGGATAAGCAACATTGCATACCCAGAAGAACTTGAAGAGCTTATCCAAAGCACAGGTTAAGCTGTCATCATGCAGTGGAATTGTGACTCCATCATTTCTGGCAACAATGACGAACTGTCGTGCTGGGCTCTTCAGATGACCAATGCAGACAAGCTCTGGCTGCGTCCTTGACGATCGCTCATCATACGTGCAAAGGGAGGAGATGCTTGTCCCATGCTGAAATACAGAGTACACCTTCATTATACACACCATTCTAACCTGGAGCATATTCATTATGTTCCTTCATGGTTCACTTATACTACATACCGGAACAAAGTTGATTAGGAATGAAATGGCCGACTTCACACTGCATCGTGTTGAGGCTGATCCCCGTCCTGACGCAGTTGGTGGCAGTAGGTGAGTCAGAATCTTCAATGCACTGTAGCATACCTCATCTATTTGAACGACATGAGCAAAAAGAGAAATATGTGAGAGGTTTAGTTAAGTTTGTATAGGACAGACACTTACGTGTATCATGAAATACAATAGTCCAATAGAAAGTACCATAGTATTTGTAGCCACAGGCTTATTTCCAATTTCCTTCAACAATCACATATAAACCAAACTATTCATTACATTTTTCAAGGCAAGTTAAGTTACCCCTGACCAAAGTAGTACACACATTAGCCCCCATATCCCCCACCCACACATATACATGTACACAAGAAGTAGAGGCAAAGTGTTGAAAAAAGAAGAAGATTGTTTACCATCATTCTGTTCTCCTTCCTGATCAAGTAAGGAGGACACCACTCCCTTCTCTAGAGCAGCAACCTTCCTCAGTTTGGGGATGAATGATGGCTCCCACCTCCAAATGAACAACTCTGCTTTCCCCTCGAACATTTTCAGAAACTCTGCATCCAGCTGATACGGGAAAACACAGGAAACACAACTTTAATTCTATAGCCCATCTTGTTGTCTTCACACAGTATCATTACATCCCCTCTTCTAAGACCCTCACAATGTAATGTAAGGTAACTTTGTAATGCCTAGTTTGGCAGTACAGCTGTTTTTAGCATAACAATGGAAGTCTATGGGTTCCAAATGAACATCAGCAAATGTACTTATAAACCACTTGAAAATGAATGTATCATTCACCAGTGTGCAAAACGGCTATTCAATTCTGTCCAGTTATCTTTTGAGGCTTGATGCTATTGAACCCAATCACTTCCAGTGATTATACTAAACTAGGCTAATAATTGAGTACTGAAAATATGAACAGAACACACCAATAGGAAAATGGTATGCATATTCATGTGTAACACTTGGAAATGCTGTTAATATGTGAAAAACAAAAAAGGGTGGACTGTTCCTTTAAAACTAAACTCATAGATGTTGTTCACACAAGATGCTGTTCCAATCAAGCTTGGTTTAGATGAAAAGCAAAAAACAGGGGAAAAAGAAGTACATATCAATAAGGAAAAGACTCACCAGACTTGGGATGTCTATAAAACGAGGGTAATGTTGGACAATGTCTGCAACAGTTGGAGACTTGGTGCTGATCCAATTTTGGCGATGGCTGAACGTTTTTTTCCATTGCTGTCTTTATTGGTGCCATGTTCTCTGATGATAGTTTCATCCTTTTGATGATCGACATCCATTCACTAAGGTCTTCATCATCTAATGGCTGCACTGTAGATGGCTGCACGGTAGATGGTTGAGCCAATGCAGAATTACATCCAAATTTTCTCTTGTGGTAGCGTTGCTGGCCCTCTTCTAGGTTTCGTCTGATATTCCGTAGCCTCATTTCTAGAAATCCTGTATGTGACAAAGGATCATAGAAATGTTCCTATAACAAAAGAAAAAGAAGTGTTAAAATGTGAAAAGGTGTATCTTTGGGTTACTGATTGAAACAAGAGGGCAAATGCATTGCAGTACCAGAATACAATACATATGCTGTACACACACTAGGGCTTTCACTTTTGACCAAAAATCATTCATTTAATCCATTTTCTTAATATTAGTATATTTATGAACATTTGACCATTAATTGCAAGCAGAATCTAAACGCAGATGGCTTGTTGCATTAGAGTCAATTAAATTATATTGTTGCCAAAAAGAACCATAAATTAAACGAATACGAGCAACATGGATTCGCCATCTTCATCAGCTTAAAAATGTGTTGTAGCCAGCGTTTCGTTCGTAGTATAGTGGTGGTGGAGGGGAAAGCAGTCAGTGTAGACTACACGTTGGGGTGCGTCCAAAACCTGAACTTGCTTTAATGACCCATTTCACAGTTAACGTTAGCTCACGAACGGCAATACTTCCACTTTCAACCGATTGTAATGACGACAGCTTAATCAAAACTGCGTGAGCAGGTGTTGCAAACGTATGAGCAACCTTCTGTAGCAAGGCTACACAACTTGATGGCTGGGGTCAGCAAGCTAAAACTAGGCTAATACCTTGACAGAATTTCGCAATAAAATGTAGCTCACAAATCACTTGAGGTGCGAGAAGATTTACGATCCTACTTGTAAACTGACGGCAGTTTGGGTTCGCTGAACAACCTAGCAAAGTTGATATTGCTGCATACTGTGTAGCTGTAGCCAACGTTTCGAGGCTAACGTCAATGTCACCCACGAATTCCAAATGACCTTGCTAATGAGCTCATCTTTCTCAACCGAAAAAAGAAACGTGGACAGAACTCGGTATCTGAATTATGACCAACGTTGACAAGCAAACACATGAACATGAAAGAATATCTATAACAGGTCGGAATATTAAGGGCTGTCTAACATTCGTTCCAATATATCTTTCATTTTTTTTAAAAAAAAATATAATAATTTTATTCAGGCTTGGGATCAAAGCCCTGTATTCAGGCTGGAATTAGCTAGTTAGCTAGCAGCTAGCACATTAGCATAGTCGTTAACATCAGGGTCGTTAAATAATGGTTAACATTAGCGTTGTTGTTCTCAGATGGCATTTCGACGCGAATTGCAAATAAACGTTAACCAAAAACAAACCTACATCCTATACTTAGCTCGAATTCCGAGTCTCCGTCAGGAATCTCCTACTAGTTGATAACATTAACAAGCTACCATTAGCAGGCTAATTTGCATTGGTCTGACCGTCAATATCAATCACTGTGTGTGTGTGGGGCGGGATACTGAGGTAAAAGTCACCTTAAGGGTTGGCTTCAGTCTAATCTATATCTTATTGAACACATATTAACAACTTTTGTCTGATACTGAAACATAAACACAGAAAATCACCCACTTACCAGTCCATTTAACAGTGAGATTCCTGCAGCACAGTTGCTGCCAGTGTAATGTGTCATTGAGATTGAGATGCGTCGTCGTTATGAACTTGGCCGCAGGAGGGGGAATAAAAAAAAACATGGCGATTCGAATGCCGCGGCGTCGTGTGATTGGCCTTGATATTAACACATTATTTCTGTGTTGTAGAAGACGAACCATGCAACACATTATTAGCAGAAATTGACACAACATTTGTTATTTGGCTTTCTACACATTAAATGTGCAAGAAAACAACACATTCTTTCTTAGTGTGTATTTGATCATTTTCATTTTCATATTAAATTGTTTTATGTTGAATCTATATTACTTTTTGCCCAGTGGTGTAAATGAAGTCTATTTTATCTGAATTGCTGTAGGGAGTAGCAGTAGGGTGAATTGCAGTAGGGAGTAGAGACAAGATATTGGGCAAGGTCAACATCAGTCCACCCTTGTCTGGTATGTTCACACAGTGAGATGAACCCATGACTATTGTTTTGTCCCAGAGGACAGACAGGACTGACTAGTTCATTTAGTGCTCTCTTGTCTGCTTGTGACATTACTGTAACATAGCTATTGGCTGAAGTGTTTCAGTATGTAACTTGGAACAGACTTCTAAGATCTGTATAAGAAGGCTGCCCTGGTTCTATATCTATGGCTCTGTATATAGTGTTACACACAACAACAACAACAACAACAACAACCAAAATTTAAACTCAGCACTTTTTTTGCTCCCATTTTTCTTGATCTGAACACAAATATCTAAAATCTTTTCTATGTACAAAAATGACGTATTATATTTGAAATGTTCACAAATCTTCCTTGCTGAGATAATCCATCCACCTCACTGGTGGTGTGTCACATCAAGATGGTGATTAGACAACTGAATATTGCACAGTTCTAGACATGTCTAGACACAGCTCTCTCTGCACCTGCTCTTGCTTTCCTGGTACAGTTACAGGTTAAGCTATGCATTAAGACAACGGCACCCCAGTGTCAAACAGAATTGCTTTTTTTTTAAAAAAAGAAAAAAGATTGATTCATTGGAGATAGTACAGTGTTGCTTTTTAATGTTATTAAATTGGCGACTGAAGAGAGAGATTTTGAAAGATCGTAACCAAAAATAATACTTTTTTGAAGACTTTCATTGACTGAGGACGTAAATATAATTACATCTTTATGGATCACACAAGTCCCTACTTTTGGGTTTGTCCTTTATCAGGGCAGTGATGGCATGTTGTAAGCATGTGAAAATACTTGGTAACACTTTGTAACACACTATAGTCATAAGACTAACATGACTCTGTCATTAACTATGACATGACGTCATGAATCTGTCATAAACTTTATACACCTGTCATGACTTCTGACATACCCTAACCCTAACCATCACAAATACTGGGTGACACTTAGTGACAGAAGTCGACAGCTGTATAAAGTTAATGACAGATTCATGACAACGTTATGTCATAGTTAATGAAAGTGTCATGTCAGTCCTATGACGGTACCTTCAAATAAAGTGTAACCAAATACTTTATGTAGACTAGTTAAAATATAGAGAGCCTTCACTTGCCAAGTAATAAGTCAGAAAAGTGACATCAATGCTTGAAAATTTACCTAAAATTCTTGTTTACAAGAGTGAAGGCAATGTCCAGGGTACACAGATGCCAGACTAAATGCGCCACACTTCATGATATTAGTATTTGTGTGGCTTTGCATGTTCAAACAAACCAAAACAATGATGATCAATATAAACATCAGTTCTAAAAGAGGACAGTCCAAACAGTCACTGCAGAGAGGGTTGAAGCAGAGCAGTCATGTGATCAGTATTCTATGATCTTTGGTCACTCTGTTAAGGAGGTTTTAATTTGCATAGGAGTATTGTGTGGACTTTAGTGGATAAAACAGAGCAGGACACTTTCAAAGCCTTCACCTGGCAAGACCATCACAGATATCTGCATCCACACAGACATGCAAAACTAATTCAAATTTCCTAGCAATGTTTTGGGGCATTCATCTTATCTATATACAGTGACTTTTACTATAACAGGAGTGTTTAATTTTTTGAATAAAGTCAGCCTATAATACTTTAATTTATTCCAGTGGTTTTAGATAACTGGATGATTTGGATTACCATTCCAGCAATATTCACTTCACAGCTTTTACACTGAAATAATAAATTATTGATAAATTAATTTCCATGAGTACATGTGGGCATGACACATTTGTTTATCACTGCCTATGTCTCACTTTCACTTGCAAATATAAAAAAGTAATACATGAAACCAGACAGCGGACTTTTGTGGTTGAACAGTTCCCTGTACGAGGACCAACACAGACAATTACAGATCAAAATGAAACACAGAGAACGTTTCTGGCTCAGAGCAAGTGCCTTCATTTTATACTCAGGTAAGTATTTAATGACTCTGTGTGTGTGTGTGTGTGTGTGTGTGTGTCAGCCTGCTGGGATATGAATTATGTTTTTGTGTGTTTTGATTGCTATGACGGTTTGCTGTGTTCACGTAACTTGTATTTTGTTGAATGGTGTGATGTATTTTTCCTAAGCACCGTGTGTTTTTCATTGACTACTGTTGACATATTGACTTCCCCTACTGGGCTAACTAATGACTCCTAATTGCCGTGATCTGGACGATTACCTGAACAATTATTACCCAGCCTATCCATGCACTAACACCTCCGAGAGGAGGAGTATAAGAAGGGGAGTGTACGCACTTACCGGACAGGACGGGGACCGGGAGCAGGCCAGTGGACGAGGCTACCGACAGCCGACGGACGAATCTCTGGGGTACGGCGATCCGAGTCTGATAGTCTGCGCTCACAATCCACCTCTAAAGGGACGTAAGCATAATCCTCCGTGCCCGTTATCCTCTGTCCATACTTCCGATTGTTTGGTGTTGATTCCCTGTGCTCCGCTTCACTTCTGAGGTGTGTTGACTGATCCAGCTGGTGACGTGTAGCTGTGCCGTGAGGATCCGACGTTGGACAGTTGACTAAACCTACGCTCCCAATCTACATCTACAGGGCCGTAAGAGTTCCATTGTGTTGCTGATGTTTATAGGCTACTTGCTGACTATAGTGAGAGTTGAGTCTGACGCTTATTCTTCTGCTGCTTGAGGTGTGCTGGCGCCGGTTCCGGTTTGGCCTTCTGACGTCACTGGGGATTCCCAACGCGGCCGGGACACGTATTGATGACATCATCGCCAGGGCTTCCCCAACTGTAACCTCCGAACTGCCTGTTGTTCACCACCTGCAAAGGATTGACTTTAGATTAATTATTTTAACCAAAGCTTAGCTTTAATACTACTTTTTATGGACATTTATTTAATTGATTTAACTTATTAAAATAAAGCTGTTTATATTTACTACATACATTTCTCTGGCTCTTCTGTGTCCTGGGCATTGGTTAACTTAAAGGGAGTGGCCGTGAGGCTGACACTCTTTCTTTGGCGTAGTCAGGCAGGATGCCCAGTGACACAGAAGACGGCCATTCGGGCCAGAGTATACCTAGTGTAGCTCAAAGCAGTAATGCACCTAATGTCTCAGCGCAAAATATTGAATTTGTAATCCCGGCCACACCCCTAGCTATGCCATGGTTTTATAGTGCACCATGGCTTCCAAAATTTAATGGGGAGCGGCGGAGGTTTGGGGAATGGCGTACCCAGGTACAGGCTATGCTGCGCGCGCAACCACTTTCCAGTGAACAGCAAGCAGACTTTGTATTCAGCGCCCTAGAAGGAGAGGCCCGACGTGAAGTAGCCCTGTTGAACACAGCACAGAGAAATACTGGTGATAACATCCTCGCAGCCTTAGAACAGCTGTATGGAGAGACTATCAGCACGGCTCAAGCACGGGCATCGTTCTTCAAGTGCCGGCAAGGCCTGGATGAGAAAGTGGGAGATTTTATCCTCCGCCTAAGGGAATGCCATGTTAAATGGAGACAATTAGACAGAGAGTCTGCGGGCGAAGAAGACGAGACGCTGTTGGATCAATTTATTCTAGGCTTAAAGACTGGTTCCGTGAGGACAGAATTGCAACGTTACCTACGTCGGCAGCCGCGCCAAGGCTTCAAAGCAGTGACCACTGAGGCCCGTGCTCTGGAAGAAGAGCTGGGGAGCAACACCGAAGAGGCCCTGACCAATGCAGTACGAGCCAACCCCACCCGTACCACATCCGCTGTAGTTGGTAAGAAGGAAACAACGGTCCAGGCCCGAGGAGAGATGGATGATTGGAGGGAGGAGTTGCGACGTGAGCTGAAGAAGGAGTTGGCAGAACAAGTGCAGGCCCTTGGCGCCCAGTTAGTAGAGCAGCTACAAGGACGCACAGCCCCTACCGTCCAACCTAGGGATGGACCTAGGGTAACACCACAGGATCCCCTGCGGCCTCCTCAGCCCCAGGCCAGTCCGACATGGCAACAAGATTTCAGTGGGACTCACAGGGGCGGCCCATCTGTTTGGATTGCGGAGAACCAGGTCATGTGCAGAGGCATTGCCCCAAACGACAGAGACCAGCGAGGGGTTTTCGGAACCCCCACCACAGAGGGCCGGCCGGTGGGGGTGGTGAGCGACTCTTCGGACTCTTCCCTGCGGCCTGCTTTAATAGGTGAGTGCCCAGGCGTAGAGGTGGAAGTTAATGGCCAATTGATACCTTGTTTGCTTGATACAGGCTCGCAGGTAACCCTGATGAGCCAAAGCCTTTTAGCCAACGCTTGGGGACTGTGGGACTAGAAGTAGGGGAGAAGTTTCGCTGGCTGTCGTTGAAGGCTGCAAATGGCCTCCAAATCCCCTATATCGGTTACGCATTATTGGATTTTAAAGTGGGGGGTGTTCATATTCCTAATAAAGGGGTGTTTATTGTTAAAAATGATTGTTTAGGAGCAGAGCGAGCTATACTGGGTATGAATGTGATAACTGACTGCTGGCAGGAACTGATGCATGGACTCCACCCCGGGGAAACGGCCTTCCGGGCCCAACTACCACCACGAGCAGAACGGGAGTGGGGTAAGGCCTTCGCTGTTTGCCGGCAAGCCAACATGGAACCAACCCCATTGTTCCAAGGACACGTGAGACTTCCTAAATCAGAGACTGTGATAATCCCCGCAGAATCTGAGGTCCTAGTGTGGGGGCGGACCAGTGAGAGTTCCCCCTCCTCGGGGCGTACCTTGTTAGTTGAGCCATTACTGCAACCTGATGTCGAATGGAGGGCAGGTAGGGCTGTGGTTAGTACCAAGGGTGGTTATGTTCCTGTTCGCTTATGTAATCCCCACCCCTACCCCCTGTCGATTGCTCCTAGGACCATCCTCGCCGGGCTCCAAGGTGTGTCCTTAGAAGATATCCACACTAACCAAGTGTTACACTTACAGGATGAGGGGACGGGTACAATTGAAGTTGCCGTTAATAGTGTTGACACTATCCGATCTGACCCTTCACTTCCTCTTCCAACCCTAGGGGAGGGGTTAACCAGGGAGCAGCGGCAGAGAGTGACCACTCTGATGGACCGGTGGGCCAGCGTGTTTTCCCAGCATGACGAGGATTTTGGCCGGACCGGGGTCATTCAACACCAGATCCATACTGGATCAGCACCGCCCAGCCGGGAACGCTATCGTCCTGTGCCACCCAGCCTTTACCCGGAACTTCGCAGCCTATTAAAGGGCATGCTAGAGAGTGGAGTAATACGTGAAAGCTCCAGCCCATGGGCAGCACCTATCGTCCTTGTGAGAAAAAAAGATGGTTCCTGGCGCTTCTGCGTGGATTATCGGAAGCTCAATTCGGTAACTCACAAAGACGCCTACCCGCTACCACGCATAGAGGAATCGCTTACCTGCTTACGGAAGGCTGCCTGGTACTCCACGCTAGATTTAGCCTGCGGCTACTGGCAGGTTGAAGTCGACCCCTCTGACCGTGAGAAGACTGCTTTTACCACCCCCATGGGGTTGTATGAGTTCGACCGGATGCCGTTTGGGCTTTGTAATGCCCCAGCCACCTTCCAGCGGCTCATGCAACGATGTCTGGGGGGGATGCTTAATGAGTCGTTACTTATTTATTTAGATGATGTGATTGTGTATTCCCCAGATTTTGAGAGCCATCTACAGGATCTGGAGCGGGTGTTCCAACGGCTGTTGGAAATGGGACTGAAGCTACAACCAAAAAAGTGCAGTCTTTTCCAACAGAAGGTGACTTACCTGGGTCACGTGGTAAGCCAGGAAGGGGTGGCCACCGATCCAGCGAAGACGGCGGTAGTCGAACAGTGGGAGGTACCCAGCACGATCCATCAGCTGCGGTCCTTCCTCGGCTTCGTCAGTTACTACCGCCGGTTCGTCCAGGGCTTCGCCAAGATTGCAGCGCCGCTACACCGCCTCCTGCAGGGAAGTAAGAATATCAGTAAGAACACCCCAGTGGTATGGAGCGCCACCTGTGAACAAGCTTTCCAACAACTCAAGAGCGCCCTGGTGAGTGCCCCCGTACTAGCATATGCGGATTTTAACCTCCCTTTCCGCCTGTACACCGATGCCAGCCTGGAAGGGCTTGGCGCGGTGCTCTCTCAAATCCAGGACGGCACCGAGAGGGTAATTGCATACGCTAGCCGCAGCCTGCATCCCACAGAGAAGAATGATCAGAACTACAGCTCCTTTAAGCTAGAACTTTTGGCTTTAAAGTGGGCTGTTACTGAGAAGTTTAAAGATTATCTCTGGGGTGCCACGGTCGAGATTTTTACTGACAACAACCCCCTTGTGCACTTGCAGTCGGCCCGGCTTGGCGCTGTAGAGCAGCGTTGGGTGTCACAATTAGCCAATTACAGTTACACCATAAAGTACCGGCCAGGGAGAATTAACCAGAATGCTGATATTTTATCCAGGTTGCCTGGGGAGCAGACTGCCACCGTGGGCCTCCTACAAGCTGCGGGGGCCGGCCCGGAGGAGGAAGAGGATTGGGGTCACCAGCAACAGCGAGACCCAGACTTATGCCAGCTGGTCGACTGGGTGAAAAGGGGGCGCCACCCGCTGACCTGGAGAAGGCCAACATTAGCCTGACCCTACAACGATGGTTGCGGGAGTGGTCTCGACTAGAGATCAAGGAGGGCATGTTGGTCAGGAACCGGATACAGCAGGAGACTGGGGAGCCCGGCCAGCAGATCCTAGTACCACACCAAGCCGCCCATGCTTTGTGGGAAGAGTACCATCGGCAAGCTGGCCACGTTAACCCGGACAAGACTACAGCACTCCTCCGTCGCCGCTTCTTTTGGCCGGGCATGGCCAAGGATGGGACTGACTGGGGCCAGGCCTGCCCCCAGTGCATCATCAACAAGCCAGGGCCAGAGGTAAAAGCGCCATTGGTGCCTATTAAGACAACCTACCCCTTTCAGATTGTGGGCATAGACTATTTGTCGTTGGGGCAGTCCGAAGACCGGCATACCTCCATTCTAGTGATGACCGATTTGTTTTCGAAGTATGCCGTGGCAGTCCCTACGAAAGACCAGTCGGCTACCACCACTGCCCATGCTGTTTGGACCCACTTGTTCCAAGTGTTTGGCTGCCCTGAACAGATCCTCTCAGATCGGGGTGGAGCCTTCGAATCAGCTCTTTTCACAGAGTTATGCAAGCTTTATGGGTGTAAGCGGAGTAGAACGACTCCCTACCATCCGCAAGGTAATGGGGCCTGCGAACGCTTTAATCAAACCCTGTTGGGCTTGTTGCGGACTCTCCTGGAGGGAGAGAAGTCACAATGGCAAGCCAAGTTACCCGCTTTGCTCCAAGTCTACAATAACACCGTCCACCGAACCACCGGCTTGACCCCTCATTTCCTAGTTTTCGGGCGCCATGCCCGACTACCAGTGGATTGGATCCATGGAGTGACCATGCAAGGGGAGTCGCATATGGCCAATGGTTGGGTCCGGCACCAACACCAACTTCTGCAAAAGGCATATCGTGTGGCCCAAAGGCATACACTGCAACAGCAAGGGCGGGATAAGCAGAGATATGATCGGCGAGCAAAGGCAGTGGACCTTCTTCCAGGTGAGCGTGTCCTGTTGAGGCACTTCCGGCGGCGAGCCCAAGGTAAGCTGGCGCCTCGCTGGCTCCCTACCCCCTTTACGGTGGTAGAGAGGTTGCACCCAGACCGGCCCGTGTATGTTATCCGTCCAGAGGGGAGAGACGGACCCACAAAGACGGCGCATCGCAATAATCTTCGACTATGCCCTGTAACCTTCCCCCAGGAACCGACGACTCCAGCCGACTCGCCACCATCAGGACGGGGCTCAAGCCCAAGGCACGCACCCCTCAGCCAGACACAGTCCTACTGGCCCTTGACGTTCTACGCCCGGAGGTCTGCACCTCCAGTAGCCCCTTTGGGAGCCGCCCCCCGACGCCCTGCTAACCAGACGGATGACCTTTACCAAGGGATGCCAGCTAGCATCGACCCTGGGTCGCCTGTTCGCCATGGCTCTGCCGCCTCCCAAGGGGATAACAGCCCACTATCGTTACGCCGATCTTCGCGTTCTACTCAAGGTAATAGACCTGATCGGTATAGTCCAGGGTAGTCGGGACGACTATGCTTAAAGTGGGGGGAAACTGTCAGCCTGCTGGGATATGAATTATGTTTTTGTGTGTTTTGATTGCTATGACGGTTTGCCGTGTTCACGTAACTTGTATTTTGTTGAATGGTGTGATGTATTTTTCCTAAGCACCGTGTGTTTTTCATTGACTACTGTTGACATATTGACTTCCCCTACTGGGCTAACTAATGACTCCTAATTGCCGTGATCTGGACGATTACCTGAACAATTATTACCCAGCCTATCCATGCACTAACACCTCCGAGAGGAGGAGTATAAGAAGGGGAGTGTACGCACTTACCGGACAGGACGGGGACCGGGAGCAGGCCAGTGGACGAGGCTACCGACAGCCGACGGACGAATCTCTGGGGTACGGCGATCCGAGTCTGATAGTCTGCGCTCACAATCCACCTCTAAAGGGACGTAAGCATAATCCTCCGTGCCCGTTATCCTCTGTCCATACTTCCGATTGTTTGGTGTTGATTCCCTGTGCTCCGCTTCACTTCTGAGGTGTGTTGACTGATCCAGCTGGTGACGTGTAGCTGTGCCGTGAGGATCCGACGTTGGACAGTTGACTAAACCTACGCTCCCAATCTACATCTACAGGGCCGTAAGAGTTCCATTGTGTTGCTGATGTTTATAGGCTACTTGCTGACTATAGTGAGAGTTGAGTCTGACGCTTATTCTTCTGCTGCTTGAGGTGTGCTGGCGCCGGTTCCGGTTTGGCCTTCTGACGTCACTGGGGATTCCCAACGCGGCCGGGACACGTATTGATGACATCATCGCCAGGGCTTCCCCAACTGTAACCTCCGAACTGCCTGTTGTTCACCACCTGCAAAGGATTGACTTTAGATTAATTATTTTAACCAAAGCTTAGCTTTAATACTACTTTTTATGGACATTTATTTAATTGATTTAACTTATTAAAATAAAGCTGTTTATATTTACTACATACATTTCTCTGGCTCTTCTGTGTCCTGGGCATTGGTTAACTTAAAGGGAGTGGCCGTGAGGCTGACATGTGTGCGTGTATACTTACTACAATCTGTTCTCTTTTTACTTATTTCTTTCTGTTTGCTTGTGTATCTTTCAGAGCTTTGGCAGCTGGTAGCTGTCCCTGGGCAACACTCTCTCCACTTTGTGAGTGAGCCAAGGAGCTGGGAAGATGCTCGGAGTTACTGCAGAGAGAAGTACTCTGACCTGGCCACCCCAGACAGCATGGAGGAGATGAGCAGACTTCTACAGAGTGTGGAGCCCAAGTACCAGGGTGATGTGTGGATCGGCCTCAAGGGGGGAGCCCAGCCGCGCTGGCTATGGTCAGGGAACGCCACCCTTCAGTACACAAACTGGCAACCTGAGCCTGCAGAGCCCAATGGTGATGGATCCTGTGTTCAGACTCAAGGACCAACAGGATGGTTTGATGTCCAATGCAGCGCTACGCCATGGTTCCTGTGCTATGCCCGTAAGCACACATGCATGCTCAACACCAAGAGAGTACATTGCATACTTAGAGTACATGTATATCACACACACACACACACACACACACACACGGTTTACTCTTTCTTGTTTTTAAATCTATGATTTTTATCTCTCACAGAGCACAGATCTCCTAGATATATACTCATAAAAAAGGTGGCAAACTGGCTTGAGGCTCAAAGTTACTGCAGGGAAAACTACGAAGATTTAGCCACCATTGAAAGTCAAGAAGACCAAGAACACGTCTTGAATCTTACAGAGGGTGGGAATGTTTGGATTGGCCTCTTCAACGACTCCTGGGAGTGGGTAGGCCAAGGGAATTCATCATTCCGTTACTGGGCATCAGAGACAGAGATGGACAGTAATGGTAACGACTGTGTTGCCGTACGGACCTCAGAGGGGGGACGCTGGTATCGACATGCATGCAGTGTGACGCATCCTTTTGTCTGCCTCGGCCAACAAAGTAAGCCCGCCAATCTTTCTTTTTTTTTTTTTTTTGCCAATCTTTCTTAGAAACTCAAATGTACTGCATATACTGTACATACTTCAATGTGTGTGTGTGTGTGTGTGTGTGTGTGTGTGTGGCAGCTGTCATAAAACGCCAGTTTTGGAGACTGACAATATCAGCCAAGGAAGGTGTGGATTTGAACAATCCGAATGTAAACGCAGCAATTTTGGAGCAGGTCAGTTTCTCCACATTAGTATGAAATCCATCATTATGCACCATAAAAATAATATTTAACATTAAATGTTTTCCTTTTTTCCTTTATAATAGATTCAAGCTAAATTGAAGAAACATGCCGTTTCAGGGGATATAAAGCTGCAGTTGCTTGAGGAAGATGGGAAAGTATTCACTAAAAAGGAGAAGAGAAGAGGGAAGAAAGACGGCAAGACGCTGACTAGATGTGAGAATTTCAATACACTTTAGTAGCCTATAGACCTGCTGTGTATAACTAACTTATTCTTTCATGTTGAGGCTTTTCTCTCTTTCTTTCCTTCACTTTTTTTGGGTTGACTTTATCCATGAAAGCTTCAGTTGCAGTTCACATAATGGATTACCTTAACCCTCCTTCGATCTTTGGACCAGTAAGCTATGTTTAATATCTTAAAATATATGATTTAACTTTTTTTTTGGCCTCATATTTCATGACTTTCCCTCCACTGATGGGGACAGCTGTGTAAGCATTGTACAGTAATACCTTTTCATTGTCCTGTACAAAAAAAAAAAAAAAAAACATACAGTAAAAGATTTAGCCACCTTAACTAATTAGTTTACTTCAGTTAGTGCTACCAATGTTATCAGAATAAAAGAAAAAGTTTTTAATTCAAAGTGTCAAACCAATACAAACTAAAATGCTTATTCTTTCAAATTTTGTGACAATTTGATGATTTTCAGACTATTTTTCGCTATTTGCAAGTATTTAGGATATAAGAGGGTGAGTGGAAGGGTGGGGTTGCTTTGTAGGGCTTTTGATGGTGGTTATTACATCATTATGTGTCAAGAAAATCATGTAACAATTTACTCTGTAATTATTTTTTGAAGGTTTATGTACAGTAGGTGGAGTCAAATTGAGCCCAAGGATAAAGGGTGTTGGGATGATTTGAGGGACATATAATAGTTAAAGGAATATTCCACCCTGAAAATTGGTTATTCACCCTCTTACCTAGAGTTACATATGTGGGTAAAATCATTTTGCTCTCAGTGCATGCATTTTCCTTCTCCAGCAACCCCAATTTTAGCTTTAGCTTAGCATAAATGTTGGAATGTAATGTTGTCCAGTGCCTATGCTAGCTAAAGCTAAGAAAAAGGTAAAATTGGAGATCCCAGACTAGGAAAATGCATGGACTGAGACCAAACTGCTTTTACCCACATGTGTAACTCCAGGTAAGGGGGTGAATAATTTGTATAAAAGGGTGGTCTAGTCCTTTAAAAGAAAGGATGACTGGATTATGTTGTTAATTTACAAATGTACTGTCAATATCTTGTGGGTGCCAATGTGCAGATATACACAAATAAAACTTTACAGGAATGTTTTCTTTATATGGTAGAACACATGAATGATTGATCTAAGATTGATTTTTCCCATTATTTCATTACTTCATGAGGACAATTAGTTGTCAATATCCATTCTACTGTGAAATTCAAATGTTTGTGCAGGGTACTGCTTTTATTTTTCACTTAATAAGGACTAATAAAATAATCCTTCAACCACAATAGAGTATGTTGTTCACTGTTATACTTCTGCAGCTTGTACAGTTAAACTGATAGTCACCTATAATATCTCAAGGTTCACACACACACACACACACACACACACACACACACACACACACACACACACACACACACACAAACAAATTGGCTTGTAGGTCTTATGACATGTCACTGACACCTGGTGGGTATAGTATGATACTGCAATACCACTAGGCGGCAACGGTCTTGTTCTGGATGCAGTGTTGTACTATGACAATGGTAAGGCACAGAAAAACAAAAACAATTTCCATTTATGATTCTTTATTCATTATTAGTTATTTTATTCAAGTATTTATCGTTCCATACTTAATTTTGTAATCTTTTACAAACAGATGTTGTTAATGTTATAATTGCGGAACACTTGTAAGGCCTGCCTCAGAGGACATTTTAAGGATCAAGGTAACAACAAACAAGTAAGGGATAACGGCCGACGAGGTGTCCAGTTATTCATTTATAATTGTCGAGGCGGGAATCTAGAACTCCGGCGACGCGCGCAGCGCGAAGACGGAGTTATTCCGCCAAGACAATTATAAAATGAATAACTGGACACCTCGGAGGTCGTTATCCCGCTTATCTCCCGTATCTATCTATCTCTCGTATATTTGAAGAAGCGTATGAAACGGAAAAGAAATAAGCAACTCATATTTAAAAGAAGCTAACCTGTTCGGTTTGGGTACTACTTTCAGTTGAAAGTAGATCTACAAAGTTGCTTATTGTTGTTATAGTTACCATTCTGAAAGGCATTCATATGGAACGGTAATCAGTTATTAGATGAGTTATTTTTTGGAACTACTTCCAAAGTAGCCGGTTATCTGGAATTAATGGCCACCTAGCAGCCAATCAGAGAAGAGAATGGCGTTCTGAAGGGAGATAACAAACAATAATCAAGAACAATCTAGAACCGTTGATATTCATCACAGTGGTCTGATAGGTTGTAGATCTGTAGGTCAACACTTGATCCAGTACCTGAGAAAAGTGAGAGATGACTTGACAGACCTGAATCAAAGATCAGTGTGGGAACCATGCCAACAAATTTCACAAAGTTCTATTTGGTCACCCAGTTACTTTTTGCATTACGAAGATCTTGGTAATCCAATATTGTGTGACAAACAAGTAATGAGTTTCTCCATGTCTTCACTCATCTTCTCTGTAATGGTCTTTTCTGCATACAGGTGTGATGCCAATTAGGCTACTGTAATATCTTATTTGTCCTGGATAAAGAAATAATTATCTGTTATTGCACATATTTGCCTATAAAACAAAAGTAGCCTATATGATATCATTGTGTTTTTTAGTTTTACAAGTAGATAGAAAGTAAGAGGAGAAGGCTCCTTTAACTGTCTTACATCAGCAAGAAATAGAGCAGTGCCTGAACAAACCATCTTTTTGAGAAAACTGGTAGCCCAGTTACATGTATACAGGTAGATGCATTGTGAATCGTTGACTAATTTAAAAAATAGACAACAAAGATGTTCCAAATTAGCAATAGGCCACTTAGTGAATGTTCACAGAAGCATGGACGTCACTAGGATCCAGAGTCAAGGGGGGCTTAGCCCCAGAGGGGAAATATATAGATTTTTTTAATAAATAAATTATATACAGTGTATATGTGTATATTGCCAACTATTTATTACTTGGAGAACATTTATCAGAATATCTCATATCTTAGGCTATTTCTATTAACAAAATTAGTGTAAATCAATTCATCAGACTAGTTTGTGAAGACAGATGGTTGCAAATATCTCCATCAATGAATGTGGTGTAAAAATTCTAAATAAAGCTACATATTTATTTCAGTCTAATGATGATACAGTCAAATATGAAAGTTTCTCAAACATTTATTCTGCAAAATACAATAGCGACTAAAATATATGTTAGGCCTATAGCAAATAAATAAATATGCATGTAGGATAATGCTTGTAGGACAAACTAAATCTGGCATAGGCTACAGGCTAATTTATATTTTATAGTTCAATCTTTTGGAGAGACAGAGCAAACACTTTCAAAGCCTTCACCATCTTTTCCTCCGCAGCATCTCAACTGGCGAGACCATCACAGATGTGTCTGCTCTGTTTTATCCACTAAAGTTCTCCTGAGTAACAATACTCCTGTGCAATTAAAACCTCCTTAACAGAGTGACCAAAGATCATGAAATACTGACCACATGACTGCTCTGCTTCAACCCTTTCTGCATGCAGTGACTGTTTGTACTGTCCTGTTTTAGAACTGATGTTTATATTGATCATCATCATTGTGGTTTGTTTGATAAACATGCATATCTACATCTCCACAGAGACATGTCCAATTTACTATATGTCAAGGCTTTCATCTTATATATATATACAGTGACTTTTACTGTAATAGAAGTGTTTAATTTTTGAATGAAGTCAGCCTATAATACCTTAATTTATTCCAGTGGTTTTAGATAGCTGGATAATTTGGATCACCATCTAGCAATGTTCCCTTCACTGCTTTTACACTGAAATATTTTATATAAATGAGTAGCCTACATGTGGGCATGACTCAGTTGTTTATCACTTCATCTCTATCACTTTCACTTGCAAATATAAAAGAGCAATAAGACAGTCATAAAAAAAATATTGTTAGACAGCGGACTTCTGTAGTTGAACAGTTCCCTGTTCCCTTTACATACTGTATCTGAGGACCAACACAGACATATCAACTAAATTACAGATTAAAATGAAACATATAGTATATTTATGGCTCAGAGCAAGTGTCTTCATCTTATACTCAGGTAAGTATTTAATATGTGTGTGTGTATGTGTTTACACAATCCGTTCTGTGTTTGTTTACTTATTTCTTTCTGTTTGTTTGTGTATCTTTTAGAACTTTGGCAGCTGGTAGCTGTCTGTGGGCAACACTCTCTCCACTTTGTGAGTGAGCCAAGGAGCTGGGAAGATGCTCGGAGTTACTGCAGAGAGAAGTACTCTGACCTGGCCACCCCAGACAGCATGGAGGAGATGAGCAGACTTCTACAGAGTGTGGAGCCCAAGTACCAGGGTGATGTGTGGATCGGCCTCAAGGGGGGAGCCCAGCCGCGCTGGCTCTGGTCAGGGAACGCCACCCCTCAGTACACACACTGGAGGTCTGGTGAGCCCAATGGTGATGGATCCTGTGTTCAGACTCAAGGACCAACAGGATGGTTTGATTACCCATGCAGCGCTACGCCATGGTTCCTGTGCCATGCATGTAAGCACACATGCATGCTCAACACCAAGAGAGTACATTGCATACTTAGAATACATGTATATCACACACACACACACACACACACACACACACACACACACACACACACATACACACACGGTTTACCCTTTCTTGTTTTTTAATCTGTGATTTTTATCTCTCACACAGAGCACAGATCTCTTAGATATATACTCGTAAAAAAGAACACAAACTGGCTTGAGGCTCAACGTTACTGCAGGGAAAACTACGAAGATTTAGCCATCATTGAAAGTCAAGAAGACCAAGAACACGTCTTGAATCTTACTGAGAGACACAATGCGTGGATTGGCCTCTTCAAAGACTCCTGGGAGTGGGTAGGCCAAGGGAACTCATCATTCCGTTACTGGGCATCAGAGACAGAGATGGACAGTAATGGTAACGACTGTGTTGCCGTACGGACCTCAGAGGGGGGGCGCTGGTATCGACATGCATGCAGTGTGACGCATCCTTTTGTCTGCCTCGACCAAAAAAGTAAGCTCATCAATCTTTCTTAGAAACACAAATGTACTGCATATACGTTATGTACTTCAGTGTGTGTGTGTGTGTGTGTGTGGCAGCTGTCATAAAACGCCAGTTTTGGAGACTGACAATATCAGCCAAGGAAGGTGTGGATTTGAACAATCCTAATGTAAATGCAGCAGTTTTGGAGCAGGTCAGTTTCTCCACATTAGTATGAAATCCATCATTATGCGCCAAAATAATATTTAACATTGAATGTTTTCCTTTTGTTTATAATAGATTCAAGCTAAATTGAAGAAACAAGCCGTTTCAGGGGATATGAAGCTGCAGTGGCTTGAGGAAGATGGGAAAGTATTCGCTAAAAAAAGAGAAGAATAGGAGAGGGAAGAAAGAAGCTGATTAGATGTAAGAATTTCAATACACTTTAGTATAGACCTACTGTGTATAGCTATTCTCTCATTTTGTAGCTTTCCCTCACTTTATGTTGGTTGACTTTATCCATGAAAACTTTTTGCTCAATTCTCATAATGGATTACTATGTTTAACATCTTAAAATATATGTTTGAACTTTTTGTTTCTTATTTCATGACTTTCCCTCCTCTGATGGGGACAGCTATGCATGAATTTTGCTCAGTAATATATTTTCACTGTCCTCTGTCCTGCACATTTTTGGGGTCTTTGGGGTCAATTTCATCCCAGGCTGATTTAGTCACAGATACATGTATACACAAAAGATTTAGCCTTATCTACTTTAGTTGACTTCAGTTAGTGCTACCAATGTTATCAGAATAGTTACACACCTCACCAGATACGCTGTCAGCGCTCAAGGCATGAAATCAACATTTGAGCCTTTGTTTATTGTCATTGTTGGCTTTTGGTCAAATTAACCCCAAAGAGAATATAATTTTTTTCATAGTAGGCCTACTGTTAATGACAGAAAAACTTAAAAAATATGTACAAAGAAGTTGTACAATACAAGACAATAAAAAGGTAATTATTTCAAATTTTGAGTCAATTATTTAAGACTATATTTTGCTATTTGCACGTAACAGGTATTCTGATTTTAAAAGGGTGTGTGGAGGGCTTTTTATTGTGGTTATTACATCATTATGTGTCAAGAAAAACATGTAACAATTTACACTGTAATTAGTTTTTGAGAGGGTGGGGTCAAATTCAGCCCACAGATAAGGGGTGTACACACACACACACACACACACACACACACAAAAACAGATTGGCTTGTAGGTCTCCTGACATATCACTTGGTGGGTATAGTATGAGACTGCAGTACCACTATGCCGGCAACGGTCTTCCTGATGTGGTGTTGCGCTATGCACTATAGACAATAAAGGGTGGAAAAAATTACAGAAAAACAAAAACAAATAAAAAATATGACTCTGCATTTATTAATAGTTAGTAGTTACTCTATTCAAGTATTGTTCCATACTTAATTTTGTCATCTTTTACATTTGTTGTACTCATATGGTGTACCTAAAAGGCCATTTTAAAGACAAAGGTACAAACTAACAATAATTAAGAACAATTGATATTCATTAGATAGGACACTAATCAAAAATGCCAGATTGAATGAGCCAGGCTGGGACTTTAGCCAGGACACCTCTTTTGCGACAAGTGTCGTGGGATCTTTTATAACCACTGAGAGTCAGGACCTTGGTTCAACGAGAGAGCGACCTACTGGCCGCCCACCAACACCACATCCAGAATAAAACCCAGTTTCCCCCAGAGGTCTCCCATCCAAGTACTAACCAAGCCCACACCTGCTCAGGCTAGATAAAAGGTAAGAGAATGCTTTTCTAAAGGTAAGAGAGGAATTAGCTTTTTTTGCATCAGCAAGAAATACTGCAGTGCCTGAACATACCATACTTTTGAGGAAACTGACAGCCCAGTTACATGTATACAGGTAGATCCATTGTGAATCATTGACTTAAATGGACACCAAAGATGATCCAAATTAGCAGAAGGGTGGAGTGTGACAAGTGTGGTCTCTAAACATAGGCCGGTGAATGTTCACACAAGCATGGAAGAACAAATTAATCAAATGACATCCAGTTATTTTTTTCAATTGATTTAATAAATCAATCAACACAGAGACAATTTTCCTTGTATTTATTCTCAAATATAAAGTAAACCAACACATAGGCTACATTTGTCTACAATGCTTCAACTAAACTAATATTCTAGAGTCATTCTCTAGTCTATCCTGACTTTGTGATTGTGATCACTAAGAAAAGGAAATGTGCCATCCCATAACAAAGTTAGATGGCAATACATTATTCTTTCTTTACCTTCTAAAGCAAAATCAGTATGTATCCTAGTGATGACATAACTAAATACTTTACTCTCTAAGAAAACACTAAAAAAGTTTGGGTGTCTTTGACATTGAAATAAGCTTTTAATAAGGATTTTATGGTCCAAATTAGTTTGTATACAAGTGTTTATAAATCCAACATTTCTGGCTTCAAGAAAAAAATGTTCATTTCTGCTTTGGTCACCAACAGCGGATCAAATGAGTAATTGTGTAATTTTTAGGGTATTTTTGGCCTGTCTTAGCCTGGTCATAACCAGCTCCTTGGTCTGCTCGGCTATGAGAAACGATTGCTTGCTGGAGGTGTTTAAATTCAGAATGATTGGATTAGCCCTCGACTGATAGCTTATCACATTCTAGTGCTGCATTCTTTAAGTTCGCTGATTGGCTCTGGGTTGATGTGGTCGAGGCAAGCAAGGTTATTGGCTGAAATCCCAGACCGTAAGAGAAGCGTAGACCGAGGGTCCGGTTATAACCAGGCTACGCCTTTCTGAAAGGAGTTCAACTGCTCAAAGTGATGGGTGTCAGGCCAGCAATGTGTAAGCAGCCTTACAGTTCACCATCTCCACTCAACCTCCTCATCTTCTGCTTCTCATTCGTCTCGCTAAATACTTGGCCATCTTCATCTTCAAGCCATTTTAGATTTATATTATCTGATGATGTTTGTTTCTTCAGGTTTTCAGCTATCTAAAATGTTGGGTGAGACACGTAGTTATAAAAAGTATCATTTTGCAGCACAAGATGAATAAGCTCTACTGGAGGTGAAACTTACTGTACCTGCTTCAACAAAGCTGCTCTCACATCTGGATTGTTTAAATCCACACCTTCTTTGGCCGAAATGGTAAGCCTCACAAAATGCGAACTTTTTCTAGCTGTCATGGCCGCACACACACACACAAATACACACACACACACACACACAAACACATACAAACACACACACACACACACACACACATACACAAGTGATGGAAAACAAGTGTGGAAACGGAGAATCCTAACAGATAAATTCCCAAAGCAACAATCACTCACACACTCTCTCTCCCTCTCACACACACACAGACACCCACACACGTCCACAGAAGTGTGCGCCGCGCATGCACACACACACACACACTTACTTGAGTGAATGAGTGGAAGAGGTCCAAACTGAGCCATGTCTGCATCTCGCTCAAATATCTCTATGTATCTGAGAATCTTGTATTTCAAAACAATGATGTGTGTCATAATTTGCATTTGTAATAAAGGCAAATGGTTTTCATAAATATTACCTATGTGCAGTTTTTATTACATTAATTGCAGTTGAAACTTTGCAAGTCAAAACCAACCCGCACGAGGGTTCTAAGGTCATATCTTGACCTGCTAAGCATACACACACAAACACACCACACACACCCACCCACACAGTCATAACAAACAAAATAATTATTTAAAACGTATCTATAGTCTTTACTAGGCCTACATAATTCATGGCGAGGCTTCAGTAACCTAACTCGCTTCGTCGTGCTGCAAGGGCAGCTTCACAACCCCATCTGATATATAACAGATTTGCTTCAGAGGACTGGACATCATCAAAAATCCTTGCATATAATTGGACTTAATGTCTATCATCTTACTTCAACCCCTCACATCGAAACTAATTTATTGTATCCCTTCATGCAACGTCATTTCTAGTTTCTTAGCTAATCCAAACAAACCATGTCATAATTTTCTCAATGATCGATTTAACTCGCCTTCAATTTTGCTCGTCTCTGTCGCCAGGTGGTGACGCCATTGCCAGGAGCAATATGCCGGATCAGGGGCGCTGCTAGAAATTTTGGGCCCTATGACAAAAAAATATTTTGAGCCCCTCAAATATTGATTTTAATAGTAAAATTTTCTCTGGGCCCCCTTGTTAGTGCCAGGCCCTTAGAATCATCCTAACCTTTCCCCCCCTAGCGGCGCCCCTGTGCCGGATTACATAATGCCGAAAGCCTTTTCACACGGGACTATCGGATTTGAATGCATTCACCATTCATAAAACTTTGCGTCCTCGGAGAGCGAGGACACAAACGCTTAGGCTTTCCCGGAGAGACAGCAGCAGCCTTGAGCTTAGCTTCACTCTGCCTGGTAAGCAAGCATCACCTCTCTGGAGGAACTGTCTGTTGCCAATTTAGCTGCCTTTTCACACCTTTTTTTTTAGCTTCCATACACATATTCTGGGGGGGTTAATGAGACGGGGAGGGGAGTAAGAATGTAACAACACATACACATACATAGGCTAGTACATTTGGGACTGCGATCTCAAAACATACATACATACATTTGGGACTGAGATCTCAAAACACTCAAAAGGACACATAACGTTGGCAGCTGGGCAGCTATTGATATAGCAGTCATTGAGGTTCAAGATTCGAGAAAAAAAAAAACTTTATTAATGTACATCTCACTAGA
>JAODXP020000023.1:15977914-16030593 GCA_027497455.2 Sardinella longiceps
TAGATGCATGACCAACCACATCAACGTATCTGCATGACTGGGGTCAAAAATGACCCCAATAAGAATTAATGGATTCTAAAATTAATTTTATATATTTTTTTTGTCAAAGATTATGTTTGTATTATATTTTGGTCAACAAAAGAAAAAAAATAATATTTGGCATGATCATTCATAAGTTTATGTCACTTTATATACTGTATATCCTTTACCGCATAATATGGGTGACAAACGACCTGGATTATTTTATACTGTATCTTTAATATCTTTGCCATTAATGAATTTATGCATTCATGACTCCATGAATTCCTCAATTAACTTGTTTGTATGATTGTAAATCCTTTTTTTCCTTTTTACTTGAGCACAAAGCATTTTACATCACTGCCCTTCTAAGGTGCAACATGCATTCCCCATTGACTCCCATTCATTTCCTATGGTATTGTGGAGGGCTTCTTTGGTGTATATTTTTTAAGAAATATATTTTTGCAAAAATATTCCAATCATTTATTAATTATCTTGTATTGGACTGGTAATTACAGTTGAGGTCCTTACAGTCCTAGGATTAACCTTTGGAATTCCATAAAACATGATTGGGGTCATTTTGACCCTGCCTATGCAGAAGTGAGATATTGATATAAAAAATGCAATTACTTGAAAAATATAAAAAATACATACAAATCCAAATGGCCGAATGTCAAAGGCCACCTATTTGAGGAATATATGGAAGATTGAATGCTAAAAATTCTCAATGGCAAAGATATTGAAGAAATCATTTTTGACCCCGCTTATGCATCTAAGGGTTAAGGTAGGCTATAATATATTATTGTAGATGAAAATATGGACTTCCTGTTTGAACAGGAAGAAGGAAGTGCAGAAGCGCACGGTCAGGAAAGGGTAAGGAAAGAGTAAATTTTTATTCATAGGGTTATTTTTTCATGTTGATCATGTTGAAACTGGTTTGACTTAATATTTCATAGTCTAACTGTCCATTTCTATGTTCACCAGTGTATAAAGCTATTTAGCTTTTAGGAAATAGTTTTTCTTGCATTTTGTCTTGCAGATAATGTAGATGTAAATGTGGAACTATAGTTGAATATGGCAGTTTTTAACTTATTATAGTGAATGTCATTTTAATTAGTGTTTGTCTGAACCTTAGGTGAAAATCATTAGAAAGAACTTGGGTTAAAATGAGCTAACATTTGTTGCAGTTTTGCATTGCATTGTCCCTCCAATTGTAGATTTTAGTATTCTCAGGATTACAAGCACAGAGCAACAACACAGTAGCCTGATGTATCAGACGCTTATTTCTTTTCAATCCATAGAGCGTCTGAACACGAACGATTGAGATTCGTTTGCTTTGCCGTCATTGACGGTGGGCAGATACTATCTGCATAAAACCAATCACTACCCTTTGGTCGTGGCTTAAACCAATCGCTACTGTTTGGCCATGACGTATGGTACGCACTGGAATGCATCATTTGAATTCTCTGTTCGCTGATTTGGCCGTCCGCCTGGGTGGACGAAGCAAACGAAAGCAATTCGTTAGTTTCCAGACTAAATGGTGGAGGCAAATGAAATTGGCCGGAACCAATAGTTTGGCTTGCCAGGCTAACAACACAGAGCTAGAAAAAAAGACAGGGGTGAGAAGGACAACAAAGCTGTCAATCACACTGACACCAGGAGTATATGATATAGATGTGGAACTAATAATATAATTCCAAATTTCAGTCTATTTCACTTAATACCTTCACTTACATTGTACATACATTTTAGAGCTATGAGTTTCCAATAATTGTATGTTTATTTCACATTCAATGTAGTATATTTTTAAAGGAACACGCCACCGATTATTGATATTTATGTATTTGCATTGTGCCCAAGTATTATTCAAGAAAACGCTTATCATTTTCTTCTCAGTGTGTTCAGTACTTAGATTCACATTATTAGCATAGCTTAGCACAATCACTGGAAATACATGGTACCATTAGCATCAAGCTGAAAGTGTCCACTTGACGGAATTAAATATCAGTTTTGCACTTTGGTGAATTTTAGATCATTTTTAAAGTGATTTGTAAATAAATTTGATGATGTTTTGTTTGGTACCATAGACTTCCATTGGTATGTCAAATAAGCTTACACTATCGAACTAAGCATTACAGACACATAGAGAAAAAAATACTATGTATTTCCATGTTCAACTAGGGTTGACTACAAATAAGCAATTTCCTGAAATTGGGTGGCGTATTCCTTTAAGGTGATACAACTAAATATTCCATTATTAAAGAAATTGCTAATCTGGTTGTGGTTTTCTCTGTAGAGTACAATGGATCCATCGGATGGTAAGTGTTAACTACATTTGTGTTGGATTTCTATTGCTATATATTGTTACATATATAGAGCACCCATGAGCAACAGTGGAAAGGAAAAATTAACATATTTCATGATCTTTCTGAAATGTCTTTGGTATTCTGCATTTCCATACAGTTGAGATGAGTTGGATAAGCAGGCCTGCCCAACATAACAACCGTCAACTCCTCTGTACAGTCCAGCTGCTTCCACCACTCACACGATGGAGCAGTGGTGACTCTTCAGAAAGTCCTCCTCCCTACACACCACAAGAATGTCCTCCTCCTCATCCTCCTCCCACATCACCTGAATACCTTTCAGCCGCCCCTCCACCAGTGCATCAACAGAATTTGAGAGGAGGGCCTAATGTCAGCCTGCTGGGATATGAATTATGTTTTTGTGTGTTTTGATTGCTATGACGGTTTGCTGTGTTCACGTAACTTGTATTTTGTTTGAATGGTGTGATGTATTTTTCCCAAGCACCGTGTGTTTTTCATTGACTACTGTTGACATATTGACTTCCCCTACTGGGCTAACTAATGACTCCTAATTGCCGTGATCTGGACGATTACCTGAACAATTATTACCCAGCCTATCCATGCACTAACACCTCCGAGAGGAGGAGGATAAGAAGGGGAGTGTACGCACTTACCGGACAGGACGGGGACCGGGAGCAGGCCAGTGGACGAGGCTACCGACAGCCGACGGACGAATCTCTGGGGTACGGCGATCCGAGTCTGATAGTCTGCGCTCACAATCCACCTCTAAAGGGACGTAAGCATAATCCTCCGTGCCCGTTATCCTCTGTCCATACTTCCGATTGTTTGGTGTTGATTCCCTGTGCTCCGCTTCACTTCTGAGGTGTGTTGACTGATCCAGCTGGTGACGTGTAGCTGTGCCGTGAGGATCCGACGTTGGACAGTTGACTAAACCTACGCTCCCAATCTACATCTACAGGGCCGTAAGAGTTCCATTGTGTTGCTGATGTTTATAGGCTACTTGCTGACTATAGTGAGAGTTGAGTCTGACGCTTATTCTTCTGCTGCTTGAGGTGTGCTGGCGCCGGTTCCGGTTTGGCCTTCTGACGTCACTGGGGATTCCCAACGCGGCCGGGACACGTATTGATGACATCATCGCCAGGGCTTCCCCAACTGTAACCTCCGAACTGCCTGTTGTTCACCACCTGCAAAGGATTGACTTTAGATTAATTATTTTAACCAAAGCTTAGCTTTAATACTACTTTTTATGGACATTTATTTAATTGATTTAACTTATTAAAATAAAGCTGTTTATATTTACTACATACATTTCTCTGGCTCTTCTGTGTCCTGGGCATTGGTTAACTTAAAGGGAGTGGCCGTGAGGCTGACACTCTTTCTTTGGCGTAGTCAGGCAGGATGCCCAGTGACACAGAAGACGGCCATTCGGGCCAGAGTATACCTAGTGTAGCTCAAAGCAGTAATGCACCTAATGTCTCAGCGCAAAATATTGAATTTGTAATCCCGGCCACACCCCTAGCTATGCCATGGTTTTATAGTGCACCATGGCTTCCAAAATTTAATGGGGAGCGGCGGCGGTTTGGGGAATGGCGTACCCAGGTACAGGCTATGCTGCGCGCGCAACCACTTTCCAGTGAACAGCAAGCAGACTTTGTATTCAGCGCCCTAGAAGGAGAGGCCCGACGTGAAGTAGCCCTGTTGAACACAGCACAGAGAAATACTGGTGATAACATCCTCGCGGCCTTAGAACAGCTGTATGGGGAGACTATCAGCACGGCTCAAGCACGAGCATCGTTCTTCAAGTGCCGGCAAGGCCTGGATGAGAAAGTGGGAGATTTTATCCTCCGCCTAAGGGAATGCCATGTTAAATGGAGACAATTAGACAGAGAGTCTGCGGGCGAAGAAGACGAGACGCTGTTGGATCAATTTATTCTAGGCTTAAAGACTGGTTCCGTGAGGACAGAATTGCAACGTTACCTACGTCGGCAGCCGCGCCAAGGCTTCAAAGCAGTGACCACTGAGGCCCGTGCTCTGGAAGAAGAGCTGGGGAGCAACACCGAAGAGGCCCTGACCAATGCAGTACGAGCCAACCCCACCCGTACCACATCCGCTGTAGTTGGTAAGAAGGAAACAACGGTCCAGGCCCGAGGAGAGATGGATGATTGGAGGGAGGAGTTGCGACGTGAGCTGAAGAAGGAGTTGGCAGAACAAGTGCAGGCCCTTGGCGCCCAGTTAGTAGAGCAGCTACAAGGACGCACAGCCCCTACCCTCCAACCTAGGGATGGACCTAGGGTAACACCACAGGATCCCCCTGCAGCCTCCTCAGCCCCAGCCCAGTCCGACATGGCCACAAGATTTCAGTGGGACTCACAGGGGCGGCCCATCTGTTTGGATTGCGGAGAACCAGGTCATGTGCAGAGGCATTGCCCCAAACGACAGAGACCAGCGAGGGGTTTTCGGAACCCCCCACCACAGAGGGCCGGCCGGTGGGGGTGGTGAGCGACTCTTCGGACTCTTCCCTGCGGCCTGCTTTAATAGGTGAGTGCCCAGGCGTAGAGGTGGAAGTTAATGGCCAATTGATACCTTGTTTGCTTGATACAGGCTCGCAGGTAACCCTGATGAGCCAAAGCCTTTTTAGCCAACGCTTGGGGACTGTGGGACTAGAAGTAGGGGAGAAGTTTCGCTGGCTGTCGTTGAAGGCTGCAAATGGCCTCCAAATCCCCTATATCGGTTACGCATTATTGGATTTTAAAGTGGGGGGTGTTCATATTCCTAATAAAGGGGTGTTTATTGTTAAAAATGATTGTTTAGGAGCAGAGCGAGCTATACTGGGTATGAATGTGATAACTGACTGCTGGCAGGAACTGATGCATGGACTCCACCCCGGGGAAACGGCCTTCCGGGCCCAACTACCACCACGAGCAGAACGGGAGTGGGGTAAGGCCTTCGCTGTTTGCCGGCAAGCCAACATGGAAACAACCCCATTGTTCCAAGGACACGTGAGACTTCCTAAATCAGAGACTGTGATAGTCCCCGCAGAATCTGAGGTCCTAGTGTGGGGGCGGACCAGTGAGAGTTCCCCCTCCTCGGGGCGTACCTTGTTAGTTGAGCCATTACTGCAACCTGATGTCGAATGGAGGGCAGGTAGGGCTGTGGTTAGTACCAAGGGTGGTTATGTTCCTGTTCGCTTATGTAATCCCCACCCCTACCCCCTGTCGATTGCTCCTAGGACCATCCTCGCCGGGCTCCAAGGTGTGTCCTTAGAAGATATCCACACTAACCAAGTGTTACACTTACAGGATGAGGGGACGGGTACAATTGAAGTTGCCGTTAATAGTGTTGACACTATCCGATCTGACCCTTCACTTCCTCTTCCAACCCTAGGGGAGGGGTTAACCAGGGAGCAGCGGCAGAGAGTGACCACTCTGATGGACCGGTGGGCCAGCGTGTTTTCCCAGCATGACGAGGATTTTGGCCGGACCGGGGTCATTCAACACCAGATCCATACTGGATCAGCACCGCCCAGCCGGGAACGCTATCGTCCTGTGCCACCCAGCCTTTACCCGGAACTTCGCAGCCTATTAAAGGGCATGCTAGAGAGTGGAGTAATACGTGAAAGCTCCAGCCCATGGGCAGCACCTATCGTCCTTGTGAGAAAAAAAGATGGTTCCTGGCGCTTCTGCGTGGATTATCGGAAGCTCAATTCGGTAACTCACAAAGACGCCTACCCGCTACCACGCATAGAGGAATCGCTTACCTGCTTACGGAAGGCTGCCTGGTACTCCACGCTAGATTTAGCCTGCGGCTACTGGCAGGTTGAAGTCGACCCCTCTGACCGTGAGAAGACTGCTTTTACCACCCCCATGGGGTTGTATGAGTTCGACCGGATGCCGTTTGGGCTTTGTAATGCCCCAGCCACCTTCCAGCGGCTCATGCAACGATGTCTGGGGGGGATGCTTAATGAGTCGTTACTTATTTATTTAGATGATGTGATTGTGTATTCCCCAGATTTTGAGAGCCATCTACAGGATCTGGAGCGGGTGTTCCAACGGCTGTTGGAAATGGGACTGAAGCTACAACCAAAAAAGTGCAGTCTTTTCCAACAGAAGGTGACTTACCTGGGTCACGTGGTAAGCCAGGAAGGGGTGGCCACCGATCCAGCGAAGACGGCGGTAGTCGAACAGTGGGAGGTACCCAGCACGATCCATCAGCTGCGGTCCTTCCTCGGCTTCGTCAGTTACTACCGCCGGTTCGTCCAGGGCTTCGCCAAGATTGCAGCGCCGCTACACCGCCTCCTGCAGGGAAGTAAGAATATCAGTAAGAACACCCCAGTGGTATGGAGCGCCACCTGTGAACAAGCTTTCCAACAACTCAAGAGCGCCCTGGTGAGTGCCCCCGTACTAGCATATGCGGATTTTAACCTCCCTTTCCGCCTGTACACCGATGCCAGCCTGGAAGGGCTTGGCGCGGTGCTCTCTCAAATCCAGGACGGCACCGAGAGGGTAATTGCATACGCTAGCCGCAGCCTGCATCCCACAGAGAAGAATGATCAGAACTACAGCTCCTTTAAGCTAGAACTTTTGGCTTTAAAGTGGGCTGTTACTGAGAAGTTTAAAGATTATCTCTGGGGTGCCACGGTCGAGATTTTTACTGACAACAACCCCCTTGTGCACTTGCAGTCGGCCCGGCTTGGCGCTGTAGAGCAGCGTTGGGTGTCGCAATTAGCCAATTACAGTTACACCATAAAGTACCGGCCAGGGAGAATTAACCAGAATGCTGATATTTTATCCAGGTTGCCTGGGGAGCAGACTGCCACCGTGGGCCTCCTACAAGCTGCGGGGGCCGGCCCGGAGGAGGAAGAGGATTGGGGTCACCAGCAACAGCGAGACCCAGACTTATGCCAGCTGGTCGACTGGGTGAAAAGGGGGGCGCCACCCGCTGACCTGGAGAAGGCCAACATTAGCCTGACCCTACAACGATGGTTGCGGGAGTGGTCTCGACTAGAGATCAAGGAGGGCATGTTGGTCAGGAACCGGATACAGCAGGAGACTGGGGAGCCCGGCCAGCAGATCCTAGTACCACACCAAGCCGCCCATGCTTTGTGGGAAGAGTACCATCGGCAAGCTGGCCACGTTAACCCGGACAAGACTACAGCACTCCTCCGTCGCCGCTTCTTTTGGCCGGGCATGGCCAAGGATGGGACTGACTGGGGCCAGGCCTGCCCCCAGTGCATCATCAACAAGCCAGGGCCAGAGGTAAAAGCGCCATTGGTGCCTATTAAGACAACCTACCCCTTTCAGATTGTGGGCATAGACTATTTGTCGTTGGGGCAGTCCGAAGACCGGCATACCTCCATTCTAGTGATGACCGATTTGTTTTCGAAGTATGCCGTGGCAGTCCCTACGAAAGACCAGTCGGCTACCACCACTGCCCATGCTGTTTGGACCCACTTGTTCCAAGTGTTTGGCTGCCCTGAACAGATCCTCTCAGATCGGGGTGGAGCCTTCGAATCAGCTCTTTTCACAGAGTTATGCAAGCTTTATGGGTGTAAGCGGAGTAGAACGACTCCCTACCATCCGCAAGGTAATGGGGCCTGCGAACGCTTTAATCAAACCCTGTTGGGCTTGTTGCGGACTCTCCTGGAGGAAGAGAAGTCACAATGGCAAGCCAAGTTACCCGCTTTGCTCCAAGTCTACAATAACACCGTCCACCGAACCACCGGCTTGACCCCTCATTTCCTAGTTTTCGGGCGCCATGCCCGACTACCAGTGGATTGGATCCATGGAGTGACCATGCAAGGGGAGTCGCATATGGCCAATGGTTGGGTCCGGCACCAACACCAACTTCTGCAAAAGGCATATCGTGTGGCCCAAAGGCATACACTGCAACAGCAAGGGCGGGATAAGCAGAGATATGATCGGCGAGCAAAGGCAGTGGACCTTCTTCCAGGTGAGCGTGTCCTGTTGAGGCACTTCCGGCGGCGAGCCCAAGGTAAGCTGGCGCCTCGCTGGCTCCCTACCCCCTTTACGGTGGTAGAGAGGTTGCACCCAGACCGGCCCGTGTATGTTATCCGTCCAGAGGGAGAGACGGACCCACAAAGACGGCGCATCGCAATAATCTTCGACTATGCCCTGTAACCTTCCCCCAGGAACCGACGACTCCAGCCGACTCGCCACCATCAGGACCGGGCTCAAGCCCAAGGCACGCACCCCTCAGCCAGACACAGTCCTACTGGCCCTTGACGTTCTACGCCCGGAGATCTGCACCTCCAGTAGTCCCCTTTACCAAGGGATGCCAGCTAGCATCGACCCTGGGTCGCCTGTTCGCCATGGCTCTGCCGCCTCCCAAGGGGATAACAGCCCACTATCGTTACGCCGATCTTCGCGTTCTACTCAAGGTAATAGACCTGATCGGTATAGTCCAGGGTAGTCGGGACGACTATGCTTAAAGTGGGGGAAACTGTCAGCCTGCTGGGATATGAATTATGTTTTTGTGTGTTTTGATTGCTATGACGGTTTGCCGTGTTCACGTAACTTGTATTTTGTTTGAATGGTGTGATGCATTTTTCCCAAGCACCGTGTGTTTTCATTGACTACTGTTGACATATTGACTTCCCCTACTGGGCTAACTAATGACTCCTAATTGCCGTGATCTGGACGATTACCTGAACAATTATTACCCAGCCTATCCATGCACTAACACCTCCGAGAGGAGGAGTATAAGAAGGGGAGTGTACGCACTTACCGGACAGGACGGGGACCGGGAGGAGGCCAGTGGACGAGGCTACCGACAGCCGACGGACGAATCTCTGGGGTACGGCGATCCGAGTCTGATAGTCTGCGCTCACAATCCACCTCTAAAGGGACGTAAGCATAATCCTCCGTGCCCGTTATCCTCTGTCCATACTTCCGATTGTTTGGTGTTGATTCCCTGTGCTCCGCTTCACTTCTGAGGTGTGTTGACTGATCCAGCTGGTGACGTGTAGCTGTGCCGTGAGGATCCGACGTTGGACAGTTGACTAAACCTACGCTCCCAATCTACATCTACAGGGCCGTAAGAGTTCCATTGTGTTGCTGATGTTTATAGGCTACTTGCTGACTATAGTGAGAGTTGAGTCTGACGCTTATTCTTCTGCTGCTTGAGGTGTGCTGGCGCCGGTTCCGGTTTGGCCTTCTGACGTCACTGGGGATTCCCAACGCGGCCGGGACACGTATTGATGACATCATCGCCAGGGCTTCCCCAACTGTAACCTCCGAACTGCCTGTTGTTCACCACCTGCAAAGGATTGACTTTAGATTAATTATTTTAACCAAAGCTTAGCTTTAATACTACTTTTTATGGACATTTATTTAATTGATTTAACTTATTAAAATAAAGCTGTTTATATTTACTACATACATTTCTCTGGCTCTTCTGTGTCCTGGGCATTGGTTAACTTAAAGGGAGTGGCCGTGAGGCTGACACTAACAGGTAAATGCAGTTTAGGATGTTTAGAAAATAAAAACATTCCTTATGTATATTTGTATAACTTTATTACACATAATTGTTTTTCTTTATCATTTCAGATGCGTATTTTGGAGCTTAGACACCCTCTTGATTTTCTTTACTCTACTAGCAATTGGTTTGGCAATTCTGCTAATTTACCTGATAATACAAGCAGTAAGCATGAAAAAATGAATCACAATTCCACTTGTTAGAACAGCAATCTTAAAAAGCTTTTAGTAAGTTTGAAGGTTTCTAGTGTTACATTACTCTACATTGTTTCCTGTAAATTTCATCTGCTGATGTACATGTTGTACACTGTCCTTGGTTGGCACTTTTAGTAAGTTTGAAGGTTTCTAGTGTTACATTACTCTACATTGTTTCCTGTAAATTTCATCTGCTGATGTACATGTTGTACACTGTCCTTGGTTGGCACTGGCCAATTGGTATGGTAGTTTTGATTAATATAGCTGTATGGTGAAAGTTGGCCTAATCACTGTTTATACAGGTAATACATTTTTGATTATCCCAATGGGCATGTCATCATACTCAATGGGCTAATAAAATTGGTTTTCTCTCCATCTATACCCAAACAACTCTTCATTACCCTAGAAGGGAGAGGGAGAGAGCAAGCTGGTTAGAATGTTAGAATGTTTCAGGCAATTATCAATGCTCTGGTAGCAACTCCAGTGGTTAATTCTTAAGGATACAAGGAGTTTATTTGTCACATGCATACTGGTCTAAAAATGCAGTGAAATGAAAAACAGTTCCTTTGCCAGTGTGCATAAAAAACGGTAAAAAAGTGCATGGTCCAAAAAGTGCATAAGGGGAAGGGGCTGACTAACACATTACGAAGGGGATGAATGTGTGTGTGTGCGGGGCGGGGCAGGGAGGATGGGGGGTGGGGGGTGGGGGGAGGAGCACCAAGGGCACCCAGGAGCAACAGGGGCAAGGAAAAACTCCCTTGTCTGAGGAAGAAACCTTGGGCAGATCCACGGCTCAAGGGGCCAACCCAACCCGTGCTGTTAGATGGGACTTGTAAGTGTGTGTGAGTGTGTGGTGTGTTAGGGCATAGATGATGTCGGGGGTTGGAGTGGTGGTGGGACGGTGAAGAGGGGGGTGATGTACTGTAAGTATGTAGGGGTTGAGGGGTAAGGGAAGTGTGTGTGTTGTGGGGGGGGGGGGGGCGGGCAGTGTACTGTGTATGTGGGGCAGTAACCCACTGATGATACAGTGGGATGCTGAAGGCAGTGTGGGTGGCCAGTTTGCTGTGCATGTGGGGCAGTGGCTTATTGGTGATGCAGTGGGTTGATGGCCAGTATGCTGTCTAGTAGCATCATGGCCTCTATGATGCAGTGATGTGTGTGTGTGTGGGGGGGGAGGGGCTTGAGTTGAGAGGAGCAGTGTGCTGTGATGTGGAATCTGGAATTTGAAATGGAATTTGTGTTTTGACTATGTGCACTGGCCCATATTGTCAATGTAGGAACTCATAGAAATCAAAGGTTATAGATTGCTGCATTAAATAAAGGTACCTGCACCAGTGAAAGTACATACAGTGCTTTACAATACATAAGTTTTTAAGGAATAAAAAAAATAAAAATATAGTTTATTGCACCATTGGATAGAAAGGAATGTGGAAGCACTTCCAATGCTGATAGATCAATGAAAAAGAAAGACAGCAGGCTGATTGTAGGTACAAACTGAAGGTCAGAGACAGTCACATCAAAGAAACGTAGTTGTATTTGTCCAAGTTCATGTAAGGAAGAGTTATTAACAGATGAAACCATTCAAATTGTCATAGATTGCACTGGATAGACAAAAATGTGGAAGCAATTAAAATGCTGCTGCGTTAAAGACAAAGTGAGGGAGCAGACTGATTCCCAATAGAAATCAAAGGTTATGGATTGCTGCAACAAACAAAGGTACCTGCACCACTCCCAGTACATACAGTTAAGACTGAATAAGGAATGAAATAAATATATATTGTCTATTGCAGCACTGGATAGACAGGAATGTGGAAACACTTCAAATGCTGATAAATCAATGAAAAATAAAGACAGCAGGCTGATTGCAGGTAAAAACTGAAAGTCAGAGACAGTCGCATCAAAGAAAGGTAGCTGCATTTTTCCAAGTACTTCTAATTAAGAATGATTAGCAAATGAAACCATTCAAATTGCCATCGATTGCATTGGATAGATAAGAATGTGGAAGCACTTCATATGCTGCTGAGTCAAAGACAAAGGGAGAGAGCGGGCTGATTCCCAATAGAAATCAAAGGTTATAGATTACTGCATAAAACAAAGGCAGCTGCACCACTCCAAGTACATGCAATAAAGAGTTATAAGGAATGAAAAATAAAAATATAGTCTATTGCACCATTGGATAGAAAGGAATGTGGAAGCACTTCCAATGCTGATAGATCAATGAAAATGAAAGACAGCAGGCTGATTTCAGGTACAAACTGAAGGTCAGAGACAGTCACATCAAAGAAATGTAGTTGTATTTGTCCAAGTACATGTAAGGAAGAGTTTTTAACAGATGAAACCATTCAAATTGTCATAGATTGCACTGCATAGACTAAAATGTGGAAGCAATTAAAATGCTGCTGCGTTAAAGACAAAGTGAGGGAGCAGACTGATTCCCAATAGAAATCAAAGGTTATGGATTGCTGCAACAAACAAAGGTACCTGCACCACTCCCAGTACATACAGTGAAGACTTAATAAGGAATGAAATAAATATATATTGTCTATTGCAGCACTGGATAGACAGGAATGTGGAAACACTTCAAATGCTGATAAATCAATGAAAATGAAAGACAGCAGGCTGATTGCAGGTACAAACTGAAGGTCAGAAACAGTCGCATCAAAGAAAGGTAGCTGCATTTTTCCAAGTACTTCTAATTAAGAATGATTAACAAATGAAACCATTCAAATTGCCATCGATTGCATTGGATAGATAAGAATGTGGAAGCACTTCATATGCTGCTGAGTCAAAGACAAAGGGAGAGAGCAGGCTGATTCCCAATAGAAATCAAAGGTTATAGATTACTGCATCAAACAAAGGCAGCTGCACCACTCCAAGTACATGCAATAAAGAGTTATAAGGAATGAAAAATAAAAATATAGTCTATTGCACCATTGTATAGAAAGGAATGTGGAAGCACTTCCAATACTGATAGATCAATGAAAAAGAAAGATAGCAGGCTGGTTTCAGGTACAAACTGAAGGTCAGAGACAGTCACATCAAAGAAACGTAGTTGTATTTGTCCAAGTACATGTAAGGAAGAGTTATTAACAGATGAAACCATTCAAATTGTCATAGATTGCATTGGATAGACAAAAATGTGGAAGCAATTAAAATGCTGCTGCGTTAAAGACAAAGTGAGGGAGCAGACTGATTCCCAACAGAAATCAAAGGTTATGGATTGCTGTGAACAAACTAAGGGTTAGGGTTAGGGTTGCTGACCGCAAGGCTCTGCAGCGAGTGGTGAAAACTGCTCAGAGAATCATAGGGACTCCAATCCCTGCCATTGAGGATGTGTACAACGAAACATGTCTGCGCCGGGCATGCAGCAGCCTGAAGGACACCTCTCACCCTGCCAACAATCTTTTCCAACTCCTCCCCCCCAGAAGGCGCTACAGGAGCCTTCAGACCAAAACCACCAGGTTCAGGAACAGCTTCTTCCCCACAGCCATCATGCTACTGAACTCTGTCCCCCACCCCCCCACTGAACCTCTGAGCACTCTGATGCTATAGCCCTTGGACTGAACATCTATACATAACTACTTCAATAGCACATTTGTATATTGCCCTTTATATTGAGTCTTGCACTTGCTCCTCTGCCTAGTTATTATTTATTATTACTACTCTATCTGTATATAATCTGCACTCTATTTATACATACTGCATATACTGTAGGTATATACTGCACTTACTGCTCTTTGCACTTCTGATTATTTCGTTACTCTGTATTACACTTGAGTAATGACAATAAAGTTGAATCTAATCTAATCTATTCTAATTATGTTCAGTGATTCATTGTCATAGTGTGGACCATATGACATCCAGCAAGCATGTGAGGCCTTGAGACTTGATCCAGTCAGTCAGCGTGGGTGTGTCTTTGGCCTGCTGGTGGACTGAAGTCCCTGGCTCTCTATGTTTGCTCCAGCAACCATGTGAGGCCTTGAGACTTGGTCCACAGTCAGTCAGCGCGGGTGGGTCTTTGGCCTGCTGGTGGACTGAAAGCTCTTGCTCTCTGTGTTTGCTCCAGCAACCATGTGAGGCCTTGAGGCTTGGTCCAGTCAGTCAGCGCGGGCAGGTCTTTGGCCTGTTGGTGGTCTGAAGTCCCTGGCAGATATCATACGGGCCTGCACTAACAGTGTGCACTATGTGCAGTAACCAAATCTGTCCACTAGGGGTCACAAAAACCTTCAAATTCCAAAATTCAAATTCTCTTCTGTCTGGAACATGGCAATATAAGAATCATGATAGTGGGATGCTGTATGACTTCACAATTTGCTAATATATATGTACTGACAGAATATTTTATTAGAGTGCATTGAAAATGCACTCTACTGTTCTTACTTTACTTCTTATTATTAGAGTGCATTGAAAATGCACTCTACTGTTCTTCGTTTTCTTCTTATTATTAGAGTGCATTGAAAATGCACTCTATTGTTCTTCGTTTTCTTCTATTAGAGTGCATTGAAAATGCACTCTATTGTTCTTCGATTTCTTCTTATTATTCTTCTTCTTCAACTATGTAATTCAGCTCTAACGACTCAACTTAGAAACTTCATTCAAACTACGTTGTGATCGTCATACTCGGGAAATGATTGCAATGTCTTTTCTACTTTCTAACTTTTAAACTTTTTAAACTATGATGATTTAAAAATTTCCCATAGACTTAACATTAGCAGCCTAGCAACAACATAGCAACTACTTCAAATATCCTAGCAACTGCCTAGCAACCACATAGCAACCACTTCCACACTTGTACCTTAGCAACCACCATGGTAACTGACTTGATTTACCTAGCAACCACCCTAGCAACCACTTCACCTACCCTAGCAACAGCCTATCAATCATCTTAGGTACCTAACAACAGCTTAGCAACCACTTCCACAGACTACAATCCTCTCAGTTAAGACTACAGATTCAGTTCAACTTCCGAATGTCATCAACTATGCGTCCTCCCAGCTGGTTCCTGTCCGCAACTGTTTCAAATTAAAAGTCCTCATCATACTAATTTGATGGAAAATGATTTTACTATTCAACTGTTCAACCATTCCAACTGTGAACTGTCATCAACTATGACTCCTGTCAACTGTTTCCTCTGGCCACAACTATTTCAAAATAAAAGTCCTCAGTGGGGGGTGGCTAGTTAGCATGCTAGTTAAGCATAGTTAAGCATGCTAATTAGCATTTTTGGTTTTTGATGCTATTCAACTCAGCTAAGTCTTGTGATCATCATGCTAGCATTATTAGCATGTTAGCTTAGCTAGCATGCTAATTAGCATTTTTGGTTTTTCATGCAATTCAACTCAGCTAAGTCTTCTGATCATCATGCTAACATTATTAAGCATGCTAGTTAAGCATGGTTAGCATGCTAATTAGCATTTTTGTTTTTTGATGCTATTCAACTCAGCTAAGTCTTGTGATCATCATGCTAGCATTATAAGCATGTTAGCTTAGCTAGCATGCTAATTAGCATTTTTGGTTTTTCATGCAATTCAACTCAGCTAAGTCTTCTGATCATCATGCTAACATTATTAACATGCTAGTTAACATGGTTAACATGCTAATTAGCATTTTTGTTTTTTGATGCTATTCAACTCAGCTAAGTCCTCTGATCATCATGCTAGCATAATTAACATTCTAGCTAGCATGGTCAGCATGCTAATTAACATTTTTGTTTTTTTTATGCTATTCAACTAAGATAACTCTTGTGATCATCATGGTAGCATATTTAACATGCTAGTCAGCACTTAGAATTCTACTTAACATATATGATCATTTATGCTAGTCAACTTAACTGTCATGTGGTTCAAACTTCTCAACTAATTAACTGTTCAACCATTCCAACTGTCACTTATCCAATTATGCCTCCAGTCATCTAAATGTGTTGCAATCATATTTACTGAAATGATTTGCAACAAAATCAACTAAAAACAGCAACTGCATTTTCAATGCACTCGTAATTTCTCTGAAATTACATTCTCTAGTTATTATTATTATTCTTTAACGCAACTAATTCAGCTCTAACCGCTGAACGTAGAAACTTCATTCAAACTGCGTTGCGAAGGTCTTACTGTTTACTCGTTTGCTTTGTAATTTTCAACTTTGTAACTTTTATACTTTTAAAACTATGACTATTTTAAACTTTTAAAACTTTCCCCATTGACTTAACATTGAGCTGTTTAGAGTGAGGCTAGAGTGGGTGATGTCATAGTGGGGCCTTAGCCAATCATCTTGGGGATATGCAAATTTTCACCCGGTGATAACCAATCAGTGGTGACCTGCTTCAACCCATACAGTCTATGGCTTCAACTGTCATTTTTTAAACTATAGGGCATTTAAACTGCTCAACTATTCACCTGTCAATCAATTCAACTGTGAACTGTCATCAACTATAACTCCTATCAACTGTTTCCTCTGGCCACAACTATTTCAAAATAAAAGTCCTCGATGGCGGGATGGCTAGTTAAGCATGCTAGTTAGCTTAGTTAAGCATGCTAATTAGCATTTTTGTTTTTTGATGCTATTCAACTCAGCTAAGTCTTGTGATCATAATGCTAACATTATTAGTATGTTAGCTAGCTTAGTTAACTTGCTAATTAGCATTTTTGTTTTCTGATGTTATTCAACTCAGCAAAGTCTTGTGGTCAACGTGTTAGCATTATTAGAGATGTTAGCAATTAGTTAAGTATGCTAATTAAGCATTTTCGGTTTTTGATGCTATTCAACTCAGTTAAGTGTTGTGGTCATAATGCTAGTACTATTAGCATGCTAGCTAGCATGGCTAACATGCTAATTAACATTTTTAGTTTTTGATGTTATTCAACTCAGCTAAGTCCTGTGATCATCATGCTAGCATTATTAAGATGCTAGCTAAGCATAGTTAAGCATGCTAGTTAGCATTTTTGTTTTTTGATGCTATTCAACTCAGCTATATCTTCTGATTATCATTCTAGCATTATTAACATTCTAGCTAACATGGTTAGCATGCTAATCAACACTTTTTGTTTTTTGATGCTATTCAACTAAGCTAAGTCTTGTTATCATGCTAGTCAACTTAACTGTCATGTGGTTCAAACTTCTCATCTAATTAACTGTTCAACCATTTAAACTGTCAGTTATCCAATTATGCCTCCAGTCATCTAAAAAATCCACTAAAAACAGCAACTGCATTTTCAATGCACTCGTAATTTCTCTGAAATTGCATTCTCTAGTTATTATTATTCTTTAACGCAACTAATTCAGCTCTAACCGCTGAACGTAGAAACTTCATTCAAACTGCGTTGCGAAGGTCTTACTGTTTACTCGTTTGCTTTGTAACTTTCAACTTTGTAACTTTTATACTTTTAAAACTATGACTATTTTAAACTTTTAAAACTTTCCCCATTGACTTAACATTGAGCTGTTTAGAGTGAGGCTAGAGTGGGTGATGTCATAGTGGGGCCTTAGCCAATCATCTTGGGGATATGCAAATTTTCACCCGGTGATAACCAATCAGTGGTGACCTGCTTCAACCCATACAGTCTATGGCTTCAACTGTCATTTTTTAAACTATAGGGCATTTAAACTGCTCAACTATTCACCTGTCAATCAATTCAACTGTGAACTGGCATCAACTATAACTCCTATCAACTGTTTCCTCTGGCCACAACTATTTCAAAATAAAAGTCCTCGATGGCGGGATGGCTAGTTAAGCATGCTAGTTAGCTTAGTTAGCATGCTAATTAGCATTTTTGTTTTTTGATGCTATTCAACTCAGCTAAGTCTTGTGATCATCATGCTAGCATTATTAAGCATGTTAGCTTAGTTTAGCATGCTAATTAGCATTTTCGTTTTTTGGCGCTATTCAACTCAGTTAAGTGTTGTGGTCATCATGCTAGTACTATTAGCATGCTAGCTAGCATGGCTAACATGCTAATTAGCATTTTAAGTTTTTGATGCTATTCAACTCGGTTAAGTCTTGTGGTCATCATGCTAGCACTATTAGCATGCTAATTAAGCATGGCTAGCATGCTAATTAGCATTTTTAGTTTTTGACGTTATTCAACTCGGTTAAGTCTTGTGGTCATCATGCTAGCACTATTAAGCATGCTAGCTAGCATGGCTAACATGCTAATTAGCATTTTTAGTTTTTGATGTTATTCAACTCGGTTAAGTCTTCTGGTTATCATGCTAGTACTATTAGCATGCTAGCTAACATGGTTAGCATGCTAATCAACATTTTTGTTTTTTGATGCTATTCAACTAAGCTAAGTCTTGTTATCATGTTAGTCAACTTAACTGTCATGTGGCTCAAACTTCTCATCTAATTAACTGTTCAACCATTTAAACTGTCAGTTATCCAATTATGCCTCCAGTCATCTAAAAAATCCACTAAAAACAGCAACTGCATTTTCAATGCACTCGTAATTTCTCTGAAATTGCATTCTCTAGTTATAGGTTATTATTATTCTTTAACGCAACTAATTCAGCTCTAACCGCTCAACGTAGAAACTTCATTCAAACTGCGTTGCGAAGGTCTTACTGTTTACTCGTTTGCTTTGTAATTTTCAACTTTGTAACTTTTATACTTTTGAAACTATGACTATTTTAAACTTTTAAAACTTTCCCCATTGACTTAACATTGAGCTGGTTAGAGTGAGGCTAGAGTGGGTGATGTCATAGTGGGGCCTTAGCCAATCATCTTAGGGATATGCAAATTTTCACCTGGTGATAACCAATCACTGGTGACCTGCTTCAACCCATACAGTCTATGGCTTCAACTGTCATTTTTTAAACTATAGGGCATTTAAACTGCTCAACTATTCAACTGTCAATCAATTCAACTGTGAACTGTCATCAACTAACTCCTGTCAACTGTTTCCTCTGGCCACAACTATTTAAAAATAAAAGTCCTCAGTGGCGGGATGGCTAGTTAGCATGCTAATTAGCATTTTCTGTTTTTGATGCTATTCAACTCAGCTAAGTCTTGTGATTATCATGCTACCATTATTAGCATGTTAGCTGAGTTAGCATGCTAATTAGCATTTTTACTTTTTGATGTTATTCCACTCAGTTAAGTGTTGTGGTCATCATGCTAGCATTATTAGCATGTTAGCTTAATTAGCATGCTAATTAGCATTTTTGGTTTTTGATGTTATTCCACTCAGTTAAGTGTTGTGGTCATCATGCTAGCATTATTAGCATGTTAGCTTAGTTAGCATGCTAATTAGCATTTTTGGTTTTTGATGCTATTCAACTCGTTTAAGTCTTGTGGTCATCTTGCTAGCACTATTAGCATGCTAGCTAGTATGGCTAACATGCTAATTAGCATTTTTAGTTTTTAATGCTATTCAACTCGTTTAAGTCTTGTGGTCATCATGGTAAGCACTATTAAGCATGCTAGCTAGCATGGCTAACATGCTAGTTAGCATTTTTGTTTTTTGATGCTATTCAACTCAGCTATGTCTTCTGATTATCATGCTAGCATTATTAACATTCTAGCTAACATGGTTAGCATGCTAATCAGCATTTTTGTTTTTTGATGCTATTCAACTAAGCTAAGTCTTGTTATCATGCTAGTCAACTTAACTGTCATGTGGTTCAAACTTCTCATCTAATTAACTGTTCAACCATTTCAACTGTCAGTTATCCAATTATGCCTCCAGTCATCTAAAAAATCCACTAAAAACAGCAACTGCATTTTCAATGCACTCGTAATTTCTCTGAAATTGCATTCTCTAGTTAATATTCATATTTAATTAATATTTTATTGCACAGAGAAGAATGGAGGTGCAACTGATACAGTGGTGCATGATATTTCTCTCTATTGCTATTCTAGGTCCTGCCATGACATATTCAATTCAATTCAATTCAATTTTATTTGTAGAGCGCACAAATACAGTACATTGTCTCGCGGCGCTTTACAGACAGTACGGGAAGCATCCATGAGAATCAGGGGCAAGGAAAAACTCCCTCGCTTTGTAAATAGTTTGTTATGTAGGAAGAAACCTTGGGCAGATCCACGCCTCATGGACTCAGCCTACCTGCCTGGGGCCTAATAAAGTATCCGTAAAGTCTGATGCATAGATTGACCATGGTTAACACAAAACAGTATGAGTACTGAATGTAGTCAGAGATGATATACACATAGTTTGTGCGACAGTCAGGGCCAAGGGATGGAGTCAGTAGTTGGAGTGTGGGATTAGTCAGTATTTGGAGTGGGATCAGAGTTCATTGGGTGTTGGTCGCCATCTAAGTAGTGGTCATCAGGGGGCCATCAGGCCAGTTCCATCACGGGCCTCAGAGAAAAGGGGGATGGTCATGGTGTGTGGCTCCGGGGAGGTTGGTCAGCATCCGTAGTGGGGTAGGGTTGGTGGCAGGGAGGTACGGGAGGTTCATCACTCAGCCAGTGCGTCGGGGCAGAGGAGGCAAGAGAAACAAAGAGAAACAGAAACAAGAGGATTAGGCCAATCTAGGAGGATATCACTTCATGATATGTGTCATATAATCTAGCTAGAGTGAGGAGAGGGAGAGAGAGAGAGAGAGGAGAAAGAGGGTTGTACAGGATGGCAAGTGTGCAGAAGGTGGCAGCACTAGGGCTATCGCAGCATAACTAAGGTATGGTACATGGCATCTCACCAACCCAGAAGGGGGTGGTCAGTGGCCGCCTTGGAAAAACAGCAGAGGTAGCCCTCCCAAGAAAGCCCAAGAGGAGTGGTGATATGCCATGGCCCACTCCTAATTATAGGAAATGTCAAAAAGGAAGGTTTTAAGTCTAGACTTAAAGGTATTGAGAGTGTCCGCTTCGCGAATGTAGGGAGGAATAGAATTCCATAGAAGAGGTGCTCGATAGGCAAAAGCTCTTCCCCCAATTGTAGTTTTAGATATGGTCACTTTTTCAAGGAGGCCAGCATTTTGAGATCTCAGAAGTCTTGCTGGATGGTATGGAACAAGTAAATCTGTAATATATGCAGGAGCTAAGCCATTAAGTGCCTTATACGTCATGAGAAGGATTTTGAAGTCAATTCGACTTTTGACAGGAAGCCAGTGTAGAGATGCTAGAATGGGAGAAATATGTTCATATTTCTTAGTTCTAGTGAGTGTTCTAGCTGCTGCATTTTGGATTAGCTGTAGACTTTTAATGCAGGTGTTACTGCACCCTGAGAACAGAGCATTGCAGTAGTCGAGTCTGGAGGTAACAAATGCATGTATAAGTTTTTCAGCATCCTCAAAGGACAGGAACTTCCTAACCTTAGCAATGTTTCTAAGGTGAAAAAATGATGTTTTAGAAATGTGCTTTACATGGCTATTCAAGGAGAGGTCTTGATCAATAAGTACCCCCAGATTTTTCACTTGTGAGCTAAATGAGAGTGTAGGACTGCTAAGTGAGCTATGATGGTGAAGCGAGGTGTCCTTCAGTTGTTTAGAGGCAATCATCATAACTTCAGTTTTATCTGAGTTCAAGCATAAGAAATTTTTTGACATCCAGACTTTAATGTCTTCAAGACAGGCATTAAGTTTGGTTGTCGGAGTACAGTCGCTAGGCTTCATAGAGAGATAAAGCTGTGTATCATCTGCGTATGAGTGAAATGCAATGCCATGTTTCCTAATGATTTCACCCAGAGGTAGCATATATAGAGAGAATAGTAGGGGGCCCAGTACTGAGCCTTGCGGAACGCCATATTTAACTTTAGCATGATAAGATGAGACGTTGTGAGCATGTACAAATTGGTATCGATCAGTGAGGTAGGATTTGAACCAAGCTAGTGCTGAATTTCTAATGCCTATCGTATGTTCGAGTCTGTGTAGTAGGATATCGTGGTCAATGGTGTCAAAAGCTGCACTAAGATCAAGTAAGATTAATATGGATACATTACCATTGTCCATGGAAAGAAGGAGGTCGTTGAAGACTTTAACTAAGGCTGTTTCAGTGCTGTGATTAGCTCTAAATCCTGATTGGAAGACTTCCTGGATTTTGTTTTCGTCTAGGAAGCGACAAATTTGTTTGAACACAATTTTTTCTAGAATTTTGGATATAAAAGGAAGGTTGGATATAGGTCTGTAATTAGCCAGAAGATCAGGGTCAAGGTTTGTTTTTTTAATCAATGGTTTAATGACTGATGTCTTGAAAGTAGTTGGTACATGTCCCGCTAGGAGTGAGCTATTGATAATTTCAAGTAATGTCTCAGCTAGCGGTGTAAAGGCTGCCTTGAGGAGGTGAGTAGGAATAGGATCAAGTAGGTCATGTTGACGCCTTCGCTTTAGTAATGAGAGAAGAAATTTCTAATGTATCAGTGGGCATAAAGGAGTCAAGGTATGCTACTGGTTGGCTACAGCTATCAGTAGTTAGTAGAGAGGCTGTAGGCATGTTGCTAATTTTAAGTCGTATGGTTTCAATTTTTTCATTGAAAAAATTCAGGAAGTCGTCACTGCTGAGGTGACTTGGAATGGACTGAGTTACTTCAGTCTTACTTTTTGTCAAATTTGATATAGTGTTGAAGAGGAATTTTGGATCGTCTTTGTGTTCATGTATAAGCGAGGAATAATAGGCTGTTTTAGCATTGTTCAGTGCAGTCTTGTATTCTTTCAGGCTCTCTCTCCAGGCAATGTGAAATACTTCGAGTTTAGTGTTGAGCCATTTCCTTTCTAGTCTGCGAGCAGCCTGTTTTAATGTACGTGTATGTGTGGTGTACCAAGGGGCAGTTTTTTCTACCTTCCTTGTTTTCTTTTTAAGTGGAGCAATTAAGTCAAGTGTTGAATGTAATGTGTTCATAACATGATCAGTAAATTGGTCGATATGTGTTGGTGATGGGATAGGACTATCATAGTGTGTTGGTGTAAGGTCAGGAATTTTTCCAATGAAATCGTCAGTGGTTTTAGGCGTTATGCCTCTAGTGTAGTAGTGGGTTACATTTTGCGCTACATGGTCGACTGGTATTTCTAGAGTAATAAGGTAGTGGTCAGTCAATGTTGGTTGGGGTGCAATTGTAAGTTGTTCTACTTGAGTACCATAAGTTAGTACAAGGTCGATAGTGTGGTTGTCTTTATGTGTAGGTGCATTTACATTTTGACAGAAGCCAATGTGCTCAATAAGAGATTGGAATGCAGCTGTCAGGCTGTTGTGTGCAACATCCATGTGAATATTAAAATCACCCAAGATGACTATTGTATCTGATTTAACAACTAATGTGGATATAAAGTCAGAGAATTCAGTTAGGAATTCAGTGTATGGCCCTGGAGGTCTATACAATGTTACAATAGTTAATGGCTTAGCTCCAGGTTGAATAAGGTTGAGGACGAGTACCTCGAAAGAATTGAACTTATGTTCGAGCTTGGGAGCCATACTGCAGCTAGAATTGTAGATAGTGGCTACCCCACCTCCACGCCCGCGTTGGCGCGGTGTGTGGAAGTTTGAATGACTGGGGGGAGTGGCTTCATTTAGCGATAGGTATTTGTCTGGTTTTAGCCAGGTTTCAGTGAGGCAAAGTATGTCAATATGATTATCAGTAATGAGTTCGTTTACTAGCGTCGATTTTGACGAGAGTGAGCGAGTATTCAACAAGCCAAACTTCAATTTTGACTGTTGGCTATGCTTATAGTTTGCTTCTGGTTTTATGTGTATGAGGTTACTATGGTTAATGCCTCTATATCTCGTGGACACTCTCCCTAAGGGGACCTGACTTCTGCTAATATCACGGCGACGCGGCAGGGAACTGTGTAAGACAGTAATCCTGCCACCTGAACCAAACTCTGGTATATATATATACATATCAACCATCTGCACTGACTATATGACAAAAAGGGGTCTGATAAGCCCTTCTGATATAAAACAGAAATTATTTATTTGAAGTGGGGGGAGATGGGGGGGAAGGGGGTGGAAAAAATGTAGAAATTTGATGTGATTTCAAGACGCAAATATTCAAAATAACTAAACATACAGAGACATGCTATACACCATTGGAATCAGTAGGATCTCCTGTTTATTTTGATATGCAGTTTGCCATAGGGGAGTAACAGAATCGCAAGACATTTCACAGACAAGAATGGGTATGCCATGGACGCAGAACTGTATTAGTGACAATAATTTTGACATAAGTTCAGTGCTTATTATCTCGCGAACCGTTGATCATAGAAACTAGCAGCTAGCACCGTTAGAAAGGCCAGGTTCTCTAGTTTCACGTGATATGCGAGTGATTTCTGTGCGCCAATAAATGACGGAGCTATCGGAGCTAGAAGCATGGGCCCATAGGGTTAAATAAGTCTAAAACAACCATTTTACCAGGATAATCCTGGCTCTCTGACAATAAGTCAGTCAAGTACTTGAAGTAGGAGTATGTCCCTTGTCTCTAACCCTCATTTTGGCAGAGTTTGCTCAGGAACAGAGCCACCTAGATGTCCTTCACATATGTGATAGAGCTAGTTGAGACCTTGCCAATGATATTTGCCCCAAATCCCTAAGTACGTCTGTTAAAGAGATACATCTAGATACCTGAAAGAAGACAATGAGGACACTGCTGTAATCTGTCAAGCACTTCAAGTAGGAGTATGTCCCTTGTCTCTAATCCTCATTTTGGCAGAGTTTGCTCAGGAACAGCGCCACCTAGATGTCATTGACGCATGCAATACACCTTGTCAAGATCTTTCTAATGATATTTGCCCAAATCCTTCTTTGCTTTTTACTTCATTAAGCACATGAATTTAGCTCACAACATGGATTATCCTGGTAAAATGGTTGTTTTAGGCTTATTTAAGGAAGATGGAAGTGGAATTTGAATTTTGGAAGTAGAACTTGAATTTTGGAATTTGAAGATTTTGATGACCCCTAGTGGACAGATTTGGTTACTGCACATAGTGCACACTGTTAGTGCAGGCCCATATGATCTCTGCTAGAAGTATAAGCATGTTTCAGATTATTTCCAATGGTCGGGCATGAAGTTCACTGGTTCATTGTCAAAATATGTGGTGAAGATTCTGGAATTTGGAATTTGGAAACTTGTATTTTGACCAAGTGCACAGGCCCATATGGTCTCTGCAGGAAGTATTAGGATGTTTCAGGACATATGCAGTTGTCTGGTACCAAGGTTGGTAGTTAATTGGTAAGATGTGGAATGTGGAATTTGGAATTATGTCTTTTGACTAAGAGTGTAGGCCCATTTTATTACTGCAAGAAGTATTAGTATGTTTCAGGTCATGTGCAATGGCCTGGCATGAAATTCAGTGGTTCATTGTCATAGTGTGGACTGTAGATTCTGGAATTGGAGTTATGTGTTTTGGAATTTGGAACATGACACCCAAAATTTGGAATTTGGAATCATGTGTTTTCACTAAGAGAGCAGGTCCATCTGATCTGTGCCAGAAATATTAGCATGTTTCAGGTCATTTGCACCCAATTTGGAATTTGGAATCATGTGTTTTCACTGAGAGCAGGTCTATATGAATTGTGCAAGAAGTATTAGCATGTTTCAGGTCATTTGCAGTTGTCTGGCATGAAGTTAGATGGTTCATATTCAAAATATGGAGTGAGGATTCTGGAATTCGGAATTTGGAATCTTCTGTTTTGACCAAGTGCACAGGCCCATACGGTGTCTGCAAGAAGTATTAGTATGTTTCTGGTCATTTACAGTGGCCTGGCATTAAGTTCAGTGATTTATTGTCATAGTGTGAAATATAGATTCTTGAAATGGAGTTATGCATTTTGGAATTTGGAATGTGGCACCCAAAATTTGGAATTCGGAATCATGTCTTTTGACTAAGAGTGCAGGCCTATATGATCTGTGCTAGAAGTATTAGCATGTTTCAGGTCATTTGCAGTGGCCAGGCATGAAGTTCAGTGGTTCAGTGTCAAAGTGTGGACTCTGAATTCTGGAATTGGAATTACTAGTGCAATGCCCGTTCAAGCAATGTTTTCCAAGCAACTTCTTGCCCAGTTACATCAGAGCAAGTAGGCAAGATGATGTTAAATTGGCGATGATGATGTAAACCCGTGCAGTCAGCAAAGCCGACAATGACGGGTTTGAGTTGCAGCTAATTTCATTATTCAACAAATTGCATACCCATAAAGCTAACCACATAACCATGATCAAGTTAGTGCTATAGAAGTGATGTTTGAATGAATGGTACATGGTTAGCCAATATCCAGATAAAGTAAGCAGCGGCTATTTTAAATGCACAATTAACAGACTGCTTACCAACGTGAATGTGTGTGTATTGGCTTGTTGTTGCAAGATCCGCGAACGTTCACTTTGAATGTGTTGGAGGGGTAACATCTTAAATCCTAAGACCTAAATGAATGGTCAGAGTTGTAGCGCTGCAACATGAGGCTTTTTGGGTCCAGCCAATTGAACCGCAGCACTGGGAGCAGATTAGAGGAGAGGGGGAGTGGCTAGTTAGAGCAGCCGAATTTTATTTTGCTGAATGTAACGATATCTTTGTTATGTTTAGTCCAAATAGGACCAAACTTTGCACTGCACTCACGCATGCTATTAGCAAGATCCATGGCAAATTTGAGATCAGTCAGATGAGTGGTTCGAGAGTTATGCGTGGAACAGACAAACAAACAGACACACAGACTGACACACAGACAGACGTTCCTTGCATTAATAGATATGTTTTGGAATTTGGAATGTGGCATTTTATTAAAATTGAAAATCGGAATCATGTGTTTTGACTAACAGTCAGGCCGTATGATCTCTGCCAGAAGTATAAGCATGTTTCAGGTTATTTGCAATGGTCGGACATGAAGTTCAGTGGTTCATTGTCAAAATAAGGAGTGTGGATTCTGGAATTTGGAATTTGGAAACTTGTGTTTTGACCAAGTGCACAGGCCCATATGGTCTCTGCAGGAAGTATTAGGATGTTTCAGGACATCTGGTACCAAGGCCAGTAGTTAATTGGTAAGATGTGGAATGTGGAATTTGGAATCATGTCTTTTGACTAAGAGTGCAGGCTCATTTTATTACTGTAAGAAGTATTAGTATGTTTCAGGTCATTTGCAGTGGCCTGGCATGAAATTCAGTGGTTCATTGTCATAGTGTGGACTGTAGATTCTGGAATTGGAGTTGTGTGTTTTGGAATTTGGAATGTGACACCCAAAATTTGGAATTTGGAATCATGTGTTTTCACTGAGAGCAGGTCCATATGATCTGTGCAAGAAGTATTAGCATGTTTCAGGTCATTTGCAGTGGTCTGGCATGAAGTTCAATGGTTCATATTCAAAATTTGGAGTCATGATTCTGGAATTTGGAATTTGGAATCTTGTGTTTTGACCAAGTGCACAGGCACATACGGTCTCTGCAAGAAGTATTAGTATGTTTCTGGTCATTTACAGTGGCCTGGCATTAAGTTCAGTTATTCATTGTCATAGTGTGAAATATAGATTCTTGAAATGGAGTTATGCGTTTTGCAATTTGGAATGTGGCACCCAAAATTTGGAATTCGGAATCATGTGTTTTGACAAAGAGTGCAGGCCTATATGATCTGTGCTAGAAGTATTTGCATGTTTCAGGTCATTTGCAGTGGCCAGGCATGAAGTTCAGTGGTTCAGTGTCAAAGTGTGGTCTCTGAATTCTGGAATTGGAATTATATGTTTTGGAATTTGGAATGTGGCATTTTATTAAAATTGAAAATCGGAATCATGTGTTTTGACTAACAGTCAGGCCGTATGATCTCTGCCAGAAGAATAACCATGTTTCAGGTTATTTGCAATGGTCGGACATGAAGTTCAGTGGTTCATTGTCAAAATATGGAGTGTGGATTCTGGAATTTGGAATTTGGAAACTTGTGTTTTGACTAAGTGCACAGGCCCATATGGTCTCTGCAGGAAGTATTAGGATGCTTCAGGACATATGCAGTTTTCTGGTACCAAGGCCGGTAGTTAATTGGTAAGATGTGGAATGTGGAATTTGGAATCATGTCTTTTGACTAAGAGTGCAGGCCCATTTTATTACTGTAAGAAGTATTAGTATGTTTCAGGTCATGTGCAGTGGCCTGGCATGAAATTCAGTGGTTCATGGTCATAGTGTGGACTGTAGATTCTGGAATTGGAGTTATGTGTTTTGAAATTTGGAATGTGACACCCAAAATTTGGAATTTGGAATCGTGTGTTTTCACTGAGAGAAGGTCCATATGATCTGTGCAAGAAGTATTAGCATGTTTCAGGTCATTTGCACTGGTCTGGCATGAAGTTCAATGGTTCATATTCAGAATTTGAAGTCAGGATTCTGGAATTTGGAATCTTGTGTTTTGACCAATTGCACAGGCCCATACGGTCTCTGCAAGAAGTATTAGTATATTTCTGGTCATGTACAGTGCCTTGGCATTAAGTTCAGTTATTCATTGTCATAGTGTGGACTATAGATTCTGGAAATGGAGTTATGCGTTTTGGAATTTGGAATTTGGCACCCAAAATTTGGAATTCGGAATCATCTGTTTTGACTTAAAGTGCAGGCCTGTGTGATCTCTGCTAGAAGTTTAAGCATGTTTCAGGTTATTTGCAATGGTTGGACATGAAGTTCAGTGGTTCATTGTCAAAATATGGAATGTGGATTCTGGAATTTGGAATTTGGAAACTTGTGTTTTGACTAAGTGCACAGGCCCATATGGTCTCTGCAGGAAGTATTAGGATGTTTCAGGACATATGCAGTTTTCTGGTACCAAGGCCGGTAGTTAATTGGTAAGATGTGGAATGTGGAATTTGGAATCATGTCTTTTGACTAAGAGTGCAGGCCCATTTTATTACTGTAAGAAGTATTAGTATGTTTCAGGTCATGTGCAGTGGCCTGGCATGAAATTCAGTGGTTCATTGTCATAGTGTGGACTGTAGATTCTGGAATTGGAGTTATGTGTTTTGAAATTTGGAATGTGACACCCAAAATTTGGAATTTGGAATCGTGTGTTTTCACTGAGAGAAGGTCCATATGATCTGTGCAAGAAGTATTAGCATGTTTCAGGTCATTTGCACTGGTCTGGCATGAAGTTCAATGGTTCATATTCAGAATTTGAAGTCAGGATTCTGGAATTTGGAATCTTGTGTTTTGACCAATTGCACAGGCCCATACGGTCTCTGCAAGAAGTATTAGTATATTTCTGGTCATGTACAGTGGCCTGGCATTAAGTTCAGTTATTCATTGTGATAGTGTGGACTATAGATTCTGGAAATGGAGTTATGCGTTTTGGAATTTGGAATGTGGCACCCAAAATTTGGAATTCGGAATCATGTGTTTTGACTAACAGTGCAGGCCCGTATGATCTCTGCTAGAAGTTTAAGCATGTTTCAGGTCATTTGCAGTGGTCTGGCATGAAGTTCAATGGTTCATAATCAAAATTTGAAGTCAGGATTCTGGAATTTGGAATTTGGAATCTTGTGTTTTGACCAATTGCACAGGCCCATACGGTCTCTGCAAGAAGTATTAGTATATTTCTGGTCATGTACAGTGCCTTGGCATTAAGTTCAGTTATTCATTGTCATAGTGTGGACTATAGATTCTGGAAATGGAGTTATGCGTTTTGGAATTTGGAATGTGGCACCCAAAATTTGGAATTCGGAATCATCTGTTTTGACTTAAAGTGCAGGCCCGTGTGATCTCTGCTAGAAGTTTAAGCATGTTTCAGGTTATTTGCAATGGTTGGACATGAAGTTCAGTGGTTCATTGTCAAAATATGGAATGTGGATTCTGGAATTTGGAATTTGGAAACTTGTGTTTTGACTAAGTGCACAGGCCCATATGGTCTCTGCAGGAAGTATTAGGATGTTTCAGGACATATGCAGTTTTCTGGTACCAAGGCCGGTAGTTAATTGGTAAGATGTGGAATGTGGAATTTGGAATCATGTCTTTTGACTAAGAGTGCAGGCCCATTTTATTACTGTAAGAAGTATTAGTATGTTTCAGGTCATGTGCAGTGGCCTGGCATGAAATTCAGTGGTTCATTGTCATAGTGTGGACTGTAGATTCTGGAATTGGAGTTATGTGTTTTGGAATTTGGAATGTGACACCCAAAATTTGGAATTTGGAATCGTGTGTTTTCACTGAGAGAAGGTCCATATGATCTGTGCAAGAAGTATTAGCATGTTTCAGGTCATTTGCAGTGGTCTGGCATGAAGTTCAATGATTCATATTCAAAATTTGGAGTCAGGATTCTGGAATTTGGAATTTGGAATCTTGTGTTTTGACCAGGTGCACAGGCCCATACGGTCTCTGCAAGAAGTATTAGTATATTTCTGGTCATTGACAGTGGCCTGGCATTAAATTCAGTGATTTATTGTCATAGTGCGGACTATAGATTCTGGACATGGAGTTATGTGTTTTGGAATTTGGAATGTGGAATGTGGAATTTGGAAGCATGTGTTTTCACAAAGAGAGCAGGTCTGTATGATCGGTGCAGGAAGTATTAGCAGGTTTCCGGTCATTTACAGTGGTCTGGCATGAAGTTCAGTGGTTCAGGCCCTAGGGAGCACGAAGAAGAGAGACACTGGACGACTGGGCAGACTCGTGAAGAAAGCAGGGACTGACGTGGCTGGAGACACTTGCAACAGTTGCTGAGAGCAGGACCCTGAGCAGGCTTCTCTCTATATCTAACCCGAGACGCTCATTGCAGGCCCCCCCTCCCATGGCCCCCCGAGATGCCCATGCCAGGATCGACCCATTTTACAGAAGTCTAGTGACCACCACCCCCCAAGACAGTTCCCAGAGGCCCAGTTTTTCTTCCATCATTGCCACTGCCTAGATCCATTTTCCCCTTTGTCCCACACCTCACCACAGGCCTACACCCCTCCCCCTCTCCCCTTGGTTCTATTAATCTAACCCTGTCCCCCTTGCTCTACCCCACCCACTAACAGTAATCTTTGAGCCATAACATTGCTATGGACTACATCTGGTACTTTTTGTACTTACTACAGAGTATAATATTGTGGGTCATTGTTCTGATACCACTTACCATTTTATAATTCTTAACTGTTTTAACCATCATGCTGCCATCATGTTGCCTTGTTTTGTGGAAACATGAACATTCTCTGACCCTAGGCAGTTGGGTCAGCCACTTGAGTCATGGAACTGCCCAAGGTTTCTTCTTGTCAAATCCCACATTAGGGAGTTTTTCCTTGCCCCTGGTGCTCTTGGGTGCTCCTTGCTGTAAAGCACCTTTAGACATTACTATGTATAAGGGTTAGGGTTAGGGTTAGGGGAAAAAATTCCTCGTCCCTAGGGTTAGGGTTAGGGAAAAAATTCCTCGTCCCACCATCCAGGCAGCGGGGTCAGAGTGTCGGCCGAGCCCAGGGGATAGGGTTTAGGGTAAGGCAAAGGGGTTACGGACATTTAGGGGAAATAAATTCTTTAGGTATTGGCGATTAGCCAGGTCCCAAGACCTGTTCGTACTGCAAGCACACACAGCCTACTAAGCATCCCATAATATGAGACCTTTTCTTCCTGTATGCTCATGCACAGTCTACTGAGCATCTCGTTCTGGCCATCGCCACCCAAAGTTAGGCACTGTCCATCCTTTTGCCCACCGACAAAATCTCTCTTCTCAAAATGAGGGTTATTGTGGCCTTATATGTGTTTGAATATAGGCACACAGTTTCCAAGATCACAGAGCTCCAGTTTATGTTTTCTGCATTAGATGTAGACATAATGTATATTTAGATATGCGTCATACATCTGAATGAGAGTTTGCAGCACAAGAGGCGGAATCACACATCGCCATCAACAAGGTGAGTATCGTACATTTGTATATTTCACAGAGACCAAAGACACAGGCGGAATTCTCATCGCCGACCAAAGACACAGGCGGAATTTCGACATCGCCGACACACTTCGAGAACCAAGACCAAGGCGGAATAGCGCAAGGTCTGCAACTACCATGGCGGAATAGCGCATGGCTTGCAATTACTGGGCATTCATTTTTCTGGAGATGTGATCTGGTAGGCTATAATGCCATGATATGATATTAATTTTAGTATGGTATATAGTATGTTACTCAGTTTTAGGGTTAGAGCTATGGTCTGGGTTAGGGTTAGCCCTAGACAAAATACCAATTCGATTTTTTGAGCTGTCTTGCTCTGTCGGAGAAAATCGTGGAGGCGGAATGCCCATCACTGGTTCAAAAAATTGGACAGAGTTGTCCTTTAGACAGGTAAAAGGTGGATAATTGCCCACGCCAGCGCTACGTTTCGAATCTATAATGATCCTTCTTCAGGCACAGTGGGCTAATACTGATCAGACATCTGTTGACTTTCCTGAATTATGAGGGTTAAAGTCACAGGTGGGCATGTTGTTATTGTCCCTGAGACTGATCAGACATCTGCTCTCTTCCCTGAAATGGGGTCAAATGAGCAGGTGAGCCTGCTTGGCTTCAATTTATATACTGCCAATTATGTGTATGTTCCAATTCGCCTAATTTTGGCATATCTCACACACGCCTACCCACATTTCACATACTATTACATGCCATGTAATGGCCTTTCAAGATGTTATTAGAGACTCATCGATGGGCTAATCGGAGGCACGGGCGGTATTAGGGGAAATAAATTCTTTAGGTATTGGCGATTAGCCAGGTCCCAAGACCTGTTCGTACTGCAAGCACACACAGCCTACTAAGCATCCCATAATATGAGACCTTTTCTTCCTGTATGCTCATGCACAGTCTACTGAGCATCTCGTTCTGGCCATCGCCACCCAAAGTTAGGCACTGTCCATCCTTTTGCCCACCGACAAAATCTCTCTTCTCAAAATGAGGGTTATTGTGGCCTTATATGTGTTTGAATATAGGCACACAGTTTCCAAGATCACAGAGCTCCAGTTTATGTTTTCTGCATTAGATGTAGACATAATGTATATTTAGATATGCGTCATACATCTGAATGAGAGTTTGCAGCACAAGAGGCGGAATCACACATCGCCATCAACAAGGTGAGTATCGTACATTTGTATATTTCACAGAGACCAAAGACACAGGCGGAATTCTCATCGCCGACCAAAGACACAGGCGGAATTTCGACATCGCCGACACACTTCGAGAACCAAGACCAAGGCGGAATAGCGCAAGGTCTGCAACTACCATGGCGGAATAGCGCATGGCTTGCAATTACTGGGCATTCATTTTTCTGGAGATGTGATCTGGTAGGCTATAATGCCATGATATGATATTAATTTTAGTATGGTATATAGTATGTTACTCAGTTTTAGGGTTAGAGCTATGGTCTGGGTTAGGGTTAGGGTTAGGGTTAGGGTTAGGATTTAGAAAAGGGTTTACAGTTGTTAACTTTGTCTTGTCAAAAGCTTGTGACACTATGGTGCACTGGCATCCGATTCCATTTGCTTGATCCTTGCTCCTTTCAGATATAGAACATATTAGTTTTATTCCCCAGTGATTACATCACTTTATGTCTTCACCACTTATGTCGAGTGACTTTAGGGTTAGGACTCGGGTTTTAGGTATAGGTTACATTCTCCTATTCAAAAAAAATCCCAGAAGGGCCTAACAAGAAAGAAAAATTACTAAAGTTAGGTTTAGAATGAAAAAAAGAGGGATTTAAAGAAGGAGAAAAGGATAAAACCATTCAACCCTGGAGGCTAGAAAAAAGGTAAGTACAGGTAAGTATGTTTTTCTTAAATACTAAATTACCCACAGCTCTGACACAGTTGGCAATGTGTCTTCCATTTTTTTTTTTTTTTTTTTTTTTTTTTTGTGCTCAAAATCGGAGCAAGTTTACACTTTGTTAGACCGCTTTTTAGCGGATATGCGTTGGAAGGAGCTGTTTGACCTGTATCGGTTTTGAAAAAGCATACACAGAACAGTTCAGAGATGTTTTTAATGTATTTTTTGTGTTTTTCTCTTTTTTTCTAGGTACTCCAAGTCACGGACAGTGATGAAGAGGAAGAGGATGAGCCATAACCCTTAGGAACCCCTCCAAAGAGGCCAGTCTCAACGAGACCCACTGCACACAGGTAAGTATCTAAACTAAACTATTGACGGTGTGTTTTCCCCCTGTTTTCTATTTCTAGGTTCTCACACACCAAGACAACGGCGAAAAAAGGAGACTGAATCTCCAGTAGGCCCTGCGCCATGACCCAAAGGGGACTCCCGGCCGCGCCGGGCGACACGGGACGTCCCAGGTAAAGCCTGACTGTACCAATGACCCCATCTAGTGGTTAAAACTCGCTACTGTCACACACTGTGTTCAAAAGGACTATTTGACTGTGTTTACACCTAGTGCCTTTTACCCACAGAAAAGCTGTAACATTTGCCACCACATTTGACACAATGATCATGCAGTTTGAATTCGCTTTTGAGCTTTTATTAAAACCTTTTGGAGGCGGTCAAGCAGAGCCCAGACAGTTTAAAAATCAGACACACTTCACACACCAGACAAGAAGTTGATCCTCTCCACGCTGTAACAGTGTTCAAAAGAGAGAGAGAGAAAGGGGCAGCTGTACACTATGTGTTGCTTAATTATGCTGTTGTAGATATTCCTAGGCTACACTCGACCTATACCCACACTACCCATAGGGTCTTGTGAGTGGCAAGGGAGTCTGAATAGGGGATGGAGAGAGAGGGAGAGAAGGGGCGCTGAGAAGAGCGAGGGAGAGGGAGAGAGAAGAGGGGCCAGAGACTCTACACACACACTGTGAGTGTGTTAACTGTCAGGATGTTATAACAGGGACACCAGTGAACATTAGAACCTCCTCCCTACAGGCCGTGGTCTATCAACTCGGGAACAACAAACAAGACAAAATTAAGTGCTATGACACGTAAGTGCAAAAGGATTCCCCAAATTTCATGAGAGAAAGAAATCCTTAAATCAAACTTAAATAAAGGAAATAAATTCTGAATATTATTTATTATTAATTAAATCAACTTAATCCAGAAAGCGTGGTTCCACTGCAAACTTAAATTCAAATTCAGCACACCAATCCAAATAATCAAACCAAAAAAGAAAATACACACACTAGGAATTAAATAAGGACTTGGTGTCAAAAGTGGTGGAAAATCAAACTGCTCACACGCTTAAATCTTCTGTAAATCAAATCAAACTTTAAATCAGGATAAGTGAATAAATAAATAAGGGGAAATTAAATAAATCAAAATAAATAAATAAATTCGGAATTCATAATTCAACTTAAATCAATAATTGGAACCCAATTTTAACCGCTAAGGGAGAGTGAATTCATGATTCCCCTAGAAGCTAAACTGAGTTAAATTAAATTAAACAAATAACCGAGTCAAAAAACAAGGGCCTACCTAAAGAAAAAGTTGTCCTGTTCTAAATGGTGCCTATGTGTCTGTGTTTACAGGTCTGGCTGTCGTTCCTCCTCCCTGATGGACGTCCTCCGCTGGATCCCACGGGCCCTTCGGGGCTCCCAGATAAGTGCTGTATTTATCTCTGAGACCATGTGAAATGTATTTAACCCCATGATGTGTCCATGTAATATATAATATTGGGCCTCAACTGTCTCTCACACAGCATCCGCTCACACACTCGCACTCGTGTCGCTCCTTAAAGCAACCCCAAAACATTCACTGAGGGCCTGCAAATCAAACCCTCCCCGTCTGGACTCTACTAGACCGCCTCGGTATCACCGTGTCAATTGCTTTTGTTTTTCTCTTTATTTTCTCAGGTAATCAGAGAAACGGGCACATGGCGGGGAAGCCAAAGGGGGTCCTACCGTGGTCCTCACTGCCCCTAGTGGTTCAAACAATAATTGCACCTTCGAATTGTTTGCTGGGCATCAACTGCGCTACAACAGGTAAGTAACCTCCTTCCTCCTTTACTGTCTAATCCATTTGTATGCGTTAAAAAGCCGCCAAAACCCACTTTTCTCACCCCTGTTCCTCCTCCACTTTCCCTGTCTCCATAGCTTTAGATTGCTGTAAATGAAAAAACCCAACAGAAAGGGGACGGAGGAAACCAAGAGAGGTGCTAACTAAAGCCAAAAAACCAAATTGTCTAATCATGTGGAGCTAACTGTTCCCCTATTTGTGTTTGTTGAAACCTTTTCTAACTGTATGTTTCTGAAAATAAAATCAATAAATATCAACCAAAATCTTAAACTAATTATCCTTGAAAATAAACCTATTTAAATCCTATTGAAACATGTGTACTATTGCTCAATGTAACTGTCACCCAGTGATTCTACAGGGAAAAAAAAGGGAAATTTGGCTGTAATGAATATTTTCATCCACCAGATGGCGACAAATAGAAAGGGAACCTATGGGGGAGACCTCAAAGAAGAATCAGGCAAGTCAAAGTACAGGATACTGGAATTATCCCCCTATTCTGATCCAACCCAATATAATTTCAATTGAATCTCAATCATTTCTAAAAAACCGACTCTAAAGGTTAATTATTCATTTGAATTACCATAAGTCTTTTAAAGGTCTAATTGGTTGAGCCAAAATTCTAAGATGGCACTGGCCGTTGCCGGTGTCCAGTGGAGTCCATCGTGATGCGTGTAAAAAAGTTGGGGATTAATCTCTGGTATAAACTCACATTTTTCCATGATTATTTCGTTAAGATCACAGATAGCTTGTAACTGAACCGGTGAAAGGGTCTCGTGTAAATTCAATAGGGCCCAACTGATCTCTGCTTGGGGGAAAGTTTCCCGCGCCGCTTTTTCCAATTTGTAAACGCTACTCTTTAATGTGTCATATTGATTGCCATTATGACAATTAATCAGGCCAATAGACAGTAACAATTTAGAAACCGTTTTGACAGGTTGCATTTTTCTCATTACTTTTGTAAGATGGAACATACTTGCTCCCGGAAAACTGTCGATTTGAATGGAATCACTTTTAAATTGGGGGATTCTAGACAGGTTAGAGTCTCCTAAGATAACGTTGGGTTTCCTGATGCTAATGTTCCAATCGGCTATCTTACGGTGGGTGTTAGAGTGTCTCGTCGGTTCTAGCAACGGATCTCTCTCTTTTGCGATATGGTTGTTTTTAGCCAGTTTCTTTAAGGAACTCGGTATCCTCTCCAGATTAACGCTACACGGTGTTACAGACTTAGACAAGATGGAATGGCTGAGACTGTGAGACTGATCCATAATTGTGAGTGTTTGTATTTGCTGTTCACCCACCAGGCTATTATCTGGACGCGGAGCAGCCCGGAGGCCGCGGTCACTGAGGCCGGACACCACAGGTGTTATGGGAGGAGGAGGGAGAGACTCAGAGTTCTGTTTTTCAGCAAGACTCTGCCTATTGGAAGCTTGTCCAGTCTGCGTCCTCATCGTCTCTCCCCCGATGATGCCCGCGCATCATTGGTAGGTGCCCGCCCGTCAGCATCCACGGCCCCCGAGGCCGCCGCCGCGCCCAGATCCTTCTGTAACTGAGACAGAGCAGGGATGTTAGAGGTTAGTATGGGTTCGTCCTCAAAGGACCTTGAAAACACAGTCTCAAGCAATTCAGCATTTTCCCCAACCTGGTCTATGCACAGACGCTGTTGCTCATTATGTTTACCCGCTACCGCATCCCTGTAACTCTGCTTAGGGGAGCTGGTAATAAGGTCACTGATTGACGTCGGAACATCGTCACGCGCTGCTGCCGTCGTGGACGTGCCGAGCTGCGGCTCAGGATCGGCTCGGTTCTGTGGAACGGGTTGGAGAGGGACACTTAAAGGTGTTATTTGCGCTTCAATTTTCTTGGGTAAACTAAGTTTGTTTAACTTATACCCAGGTTTACTAACCGTGATTTCATTGACTTTAACCGCCACTCTTTTAGACCCCTCCGATAGCTTTGGAGCCTTGTTAGCCGTGTTTGTGTCCAGGTTCGGTTTGAGTTGCACAACGGTCTGTCTCTCACTTTGTATAGATGACACTATGTTTTGTGTTCCCCCTTGCTGTCTAGGACGAGGTGCCCTGGGAACCCGCGCTGGCAGAGGCTGAACGGCTGGACGGATAGGAAGCGAAGGCCACTGTTCCTCCCCACTACCTCTCGCCAGTAAGCCACCCTCCCGTAACCTCTCCTCCCTTAACCTCTGTCTCTCTGCAAAAGCACGCCCCACATCCGGTGACCCTCGCGTCACTAGGAGTTCGTCTCTCACCAGGTCTATTACTTGGGGACGCAATTTTTTGCGAAAGCGGTTGTAGGCCCACTTTGTAGCCTTTTCGAAGGCCTCGAGGTTAAAACGTTTCAAATTCTTAAAAGTTGCATCAAACAGGGCTTTGTAATGTTCCCTCAAAGCTATGAGATTATTTCTCATCCATGTGTCTGTATTGCTTTTAACCATATTCAAAATGTTTGGGCCAGGTGCCCCGGGCTTAATGAACGAGGTCAATTTGTCCACTTTCCTGGACATGCCAATCGGTAGAGTGTTATTATCAATGTTTGAATTCAGTATTTGTAAATGGTGACGCGCCTGTATTAATTTGAAATAGTCTTTTACCAATTCTGTGTCTAATTCAGGTTTTTTGATGTTTATTTGTCCCACAGGCTGGAACTGGAGCGGCTGAAAGCGGTTCGGGCGAGGGAGTGCCATTGCCCCCTAGTGGTAGGGAAAGGTAATGAATGCCAAAAGAACAAAAGAACCAACCAATATGCCAAACAGTTAAACTAAAACACAGTCCTATTCTAATTCCTAATCTCCATTAGGCTACTGTTAGAAGAAAGGCTGTGAATAGGATAACTGAAAACAAGGAAACAACAAATCAAATAAATCAAAGGCGGGATATCAAACGCTGGCAAACCCAACAAACGAACAAAACAAAGTAGATATCCCTTAAAAGCCAGAAATTGATTAATTAAATAAATACAATAAAGTTGCCCCAATAGCACAATAAAACCATAAATAATAAAAAAAACTTAAATGCGACCAGTTTCCAAGGGAGCTTTAAATAGCTCCCTCATTTGTCTAAAAACACTGCCAAGTTGTTAAAATACAGTTGTTAAAAGACAATTAAATTACCCCAAAAGGAGGTAATAAAAAATGGTTAAAATAAGAAAAAATAGCTATTTCAGGCTGGTATTAAATACCCTCACGACCCCTCAGTCCCACACAAGTTCAAGTTTAAAACCAATAGTCTTTGTTTGCTCTTAGAGTCTTGAGTTGTGTTTGTTACACTTTTCGTCAGACTTAATTGGAGTTAGTTCCATAACCCATATAAAATATTTTTTGGAACTTTTAGAAAACTTGTAATGTGTGTGTATTTTCTCAAAAGGATATATCCAGGAGTTTCCAAACGGATCTTTCTCACCCCTCACACGGCTGCAGTCCTTTGTCTTTGGAGGTGGAGGCCATGTTGTGGAAATTTTCCATCGGTTTCAGGTAAAATCCTTTAGAAAGAGGAGTCACAAAGGGTAAAATCCAGTGGGGAATAGTCTTTAAAAAACTTTAAAAAGAGACATTTATTCCGGAAGGTTATTAACGTTTGCGTCTGGTTAGACTTCTTCAGAATCTCTCCTTCCGGAACACTGAAGCCGGCTTGTGACCTGGCAAGAATAAAAAAACTTTCAAACCAAGAAAAACACTGTTCATTGGTTAATTGAAGAACCCTTTCAATAGGTTGGAGGACAGGCATCTCCGTCTCCAAGCCAGGAATCATTTGCCTATCAAAAAAGGTAAAATTATATGTACAAAGGCTTATAGTGCAAAATAAAGTTATTGGGACAACTTCTCATTAGAAGCTTATATGGGGCAACTTCAATAATGAAATAAAGATAATCAAAATCAATAGGAATAAGAAACCAAAGAGAAAATTAGAGAAAGGAAAAGAAAGAATAGGAGATGTAGGCCTTTTATAGATCCCTTATATAGATTCATTACGAATAGGAGTAGGAAAATTCATCACGGCACTGGCGAAGGTTAGGATTGAGAAAAGGGTTTACAGTTGTTAACTTTGTCTTGTCAAAAGCTTGTGACACTATGGTGCACTGGCATCCGATTCCATTTGCTTGATCCTTGCTCCTTTCAGATATAGAACATGTTAGTTTTATTCCCCAGTGATTACATCACTTTATGTCTTCACCACTTATGTCGAGTGACTTTAGGGTTAGGACTCGGGTTTTAGGTATAGGTTACATTCTCCTATTCAAAGAAAAAATCCCAGAAGGGCCTAACAAGAAAGAAAAATTACTAAAGTTAGGTTTAGAATGAAAAAAAGAGGGATTTAAAGAAGGAGAAAAGGATAAAACCATTCAACCCTGGAGGCTAGAAAAAAGGTAAGTACAGGTAAGTATGTTTTTCTTAAATACTAAATTACCCACAGCTCTGACACAGTTGGCAATGTGTCTTCCATTTTTTTTTTTTTTTTTTTTTTTTTTGTGCTCAAAATCGGAGCAAGTTTACACTTTGTTAGACCGCTTTTTAGCGGATATGCGTTGGAAGGAGCTGTTTGACCTGTATCGGTTTTGAAAAAGCATACACAGAACAGTTCAGAGATGTTTTTAATGTATTTTTTGTGTTTTTCTCTTTTTTTCTAGGTACTCCAAGTCACGGACAGTGATGAAGAGGAAGAGGATGAGCCATAACCCTTAGGAACCCCTCCAAAGAGGCCAGTCTCAACGAGACCCACTGCACACAGGTAAGTATCTAAACTAAACTATTGACGGTGTGTTTTCCCCCTGTTTTCTATTTCTAGGTTCTCACACACCAAGACAACGGCGAAAAAAGGAGACTGAATCTCCAGTAGGCCCTGCGCCATGACCCAAAGGGGACTCCCGGCCGCGCCGGGCGACACGGGACGTCCCAGGTAAAGCCTGACTGTACCAATGACCCCATCTAGTGGTTAAAACTCGCTACTGTCACACACTGTGTCCAAAAGGACTATTTGACTGTGTTTACACATAGTGCCTTTTACCCACAGAAAAGCTGTAACATTTGCCACCACATTTGACACAATGATCATGCAGTTTGAATTCGCTTTTGAGCTTTTATTAAAACCTTTTGGAGGCGGTCAAGCAGAGCCCAGACAGTTTAAAAATCAGACACACTTCACACACCAGACAAGAAGTTGATCCTCTCCACGCTGTAACAGTGTTCAAAAGAGAGAGAGAGAAAGGGGCAGCTGTACACTATGTGTTGCTTAATTATGCTGTTGTAGATATTCCTAGGCTACACTCGACCTATACCCACACTACCCATAGGGTCTTGTGAGTGGCAAGGGAGTCTGAATAGGGGATGGAGAGAGAGGGAGAGAAGGGGCGCTGAGGAGAGCGAGGGAGAGGGAGAGAGAAGAGGGGCCAGAGACTCTACACACACACTGTGAGTGTGTTAACTGTCAGGATGTTATAACAGGGACACCAGTGAACATTAGAACTTCCTCCCTACAGGCCGTGGTCTATCAACTCGGGAACAACAAACAAGACAAAATTAAGTGCTATGACACGTAAGTGCAAAAGGATTCCCCAAATTTCATGAGAGAAAGAAATCCTTAAATCAAACTTAAATAAAGGAAATAAATTCTGAATATTATTTATTATTAATTAAATCAACTTAATCCAGAAAGCGTGGTTCCACTGCAAACTTAAATTCAAATTCAGCACACCAATCCAAATAATCAAACCAAAAAAGAAAATACACACACTAGGAATTAAATAAGGACTTGGTGTCAAAAGTGGTGGAAAATCAAACTGCTCACACGCTTAAATCTTCTGTAAATCAAATCAAACTTTAAATCAGGATAAGTGAATAAATAAATAAGGGGAAATTAAATAAATCAAAATAAATAAATAAATTCGGAATTCATAATTCAACTTAAATCAATAATTGGAACCCAATTTTAACCGCTAAGGGAGAGTGAATTCATGATTCCCCTAGAAGCTAAACTGAGTTAAATTAAATTAAACAAATAACCGAGTCAAAAAACAAGGGCCTACCTAAAGAAAAAGTTGTCCTGTTCTAAATGGTGCCTATGTGTCTGTGTTTACAGGTCTGGCTGTCGTTCCTCCTCCCTGATGGACGTCCTCCGCTGGATCCCACGGGCCCTTCGGGGCTCCCAGATAAGTGCTGTATTTATCTCTGAGACCATGTGAAATGTATTTAACCCCATGATGTGTCCATGTAATATATAATATTGGGCCTCAACTGTCTCTCACACAGCATCCGCTCACACACTCGCACTCGTGTCGCTCCTTAAAGCAACCCCAAAACATTCACTGAGGGCCTGCAAATCAAACCCTCCCCGTCTGGACTCTACTAGACCGCCTCGGTATCACCGTGTCAATTGCTTTTGTTTTTCTCTTTATTTTCTCAGGTAATCAGAGAAACGGGCACATGGCGGGGAAGCCAAAGGGGGTCCTACCGTGATCCTCACTGCCCCTAGTGGTTCAAACAATAATTGCACCTTCGAATTGTTTGCTGGGCATCAACTGCGCTACAACAGGTAAGTAACCTCCTTCCTCCTTTACTGTCTAATCCATTTGTATGCGTTAAAAAGCCGCCAAAACCCACTTTTCTCACCCCTGTTCCTCCTCCACTTTCCCTGTCTCCATAGCTTTAGATTGCTGTAAATGAAAAAACCCAACAGAAAGGGGACGGAGGAAACCAAGAGAGGTGCTAACTAAAGCCAAAAAACCAAATTGTCTAATCATGTGGAGCTAACTGTTCCCCTATTTGTGTTTGTTGAAACCTTTTCTAACTGTATGTTTCTGAAAATAAAATCAATAAATATCAACCAAAATCTTAAACTAATTATCCTTGAAAATAAACCTATTTAAATCCTATTGAAACATGTGTACTATTGCTCAATGTAACTGTCACCCAGTGATTCTACAGGGAAAAAAAAGGGAAATTTGGCTGTAATGAATATTTTCATCCACCAGATGGCGACAAATAGAAAGGGAACCTATGGGGGAGACCTCAAAGAAGAATCAGGCAAGTCAAAGTACAGGATACTGGAATTATCCCCCTATTCTGATCCAACCCAATATAATTTCAATTGAATCTCAATCATTTCTAAAAAACCGACTCTAAAGGTTAATTATTCATTTGAATTACCATAAGTCTTTTAAAGGTCTAATTGGTTGAGCCAAAATTCTAAGATGGCACTGGCCGTTGCCGGTGTCCAGTGGAGTCCATCGTGATGCGTGTAAAAAAGTTGGGGATTAATCTCTGGTATAAACTCACATTTTTCCATGATTATTTCGTTAAGATCACAGATAGCTTGTAACTGAACCGGTGAAAGGGTCTCGTGTAAATTCAATAGGGCCCAACTGATCTCTGCTTGGGGGAAAGTTTCCCGCGCCGCTTTTTCCAATTTGTAAACGCTACTCTTTAATGTGTCATATTGATTGCCATTATGACAATTAATCAGGCCAATAGACAGTAACAATTTAGAAACCGTTTTGACAGGTTGCATTTTTCTCATTACTTTTGTAAGATGGAACATACTTGCTCCCGGAAAACTGTCGATTTGAATGGAATCACTTTTAAATTGGGGGATTCTAGACAGGTTAGAGTCTCCTAAGATAACGTTGGGTTTCCTGATGCTAATGTTCCAATCGGCTATCTTACGGTGGGTGTTAGAGTGTCTCGTCGGTTCTAGCAACGGATCTCTCTCTTTTGCGATATGGTTGTTTTTAGCCAGTTTCTTTAAGGAACTCGGTATCCTCTCCAGATTAACGCTACACGGTGTTACAGACTTAGACAAGATGGAATGGCTGAGACTGTGAGACTGATCCATAATTGTGAGTGTTTGTATTTGCTGTTCACCCACCAGGCTATTATCTGGACGCGGAGCAGCCCGGAGGCCGCGGTCACTGAGGCCGGACACCACAGGTGTTATGGGAGGAGGAGGGAGAGACTCAGAGTTCTGTTTTTCAGCAAGACTCTGCCTATTGGAAGCTTGTCCAGTCTGCGTCCTCATCGTCTCTCCCCCGATGATGCCCGCGCATCATTGGTAGGTGCCCGCCCGTCAGCATCCACGGCCCCCGAGGCCGCCGCCGCGCCCAGATCCTTCTGTAACTGAGACAGAGCAGGGATGTTAGAGGTTAGTATGGGTTCGTCCTCAAAGGACCTTGAAAACACAGTCTCAAGCAATTCAGCATTTTCCCCAACCTGGTCTATGCACAGACGCTGTTGCTCATTATGTTTACCCGCTACCGCATCCCTGTAACTCTGCTTAGGGGAGCTGGTAATAAGGTCACTGATTGACGTCGGAACATCGTCACGCGCTGCTGCCGTCGTGGACGTGCCGAGCTGCGGCTCAGGATCGGCTCGGTTCTGTGGAACGGGTTGGAGAGGGACACTTAAAGGTGTTATTTGCGCTTCAATTTTCTTGGGTAAACTAAGTTTGTTTAACTTATACCCAGGTTTACTAACCGTGATTTCATTGACTTTAACCGCCACTCTTTTAGACCCCTCCGATAGCTTTGGAGCCTTGTTAGCCGTGTTTGTGTCCAGGTTCGGTTTGAGTTGCACAACGGTCTGTCTCTCACTTTGTATAGATGACACTATGTTTTGTGTTCCCCCTTGCTGTCTAGGACGAGGTGCCCTGGGAGCCCGCGCTGGCAGAGGCTGAACGGCTGGACGGATAGGAAGCGAAGGCCACTGTTCCTCCCCACTACCTCTCGCCAGTAAGCCACCCTCCCGTAACCTCTCCTCCCTTAACCTCTGTCTCTCTGCAAAAGCACGCCCCACATCCGGTGACCCTCGCGTCACTAGGAGTTCGTCTCTCACCAGGTCTATTACTTGGGGACGCAATTTTTTGCGAAAGCGGTTGTAGGCCCACTTTGTAGCCTTTTCGAAGGCCTCGAGGTTAAAACGTTTCAAATTCTTAAAAGTTGCATCAAACAGGGCTTTGTAATGTTCCCTCAAAGCTATGAGATTATTTCTCATCCATGTGTCTGTATTGCTTTTAACCATATTCAAAATGTTTGGGCCAGGTGCCCCGGGCTTAATGAACGAGGTCAATTTGTCCACTTTCCTGGACATGCCAATCGGTAGAGTGTTATTATCAATGTTTGAATTCAGTATTTGTAAATGGTGACGCGCCTGTATTAATTTGAAATAGTCTTTTACCAATTCTGTGTCTAATTCAGGTTTTTTGATGTTTATTTGTCCCACAGGCTGGAACTGGAGCGGCTGAAAGCGGTTCGGGCGAGGGAGTGCCATTGCCCCCTAGTGGTAGGGAAAGGTAATGAATGCCAAAAGAACAAAAGAACCAACCAATATGCCAAACAGTTAAACTAAAACACAGTCCTATTCTAATTCCTAATCTCCATTAGGCTACTGTTAGAAGAAAGGCTGTGAATAGGATAACTGAAAATAAGGAAACAACAAATCAAATAAATCAAAGGCGGGATATCAAACGCTGGCAAACCCAACAAACGAACAAAACAAAGTAGATATCCCTCAAAAGCCAGAAATTGATTAATTAAATAAATACAATAAAGTTGCCCCAATAGCACAATAAAACCATAAATAATAAAAAAAACTTAAATGCGACCAGTTTCCAAGGGAGCTTTAAATAGCTCCCTCATTTGTCTAAAAACACTGCCAAGTTGTTAAAATACAGTTGTTAAAAGACAATTAAATTACCCCAAAAGGAGGTAATAAAAAATGGTTAAAATAAGAAAAAATAGCTATTTCAGGCTGGTATTAAATACCCTCACGACCCCTCAGTCCCACACAAGTTCAAGTTTAAAACCAATAGTCTTTGTTTGCTCTTAGAGTCTTGAGTTGTGTTTGTTACACTTTTCGTCAGACTTAATTGGAGTTAGTTCCATAACCCATATAAAATATTTTTTGGAACTTTTAGAAAACTTGTAATGTGTGTGTATTTTCTCAAAAGGATATATCCAGGAGTTTCCAAACGGATCTTTCTCACCCCTCACACGGCTGCAGTCCTTTGTCTTTGGAGGTGGAGGCCATGTTGTGGAAATTTTCCATCGGTTTCAGGTAAAATCCTTTAGAAAGAGGAGTCACAAAGGGTAAAATCCAGTGGGGAATAGTCTTTAAAAAACTTTAAAAAGAGACATTTATTCCGGAAGGTTATTAACGTTTGCGTCTGGTTAGACTTCTTCAGAATCTCTCCTTCCGGAATACTGAAGCCGGCTTGTGACCTGGCAAGAATAAAAAAACTTTCAAACCAAGAAAAACACTGTTCATTGGTTAATTGAAGAACCCTTTCAATAGGTTGGAGGACAGGCATCTCCGTCTCCAAGCCAGGAATCATTTGCCTATCAAAAAAGGTAAAATTATATGTACAAAGGCTTATAGTGCAAAATAAAGTTATTGGGACAACTTCTCATTAGAAGCTTATATGGGGCAACTTCAATAATGAAATAAAGATAATCAAAATCAATAGGAATAAGAAACCAAAGAGAAAATTAGAGAAAGGAAAAGAAAGAATAGGAGATGTAGGCCTTTTATAGATCCCTTATATAGATTCATTACGAATAGGAGTAGGAAAATTCATCACGGCACTGGCGAAGGTTAGGATTGAGAAAAGGGTTTACAGTTGTTAACTTTGTCTTGTCAAAAGCTTGTGACACTATGGTGCACTGGCATCCGATTCCATTTGCTTAATCCTTGCTCCTTTCAGATATAGAACATGTTAGTTTTATTCCCCAGTGATTACATCACTTTATGTCTTCACCACTTATGTCGAGTGACTTTAGGGTTAGGACTCGGGTTTTAGGTATAGGTTACATTCTCCTATTCAAAGAAAAAATCCCAGAAGGGCCTAACAAGAAAGAAAAATTACTAAAGTTAGGTTTAGAATGAAAAAAAGAGGGATTTAAAGAAGGAGAAAAGGATAAAACCATTCAACCCTGGAGGCTAGAAAAAAGGTAAGTACAGGTAAGTATGTTTTTCTTAAATACTAAATTACCCACAGCTCTGACACAGTTGGCAATGTGTCTTCCATTTTTTTTTTTTTTTTTTTTTTTTTTGTGCTCAAAATCGGAGCAAGTTTACACTTTGTTAGACCGCTTTTTAGCGGATATGCGTTGGAAGGAGCTGTTTGACCTGTATCGGTTTTGAAAAAGCATACACAGAGCAGTTCAGAGATGTTTTTAATGTATTTTTTGTGTTTTTCTCTTTTTTTCTAGGTACTCCAAGTCACGGACAGTGATGAAGAGGAAGAGGATGAGCAATAACCCTTAGGAACCCCTCCAAAGAGGCCAGTCTCAACGAGACCCACTGCACACAGGTAAGTATCTAAACTAAACTATTGACGGTGTGTTTTCCCCCTGTTTTCTATTTCTAGGTTCTCACACACCAAGACAACGGCGGAAAAATGGAGACTGAATCTCCAGTAGGCCCTGCGCCATGACCCAAAGGGGACTCCCGGCCGCGCCGGGCGACACGGGACGTCCCAGGTAAAGCCTGACTGTACCAATGACCCCATCTAGTGGTTCAAACTCGCTACTGTCACACACTGTGTCCAAAAGGACTATTTGACTGTGTTTACACATAGTGTCTTTTACCCACAGAAAAGCTGTAACATTTGCCACCACATTTGACACAATGATCATGCAGTTTGAATTCGCTTTTGAGCTTTTATTAAAACCTTTTGGAGGCGGTCAAGCAGAGCCCAGACAGTTTAAAAATCAGACACACTTCACACACCAGACAGGAAGTTGATCCTCTCCACGCTGTAACAGTGTCCAAAAGAGAGAGAGAGAAAGGGGCAGCTGTACACTATGTGTTGCTTAATTATGCTGTTGTAGATAATTCCTAGGCTACACTCGACCTATAGCCACACTACCCATAGGGTCTTGTGAGTGGCAAGGGAGTCTGAATAGGGGATGGAGAGAAAGGGAGAGAAGGGGCGCTGAGGAGAGCGAGGGAGAGGGAGAGAGAAGAGGGGCCAGAGACTCTACACACACACTGTGAGTGTGTTAACTGTCAGGATGTTATAACAGGGACACTAATGAACATTAGAACTTCCTCCCTACAGGCCGTGGTCTATCAACTCGGGGACAACAAAACAAGACAAAATTAAGTGCTATGACACGTAAGTGCAAAAGGATTCCCCAAATTTCATGAGAGAAAGAAATCCTTAAATCAAATTTAAATAAGGGAATAAATTCTGAATATTATTTATTATAAATTAAATCAACTTAATCCAGAAAGCGTGGTTCCACTGCAAACTTAAATTCAAATTCAGCACACCAATCCAAATAATCAAACCAAGAAAGAAAATACACACACTAGGAATTAAATAAAGACTTGGTGTCAAAAGTGGTGGAAAATCAAATCGCTCACACGCTTAAATTCTTCTGTAAATCAATATCAAACTTTAAATCAGGATAAGTGAGTAAATAAATAAGGGGAAATTAAATAAATCAAAATAAATAAATAAATTCGGAATTCATAACTCAAATTAAATCAATAATTGGAACCCAATTTTAACCGCTAAGGGAGAGTGAATTCATGATTCCCCTAGAAGCTAAACTGAGTTAAATTAAATTAAACAAATAACCGAGTCAAAAAACAAGGGCCTAACTAAAGAAAAAGTTGTCCTGTTCTGAATGGTGTCTATGTGTTTGTGTTTACAGGTCTGGCTGTCGTTCCTCCCTCCCTGATGGACATCCTCCGCTGGATCCCACGGGCCCTTCGGGGCTCCCAGATAAGTGCTGTATTTGTCTCTGAGATTATGTGAAATGTATTTTAACCCCATGATGTGTCCATGTAATATATAATATTGGGCCTCAACTGTCTCTCACACAGCATCCGCTCACACACTCGCACTCGTGTCGCTCCTTAAAGCAACCCCAAAACATTCACTGAGGGCCTGCAAATCAAACCCTCCCCGTCTGGACTCTACTAGACCGCCTCGGTATCACCGTGTCAATTGCTTTTGTTTTTCTCTTTATTTTCTCAGGTAATCAGAGAAACGGGCACATGGCGGGGAAGCCAAAGGGGGTCCTACCGTGATCCTCACTGCCCCTAGTGGTTCAAACAATAATTGCACCTTCGAATTGTTTGCTGGGCATCAACTGCGCTACAACAGGTAAGTAACCTCCTTCCTCCTTTACTGTCTAATCCATTTGTATGCGTTAAAAAGCCGCCAAAACCCACTTTTCTCACCCCTGTTCCTCCTCCACTTTCCCTGTCTCCATAGCTTTAGATTGCTGTAAATGAAAAACCCAACAGAAAGGGGACGGAGGAAACCAAGAGAGGTGCTAACTAAAGCCAAAAAACCAAATTGTCTAATCATGTGGAGCTAACTGTTCCCCTATTTGTGTTTGTTGAAACCTTTTCTAACTGTATGTTTCTGAAAATAAAATCAATAAATATCAACCAAAATCTTAAACTAATTATCCTTGAAAATAAACCTATTTAAATCCTATTGAAACATGTGTACTATTGCTCAATGTAACTGTCACCCAGTGATTCTACAGGGAAAAAAAAGGGAAATTTGGCTGTAATGAATATTTTCATCCACCAGATGGCGACAAATAGAAAGGGAACCTATGGGGGAGACCTCAAAGAAGAATCAGGCAAGTCAAAGTACAGGATACTGGAATTATCCCCCTATTCTGATCCAACCCAATATAATTTCAATTGAATCTCAATCATTTCTAAAAACCGACTCTAAAGGTTAATTATTCATTTGAATTACCATAAGTCTTTTAAAGGTCTAATTGGTTGAGCCAAAATTCTAAGATGGCACTGGCCGTTGCCGGTGTCCAGTGGAGTCCATCGTGATGCGTGTAAAAAAGTTGGGGATTAATCTCTGGTATAAACTCACATTTTTCCATGATTATTTCGTTAAGATCACAGATAGCTTGTAACTGAACCGGTGAAAGGGTCTCGTGTAAATTCAATAGGGCCCAACTGATCTCTGCTTTGGGGAAAGTTTCCCGCGCCGCTTTTTCCAATTTGTAAACGCTACTCTTTAATGTGTCATATTGATTGCCATTATGACAATTAATCAGGCCAATAGACAGTAACAATTTAGAAACCGTTTTGACAGGTTGCATTTTTCTCATTACTTTTGTAAGATGGAACATACTTGCTCCCGGAAAACTGTCGATTTGAATGGAATCACTTTTAAATTGGGGGATTCTAGACAGGTTAGAGTCTCCTAAGATAACGTTGGGTTTCCTGATGCTAATGTTCCAATCGGCTATCTTACGGTGGGTGTTAGAGTGTCTCGTCGGTTCTAGCAACGGATCTCTCTCTTTTGCGATATGGTTGTTTTTAGCCAGTTTCTTTAAGGAACTCGGTATCCTCTCCAGATTAACGCTACACGGTGTTACAGACTTAGACAAGATGGAATGGCTGAGACTGTGAGACTGATCCATAATTGTGAGTGTTTGTATTTGCTGTTCACCCACCAGGCTATTATCTGGACGCGGAGCAGCCCGGAGGCCGCGGTCACTGAGGGCGGACACCACAGGTGTTATGGGAGGAGGAGGGAGAGACTCAGAGTTCTGTTTTTCAGCAAGACTCTGCCTATTGGAAGCTTGTCCAGTCTGCGTCCTCATCGTCTCTCCCCCGATGATGCCCGCGCATCATTGGTAGGTGCCCGCCCGTCAGCATCCACGGCCCCCGAGGCCGCCGCCGCGCCCAGATCCTTCTGTAACTGAGACAGAGCAGGGATGTTAGAGGTTAGTATGGGTTCGTCCTCAAAGGACCTTGAAAACACAGTCTCAAGCAATTCAGCATTTTCCCCAACCTGGTCTATGCACAGACGCTGTTGCTCATTATGTTTACCCGCTACCGCATCCCTGTAACTCTGCTTAGGGGAGCTGGTAATAAGGTCACTGATTGACGTCGGAACATCGTCACGCGCTGCTGCCGTCGTGGACGTGCCGAGCTGCGGCTCAGGATCGGCTCGGTTCTGTGGAACGGGTTGGAGAGGGACACTTAAAGGTGTTATTTGCGCTTCAATTTTCTTGGGTAAACTAAGTTTGTTTAACTTATACCCAGGTTTACTAACCGTGATTTCATTGACTTTAACCGCCACTCTTTTAGACCCCTCCGATAGCTTTGGAGCCTTGTTAGCCGTGTTTGTGTCCAGATTCGGTTTGAGTTGCACAACGGTCTGTCTCTCACTTTGTATAGATGACACTATGTTTTGTGTTCCCCCTTGCTGTCTAGGACGAGGTGCCCTGGGAGCCCGCGCTGGCAGAGGCTGAACGGCTGGACGGATAGGAAGCGAGGGCCACTGTTCCTCCCCACTACCTCTCCCATCAGTAAGCCACCCTCCCGTAACCTCTCCTCCCTTAACCTCTGTCTCTCTGCAAAAGCACGCCCCACATCCGGTGACCCTCGCGTCACTAGGAGTTCGTCTCTCACCAGGTCTATTACTTGGGGACGCAATTTTTTGCGAAAGCGGTTGTAGGCCCACTTTGTAGCCTTTTCGAAGGCCTCGAGGTTAAAACGTTTCAAATTCTTAAAAGTTGCATCAAACAGGGCTTTGTAATGTTCCCTCAAAGCTATGAGATTATTTCTCATCCATGTGTCTGTATTGCTTTTAACCATATTCAAAATGTTTGGGCCAGGTGCCCCGGGCTTAATGAACGAGGTCAATTTGTCCACTTTCCTGGACATGCCAATCGGTAGAGTGTTATTATCAATGTTTGAATTCAGTATTTGTAAATGGTGACGCGCCTGTATTAATTTGAAATAGTCTTTTACCAATTCTGTGTCTAATTCAGGTTTTTTGATGTTTATTTGTCCCACAGGCTGGAACTGGAGCGGCTGAAAGCGGTTCGGGCGAGGGAGTGCCATTGCCCCCTAGTGGTAGGGAAAGGTAATGAATGCCAAAAGAACAAAAGAACCAACCAATATGCCAAACAGTTAAACTAAAACACAGTCCTATTCTAATTCCTAAACCCCATTAGGCTATTGTTAGAAGAAAGGCTGTGAATAGGATAACTGAAAATAAGGAAACAACAAATCAAATAAATCAAAGGCGGGATATCAAACGCTGGCAAACCCAACAAACGAACAAAACAAAGTAGATATCCCTTAAAAGCCAGAAATTGATTAAATAAATAAATACAATCAAGTTGCCCCAATAGCACAATAAAACCATAAATAATAAAAAAACTTAAATGCGACCAGTTTCCAAGGGAGCTTTAAATAGCTCCTCATTTGTCTAAAAACACTGCCAAGTTGTTAAAATACAGTTGTTAAAAGACAATTAAATTACCCCAAAAGGAGGTAATAAAAAATGGTTAAAATAAGAAAAAATAGCTATTTCAGGCTGGTATTAAATACCCTCACGACCCCTCAGTCCCACACAAGTTCAAGTTTAAAACCAATAGTCTTTGTTTGCTCTTAGAGTCTTGAGTTGTGTTTGTTACACTTTTCGTCAGACTTAATTGGAGTTAGTTCCATAACCCATATAAAATATTTTTTGGAACTTTTAGAAAACTTGTAATGTGTGTGTATTTTCTCAAAAGGATATATCCAGGAGTTTCCAAACGGATCTTTCTCACCCCTCACACGGCTGCAGTCCTTTGTCTTTGGAGGTGGAGGCCATGTTGTGGAAATTTTCCATCGGTTTCAGGTAAAATCCTTTAGAAAGAGGAGTCACAAAGGGTAAAATCCAGTGGGGAATAGTCTTTAAAAAACTTTAAAAAGAGACATTTATTCCGGAAGGTTATTAACGTTTGCGTCTGGTTAGACTTCTTCAGAATCTCTCCTTCCGGAACACTGAAGCCGGCTTGTGACCTGGCAAGAATAAAAAAACTTTCAAGGCAAGAAAAACACTGTTCATTGGTTAATTGGAGAACCCTTTCAATA
>JAODXP020000023.1:16035693-16038193 GCA_027497455.2 Sardinella longiceps
TTTTAAGTGTGTGTATGTGTGTGTGTGTGTGTGTGTGTGTGTGTGTGTGTGTGTGTGTGTGTGTGTGTGTGTGTGTGTGTGTGTGTGTGTGTGTTTTCTTAAGACATGCCCTAAAGACTTGCACTAACCTTAAGGGGTGTATAATTGTGGATGTATATTGCAAAGGTTATCACACACACACACACACACACACACACACACACACACACACACACACACACACACACACACAGAAAGAGAGAGACAGGAAGGCCATCTTTAGCACATCCCATTTCCCAGTTGTGTGTCTGAGAAGAGCAGATATCATATCAGACTATCATTCTCAGGCTTAACATACCAGTGCTACTGAGACAGTGGCTCACAGCAGCCGTCTAATCAGCTGGCCTGGAGCCGCGAGGGCGTTAGACTCAGGGTGGCCTCCTCTGCTCTCCTCTGCTCTCTGTCCTAATAGCTCACAGCTACCGTAGCCTGGAGCCGCAGGGGCGTTAAACACAGAGCTCATAGCCTCAAGCTGCCAGGGCATTAAGGCCTCTGCAAACCGATTACGACAGTATTGCGGAGCACTTTCGAATTTGATGATTTCGTAACTAACCTAGTACAGTAGCCTAGTCAACAATGGATGTCAATGGACGGCTCCGGCAAAATAGACTTCAATCGTATACTATTTCACAATCGACGGCGGAAGAGTTTGGCGCTGGTGTGCGGTGTTGCATTGAAAACAATGGAACAGAATGTTGGAAGCGGAGTGCTCAGCACTTTGTCAGCTGCTCGCTCCAATGGGCAGCATTACAGAGAACATCACGACAAGCCATTGTTTTACTTTGTGCATTTAAGAGTAAAAATAATTGTTTTACAGTCTGCTTTTACAACAGTAAAATCATTGTTTGTTTTACAGCATGTATTTATAGGAGTAAGGAATTGTTTTACAGTGTGTATATTTATAATAATTCTGTCAGGACCACTTTAGTAAATAAAAGAATAGGACACCACGAATGCTATAATGAATGTTTGGCGGTAGAGTATGGCTCTGTTCTGGGGATCTCCCTGCCCATCCATGATCAGACAAGACCAGCCAGAGGCAGGCAGCAAGAACACCCTCCCTCACCCCCACCACACACACACACACACACACACACACACACACACACACACACACACACACACACACTCACACACACACACCCTCATGGGCCACAGAGCAGAGCAAGCAACACTAACAATAACATGGATGATACTGTAAGTCAGACGTGGTTTGAAAGAAGGAGGAGGAGGGTAGTAATTTGGCTGGCAGAAAAAAGCAGAAAAATGCACAGTGATGCATCTTTAAATATGGCGTTGATAGATTGAATTAGCAAATAGTAAGACTAGCAGGGAATACGTTGAGCAAGCAGCTAATTGAGATCAGCTGACATAGACGTGATCTTGACTCCGTGCCCTACCAGAAGTAACACGGGGGGTTTAATTAATTATTATTCTTTACAGGTGGTGTGTGTGTGTATTTATAATTGCAAAAGCATTGTGTTAGAGTGTGTACTAAATTTGATATATTTTTTAAATATACTATTCATCTTTGTGACACATTCATGTGGAATAAGTTATCCCTGTATGTGCCGTGATCCCAGCTGGGGGGGTGGGTGGGGTTGGGGGACTGTAAAATGGAATGTTGTACGTATAATAATATTTAGTGTGAAAGTAATAAAAATGTAAATTCCAAAATAGGATTGTTTTTTGAAAACCAGCCATGCGGTGGAAAAAGGAGACTCGCCGCTGATTGGCTCTTGTCTGGTCCAATCATGTCAGGTCTATTCATGGACCGTCACCAGTAACCACAAACCCCAAAGCAAATGTGGTGGAGGGTCTCCAAGCCGAAAGCCGAAAGCCATGAAATTTGTCTGGAGGCATCGTCAGGCTAATAATCGACGCAATCTCTTCAAAAAAGCCACAATCAAATCACTGTGTCTCTCTGTGGATCTGTCTGGAGTTCTTCTGGGTGAGATTCCCACATGTTACAGGCCACATCCACGCACGATACACACACACACACACACACACACACACACACACACACACACACACACTCACAGGCCCTGGGACAGAACTGTGTGCACTTGTGCTTAAACGACTCCCATGCAGCTCCATACTGCTCCAGTTGAGTCAGGTCAATGCAATTTGTCTGAAATATCCTGCATTGTTTCAAAGGGCCTGGATTGCCTCTTCTAGGGATTCACCCATTGAAATGAAACGGTTCCTATCCACCAGAGACGTGCGGAGTGGGTCAGAACCACTGGGTCAGAATCATTGGGTCAGAACCACTGGGTCAGATCATTGGGTCAGAACTATTGGGTCAGATCATTTGTAGCTGGATGAGAACAAACCATGTTAGCTCTATTCCATCTAAGGATCCTTTTCAGTCCAGCTGTGTTTGTCCTGTCCAGAGACTCACACAGATACACACACACACATGTCCACTCAAGGTCACACACATACACACACACACACA
>JAODXP020000023.1:16060693-16065693 GCA_027497455.2 Sardinella longiceps
TGTGCTGGCGCCGGTTCCGGTTTGGCCTTCTGACGTCACTGGGGATTCCCAACGCGGCCGGGACACGTATTGATGACATCATCGCCAGGGCTTCCCCAACTGTAACCTCCGAACTGCCTGTTGTTCACCACCTGCAAAGGATTGACTTTAGATTAATTATTTTAACCAAAGCTTAGCTTTAATACTACTTTTTATGGACATTTATTTAATTGATTTAACTTATTAAAATAAAGCTGTTTATATTTACTACATACATTTCTCTGGCTCTTCTGTGTCCTGGGCATTGGTTAACTTAAAGGGAGTGGCCGTGAGGCTGACACTCTTTCTTTGGCGTAGTCAGGCAGGATGCCCAGTGACACAGAAGACGGCCATTCGGGCCAGAGTATACCTAGTGTAGCTCAAAGCAGTAATGCACCTAATGTCTCAGCGCAAAATATTGAATTTGTAATCCCGGCCACACCCCTAGCTATGCCATGGTTTTATAGTGCACCATGGCTTCCAAAATTTAATGGGGAGCGGCGGCGGTTTGGGGAATGGCGTACCCAGGTACAGGCCATGCTGCGCGCGCAACCACTTTCCAGTGAACAGCAAGCAGACTTTGTATTCAGCGCCCTAGAAGGAGAGGCCCGACGTGAAGTAGCCCTGTTGAACACAGCACAGAGAAATACTGGTGATAACATCCTCGCGGCCTTAGAACAGCTGTATGGGGAGACTATCAGCACGGCTCAAGCACGAGCATCGTTCTTCAAGTGCCGGCAAGGCCTGGATGAGAAAGTGGGAGATTTTATCCTCCGCCTAAGGGAATGCCATGTTAAATGGAGACAATTAGACAGAGAGTCTGCGGGCGAAGAAGACGAGACGCTGTTGGATCAATTTATTCTAGGCTTAAAGACTGGTTCCGTGAGGACAGAATTGCAACGTTACCTACGTCGGCAGCCGCGCCAAGGCTTCAAAGCAGTGACCACTGAGGCCCGTGCTCTGGAAGAAGAGCTGGGGAGCAACACCGAAGAGGCCCTGACCAATGCAGTACGAGCCAACCCCACCCGTACCACATCCGCTGTAGTTGGTAAGAAGGAAACAACGGTCCAGGCCCGAGGAGAGATGGATGATTGGAGGGAGGAGTTGCGACGTGAGCTGAAGAAGGAGTTGGCAGAACAAGTGCAGGCCCTTGGCGCCCAGTTAGTAGAGCAGCTACAAGGACGCACAGCCCCTACCCTCCAACCTAGGGATGGACCTAGGGTAACACCACAGGATCCCCCTGCAGCCTCCTCAGCCCCAGCCCAGTCCGACATGGCAACAAGATTTCAGTGGGACTCACAGGGGCGGCCCATCTGTTTGGATTGCGGAGAACCAGGTCATGTGCAGAGGCATTGCCCCAAACGACAGAGACCAGCGAGGGGTTTTCGGAACCCCCCACCACAGAGGGCCGGCCGGTGGGGGTGGTGAGCGACTCTTCGGACTCTTCCCTGCGGCCTGCTTTAATAGGTGAGTGCCCAGGCGTAGAGGTGGAAGTTAATGGCCAATTGATACCTTGTTTGCTTGATACAGGCTCGCAGGTAACCCTGATGAGCCAAAGCCTTTTTAGCCAACGCTTGGGGACTGTGGGACTAGAAGTAGGGGAGAAGTTTCGCTGGCTGTCGTTGAAGGCTGCAAATGGCCTCCAAATCCCCTATATCGGTTACGCATTATTGGATTTTAAAGTGGGGGGTGTTCATATTCCTAATAAAGGGGTGTTTATTGTTAAAAATGATTGTTTAGGAGCAGAGCGAGCTATACTGGGTATGAATGTGATAACTGACTGCTGGCAGGAACTGATGCATGGACTCCACCCCGGGGAAACGGCCTTCCGGGCCCAACTACCACCACGAGCAGAACGGGAGTGGGGTAAGGCCTTCGCTGTTTGCCGGCAAGCCAACATGGAACCAACCCCATTGTTCCAAGGACACGTGAGACTTCCTAAATCAGAGACTGTGATAGTCCCCGCAGAATCTGAGGTCCTAGTGTGGGGGCGGACCAGTGAGAGTTCCCCCTCCTCGGGGCGTACCTTGTTAGTTGAGCCATTACTGCAACCTGATGTCGAATGGAGGGCAGGTAGGGCTGTGGTTAGTACCAAGGGTGGTTATGTTCCTGTTCGCTTATGTAATCCCCACCCCTACCCCCTGTCGATTGCTCCTAGGACCATCCTCGCCGGGCTCCAAGGTGTGTCCTTAGAAGATATCCACACTAACCAAGTGTTACACTTACAGGATGAGGGGACGGGTACAATTGAAGTTGCCGTTAATAGTGTTGACACTATCCGATCTGACCCTTCACTTCCTCTTCCAACCCTAGGGGAGGGGTTAACCAGGGAGCAGCGGCAGAGAGTGACCACTCTGATGGACCGGTGGGCCAGCGTGTTTTCCCAGCATGACGAGGATTTTGGCCGGACCGGGGTCATTCAACACCAGATCCATACTGGATCAGCACCGCCCAGCCGGGAACGCTATCGTCCTGTGCCACCCAGCCTTTACCCGGAACTTCGCAGCCTATTAAAGGGCATGCTAGAGAGTGGAGTAATACGTGAAAGCTCCAGCCCATGGGCAGCACCTATCGTCCTTGTGAGAAAAAAGATGGTTCCTGGCGCTTCTGCGTGGATTATCGGAAGCTCAATTCGGTAACTCACAAAGACGCCTACCCGCTACCACGCATAGAGGAATCGCTTACCTGCTTACGGAAGGCTGCCTGGTACTCCACGCTAGATTTAGCCTGCGGCTACTGGCAGGTTGAAGTCGACCCCTCTGACCGTGAGAAGACTGCTTTTACCACCCCCATGGGGTTGTATGAGTTCGACCGGATGCCGTTTGGGCTTTGTAATGCCCCAGCCACCTTCCAGCGGCTCATGCAACGATGTCTGGGGGGGATGCTTAATGAGTCGTTACTTATTTATTTAGATGATGTGATTGTGTATTCCCCAGATTTTGAGAGCCATCTACAGGATCTGGAGCGGGTGTTCCAACGGCTGTTGGAAATGGGACTGAAGCTACAACCAAAAAGTGCAGTCTTTTCCAACAGAAGGTGACTTACCTGGGTCACGTGGTAAGCCAGGAAGGGGTGGCCACCGATCCAGCGAAGACGGCGGTAGTCGAACAGTGGGAGGTACCCAGCACGATCCATCAGCTGCGGTCCTTCCTCGGCTTCGTCAGTTACTACCGCCGGTTCGTCCAGGGCTTCGCCAAGATTGCAGCGCCGCTACACCGCCTCCTGCAGGGAAGTAAGAATATCAGTAAGAACACCCCAGTGGTATGGAGCGCCACCTGTGAACAAGCTTTCCAACAACTCAAGAGCGCCCTGGTGAGTGCCCCCGTACTAGCATATGCGGATTTTAACCTCCCTTTCCGCCTGTACACCGATGCCAGCCTGGAAGGGCTTGGCGCGGTGCTCTCTCAAATCCAGGACGGCACCGAGAGGGTAATTGCATACGCTAGCCGCAGCCTGCATCCCACAGAGAAGAATGATCAGAACTACAGCTCCTTTAAGCTAGAACTTTTGGCTTTAAAGTGGGCTGTTACTGAGAAGTTTAAAGATTATCTCTGGGGTGCCACGGTCGAGATTTTTACTGACAACAACCCCCTTGTGCACTTGCAGTCGGCCCGGCTTGGCGCTGTAGAGCAGCGTTGGGTGTCGCAATTAGCCAATTACAGTTACACCATAAAGTACCGGCCAGGGAGAATTAACCAGAATGCTGATATTTTATCCAGGTTGCCTGGGGAGCAGACTGCCACCGTGGGCCTCCTACAAGCTGCGGGGGCCGGCCCGGAGGAGGAAGAGGATTGGGGTCACCAGCAACAGCGAGACCCAGACTTATGCCAGCTGGTCGACTGGGTGAAAAGGGGGCGCCACCCGCTGACCTGGAGAAGGCCAACATTAGCCTGACCCTACAACGATGGTTGCGGGAGTGGTCTCGACTAGAGATCAAGGAGGGCATGTTGGTCAGGAACCGGATACAGCAGGAGACTGGGGAGCCCGGCCAGCAGATCCTAGTACCACACCAAGCCGCCCATGCTTTGTGGGAAGAGTACCATCGGCAAGCTGGCCACGTTAACCCGGACAAGACTACAGCACTCCTCCGTCGCCGCTTCTTTTGGCCGGGCATGGCCAAGGATGGGACTGACTGGGGCCAGGCCTGCCCCCAGTGCATCATCAACAAGCCAGGGCCAGAGGTAAAAGCGCCATTGGTGCCTATTAAGACAACCTACCCCTTTCAGATTGTGGGCATAGACTATTTGTCGTTGGGGCAGTCCGAAGACCGGCATACCTCCATTCTAGTGATGACCGATTTGTTTTCGAAGTATGCCGTGGCAGTCCCTACGAAAGACCAGTCGGCTACCACCACTGCCCATGCTGTTTGGACCCACTTGTTCCAAGTGTTTGGCTGCCCTGAACAGATCCTCTCAGATCGGGGTGGAGCCTTCGAATCAGCTCTTTTCACAGAGTTATGCAAGCTTTATGGGTGTAAGCGGAGTAGAACGACTCCCTACCATCCGCAAGGTAATGGGGCCTGCGAACGCTTTAATCAAACCCTGTTGGGCTTGTTGCGGACTCTCCTGGAGGAAGAGAAGTCACAATGGCAAGCCAAGTTACCCGCTTTGCTCCAAGTCTACAATAACACCGTCCACCGAACCACCGGCTTGACCCCTCATTTCCTAGTTTTCGGGCGCCATGCCCGACTACCAGTGGATTGGATCCATGGAGTGACCATGCAAGGGGAGTCGCATATGGCCAATGGTTGGGTCCGGCACCAACACCAACTTCTGCAAAAGGCATATCGTGTGGCCCAAAGGCATACACTGCAACAGCAAGGGCGGGATAAGCAGAGATATGATCGGCGAGCAAAGGCAGTGGACCTTCTTCCAGGTGAGCGTGTCCTGTTGAGGCACTTCCGGCGGCGAGCCCAAGGTAAGCTGGCGCCTCGCTGGCTCCCTACCCCCTTTACGGTGGTAGAGAGGTTGCACCCAGACCGG
>JAODXP020000023.1:16083193-16095693 GCA_027497455.2 Sardinella longiceps
ATAGATGATGAGTGCGCTAACCAGGAACATATCATGCATACAGCACACAGCCCTGCTGCCCTGAGCCCTGAGCTCTGAGAGTACTGCACATACACTCATTCTGTCTCACACACACACACACACACACACACACACACACACACACACACACACACACATCAATATCATCCACACAGCCCTGCTGCCCTGAGCCCTGAGCTCTGAGAGTACTGTACTCTACACTCATTCTGTCTCACACACACACACACACACACACCACACACGCACACACACACACACATCACACACACACACACTTACACACACTCATATACACACATCTCTCTCTCTCTTTCTCTCTCTACCTCTCTTTCTCTCTCTCTCTTTGTCTCTCTCTCTCTCACACACACACACACACACACACACACACACACACACACACATCAATATCATCCACACAGCCCTGCCTTGAGCCCAGAGTGTACACTACACATCAATATGCGGTGACGACGGCACTGGAGCGATGCAGAGCAAGGCGATGCAAAGAGAAGCGAAGAGAAGAGAAGAGAAGAGAAGAGAAACGAAGCGGGCGGATCGGAACATCTGTGGGCCAGGGCATGCGGCACCCCCGCGGGCCCCCGGTGTCCGACCCTGCTCCTCATGCATGTATTCGGCACATCTGATTGGTCGGCACATCTGAGAGCCCAAAATGATCAAAGACAAGGACCTGCTCTTTGATGTGTCACACATAATTTGTTCTTCAAAGCCCAGAGCTGGGATGGTTCTGGCTCTCTGGCTGGTGTGAAGGCCGACCCGACCCGCGCTTAGGGAAGTGTTTGGGCTAGAGCGCATGTGTGTGTTTGTGTGTGTGTGCGTGTGTGTGTGTGTGTGTGTGTGTGTGTGTGTGTGTGTGTGTGTGTGTGTGTGTGTGTGTATGTGTGTGTGTGTGTGTGTGTGAGCGTGGGTGTGTTTGTGAGTGTTGTGTGCTGTGGCTAGGGTATGCTAATTGCTCTTAGCATAGCTTGCAGCTGATATTACTGCTGCTTGACTGTGTGCAATGTGTGAGTGCCTACAGCAACACAAGCACTTAGCTTGTAGCTAAGCTAAATACAACAAGCCTCAACATGCACCAACCACGTGAACTCCCTAGGTTCCACATCAAAACACACAAACTCTTAAAACAAACACACACACACACGCACACACACACACACACACACACACACACACACACACACACACACACACACACACACACACACAATGCAATACAATACAAATAAGTGCAATTGCATTGACCTAGAAATGCATCCTATAATTTTGTGAAGTTTGCTATCGTTGCCCCTGAGTAAGGTAGCCGGTAGCCTGTGGCCATTGCCTTTGTGCTGGCCTGTGTTTGCAAATAAAACACACAGCCAAACTCCTTAAACAAACACACACACACACACACACACACACACACACACACACATAATGCAAGACAATAATACATAAGTACACAAACTACATAGAAATGTAAGTTTGTAAAGTTTGCAAGTTGGCCTTTGTGCCTGTGAGTAAGGCGGCCTGCTGCTGTGGCTTTTGTGCTGCTGGCCAGTGTTTGCAAATAAAACACACACCTTACACACACACACACACACACACACACACACACACACACACACACACACACACACACACACACACACCCTACACACACACACATCACACACACACACACACACACACACACACACACACACACACACACACACACACACACACACCACACACACACACACACACACACACACATAATGCTGGCGTGGCCTTTGTGCTGGCCAGTGTTTGCAAATAAAAGTGGTGGGGCTAATAGCCTGTAATCTGGGCCCTGACCCAGGGATCCGTGCCCAGCCAGATTAAAGAGATTATACGCTCTGAGCTCCGAGCTCTGGAGCTCTCGCCTTGGCTGCATGCGCGGGAGTCGCTGGGTGTCACAATGCGCTCTGCGGCCCTGCGTCTGCCTGCCTGCCTGCCTGCCTGCTGGCTCGCCAGATCTACTCCACGCTACGCTACGCCGCTCCGCTCAGCTCTACTCGGCTCCTTCACGGGGAAGGAGGATTAGGTCGATTTTCAAGGAGGATTTTCAGCAGGAGTAGCAGGGAATCGTTGCTAATTCTCTGTGCCCTCTGAACTGCGGGGTTAGCGGGGGGCAGCTAGCGGGATGCTAGGCGCTTTCCAGGGGCCTGCGGTGAGGAGCTGATACCGGTGCCAGACACCTACAGTAGCCCTGCACACACACACACACACACACTCACACACACACACACACACACACACACACACACACACACACACACACACACACACACACACACACAGCACCAAGCCCTGCAGCCGTGACCTCCAAACAGGAGTCAATGAGATCGAATGAGTGCGTTTGGACTGGAGTGCGTAGGCAATAAATCACGACCATGTCCTGTGCTTGGATGGCCAAGGAAGGTCTTTATTTAAATTGCAAGGAAAATTCCAGTTGCAAGATTGAGAGGAATCCTATGCAAGTGATGGCCAGCCTATTTAAATGTAATCCATCGCATAATGATTACATTCCTGCTCATCAATCCCAGATTAGCCGCTCAATGCAGCATTTACATGCACTCACGCACATGCCGCCGTCGCCTCGACAACCAGACGTCGGGCCTAACAAGCGGCCATGAGGAGAACTGACCAAGGTTCCGGACCTGCTTCCGAATTCTGTAAATGCCGCAGAGAGAGCGAGAGAACGAGGGATAGAAAGAGATAGAGAGAGGAAGAGAGGGAGGACAAGACTGAGAGTGGGAGTTGGGGGAGGAGTGGAGGGGGTGGCTTGGGAAAGGCAGACTTGACAAGGAGGAGAATAGAGGAGTGTGTGTGTGTGTGTGTGTATATGTGTGTGTGTGTGTGTGTGTGTGTGTGTGTGTGTGTGTGTGTGTGTGTGTGTGTGTGTGTGTGTGTGTGTGTGTGGAGGAAAGCAGACTTGACAGGGAGGAGAATAGAGGAGAGAGTCCATAGCTTTATCACACAGCCACGGCCCATTGATTTCCTGTCCTTCCTCTCTGCAGATCGATGGCCACGAAAAGGCCTATGTGGAGAGGAGACGAGAGGAGAAGAGTGGAGAGTGTGTGTGTGTGTGTGTGTGTGTGTGTGTGTGTGTGTGTGTGTGTGTGTGTGTGTGTGTGTGTGTGAAAAGGCCTATGTGGAGAGGAGACGAGAGGAGAGGAGTGGAGAGTGTGTGTGTGTGTGTGTGTGTGTGTGTGTGTGTGTGTGTGTGTGTGTGTGTGTGTGTGAAAAGGCCTATGTGGAGAGGAGACGAGAGGTGTGTGTGTGTGTGTGTGTGTGTGTGTGTGTGTGTGTGTGTGTGTGTGTGTGTGTGTGTGTGAGTGTGTGAAAAGGCCTATGTGGAGAGCAGAGGAGTGTGTGTGTGTGTGTGTGTGTGTGTGTGTGTGTGTGGGTGTGTGAGAAAGGCGGAGAGAAGAAGAGAGTCGAGGAGAGGAGTGGAGATGAGGGAAGAGAAGACTTGGGAACAGGCAGCACAGTGGACGACTGCCGGGCGCTCCGATGTGTCGGTAATGAACCCATCCCTCTGAGAATCCCCATCCATATTTGATGAAGATCCCAGAGACAATTACACCACCAGCCTATCTGCTCGCTGGGCTGGGAGCGGCAGGGCTCAGACTGAGACTGCTATCCCTCGGGAACACACACACACACACACACACACACACACACACACGTCTCCTGTCTGATGGGCTCCTGTCAGACACCCACTCACACACACACACACGAACACACATTAAAGTGTCATCACAAGACACAGACACACACCTCTGTACACATTAAAGTATCATTATAGTATCATAAAAACACACACCTACACACACCTTAAAGTATCATTATAGTATCCTAAACACACACACACTCACACACACACACACACACACACACACACACACACACACACACACACACACACACACACACACACACCTCTGCACACCTTAAAGTATCATTACAGTATCCTAAACACACACACACACACACATTAAAATGTCATTATAGTATGCTATAAACACACACCTCCGCACACCTTAAAGTGTCATCACAGCACACACCTCCACATGCGTTAAAGTGTCATCACAACACACACACACTTGTACACACACACACCTCCACCCACTCTAATGATTTTCTGCTCATTTAACACCCTATATGGCTGACAGTGTCACAACAGACCTGGTCCAGTTCTATCCAGTATCACCACAACACATCAGGACCGGTTCTATCTAATATCACCACAACACGTCAGGACCGGTTCTATCTAGTATCACCACAACACGTCAGGACCGGTTCTATCTAGTATCACCACAACACGTCAGGACCGGTTCTATCTAGTATCACCACAATATGTCAGGACCGGTTCTATCCAGTATCACCACAATGGGTCAGGAGGAACGATTCTGTCTTCGACTACAAGAACCGCTCTGATCTAGTACTGTCTAGTACTGCTGCACCAGTTTAAACGGTGATGTCAGATTCTATTTGGGTCGTCCCGTAATTATCCCGACTATAGCGGTTCCATCCCGTTAATCCATAAGGTGCTACGTGACGTGAGCTAATTTATGGCGGAGCTAATGACTGTTTTCTACGTGTCTCTTCAATTCTTGTCTCTTACCACATGTCTCCTATACCGTCTCTCTCTCTCTCTCTCTCTCTCTCTCTCTCTCTCTCTCTCTCTCTCTCTCTCTCTCTCTCTCTCTCTCTCTCTCTCTCTCTCTCTCTCTCTCTAATGAATCATATGCAGCTTCCCTGAATATGCATGTGGCCTAATTGTTTCTTGCAATGTACAGGCATGCAGTACATTATATGATTCATCTTCTGTACTTACAGCTAGTGCACACACACACACACACACACACACACACACACACACACACACACACACACACACACACACCACTAAGTTAGTCTAATAGACCTGTGGAGTGACACACACACACACACACACACACACACACACACACACACACACACACACACACACACACACCACTAAGTTAGTCTAATAGACCTGTGGAGTGAGACACACACACACACACACACACACACACACACACACACACACACCACTAATTGTCTCTTGCAATGCACAGGCATGCAGTGCAGTATATGACTCATCTACTGTACTTGAGGCTTAAACACACTATAGCTCATGAGAGCAGGACTCTGAAAACTTTTTTCTAATTTCATGTTAACATCTCAGAGTTTGTCTAATATGCCAGTGTCACACACACACACACACACACACACACACACACACACACACACACACACGCCACTGGGTTAGTCTAATAGGCCTGTGGAGTGAGACACACACACACACAGACACACACACGCACACACACACACACACACACACACACACACACACACACACACACCACTGAGGCCTTTGGAGTGATCCTGGAGCTGTCTAAATGCGCCTATGTGGCGTTTACATGATGGCCACCCTCCTCCCTGAGGGGAACTGTGCTGATCTGATGTCTGTAATAAAGTGTTTGTTTAAAGGGGAAACTGTGCTGGTGCTGGTGTCTGTAATGAAGTGTTTGTTTAGAGGGGTGCTGTGCTGATCTGGTGTCTGTAATGAAGTGCTTGTTTAAAGGAGAGCTGTGCTGATCTTGAGTCCATAATAAAGTGCTTGTTTAGGATTTTGTATAGTATTGTTTACAGTTAATTTTGATAAAAACTATTTTCATTACAGTCACTTTACTCTCATATTGTTTTTGTATATATCTTATAGATTGTAACAATATATGCCACTTTTGCATAAATGGTTTTAGTTAGATGAAATATTTAAAAATGTAAATGTGTAGCAGACTGCCTCACACGGCCTGAAAGGCCTCAGACCCCTGAGAGTTAAAGGAGAGCTGTGCTGAGCTTGAGTCCATAATAAAAGAAGCTGTGCTGATCTGGTGTCTGTAATGAAGTGCTTGTTTAAAGGGGAGCTGTGCTGATCTGATGTCTGTAATAAAGTGCTTGTTTAAAGGAGAGCTGTGCTGATCTGGTTTCTGTAATGAAGTGTTTGTTTAAAGGGGGAGCTGTGCTGATCTGATGTCTGTAATAAAGTGCTTGTTTAAAGGGGAGCTGTGCTAATCTGGTGTCTGTAATGAAATGCTTGTTTAAGGGGGAGCTGTGCTGTGTTGATCTGGTGTCCATAACAAAGTGCTTGTTTAAAGGGGAGCTGTGCTGTTGATGGTAATTTTTAGGTCTTACAATCAGATACACAAAACTCCGTCAGCTCAGGACTCACCAAAATGCAGGTTTATTCTTTACAATGTTGGCCAAACAAGGGAGTTAACAGTGAGCTCTGCGAGTGAGCAACCAATGCAACTAACCTTTCTTACAGTTAGGCCTGACTTTTAGGCTCTTGTGGAATACACATACAAACAGACCAAATGGTCACCATGAGCAAGATGGCTCCGGAGACCAATTAGCACCTGAGAGACGTTAGGGGAGAGATGTTTACCTGTTAAGCAAATGGCTCTGATCAATTTACCTGTCTGACCTGCAATATACAGAGACGTAACCAATTTAATTAAGCTAATGAAATAATAAGGAATACAATGTTATAACATATGTCTAAAATCCCAAACTCTCAGTCCCCCTTTACAAATCTAAATGATTTGGACATTACAACAACAATCAATACTAACAACAGGATTAAGACAATGCAACCTGAAAAGGAAAGGAAAAGAAAAACACAAAAAAATAATGAGTCCAACTCCCCCTATGAGTTCAAGACTTCTCCGCATCCCTATTTCATGATACTGAGGACAGGGCCCTTGTCCACAACATCACGAGGGCAAATAGGAGGAACCATGAACTGCCAGGGAAGCTGGAGTCTGCATAAAATGTCACAATAACAACAACAACAACAACAACATAGTACAACATAGTACAAAACATCAACATTTAAGTTACATGTATTTCTCTTTCTTTTGTAGCAAAGTCCTCAAAACAGTCCATTAGTCCAGTATCACTCTCTTCGCGTGTGCAACAGTATGGAAAGCTTTGCAGAAGGCGTTCCTTCTCATCCAGTGGTCCTCTTCGTACGTACACTCCATGTCCACCTATACTCGAGAGCTTAGCCCTCTGGGTTCGTATCACAATAGGATTATTATGCCCTATGATAGACCCACTATACTACGATGATCCATAGATCAGGCTCCTTATGGATCCTTTGTCAAACACTGTGCTGCTCTGAAGGTGGCAACAGCACTCAGGAAGGTGATACAAGGCATCCTGTGATCTCTGATGGTGTCGCTTGGGTGCGAGGAAGCAAGATGTTTTGAGTGTGATGGTTCTCCTATCGTCTCCCCCTTTAGTATGCCTTTGAAACACAAGATGATTCTACCACTCACGCCAAGGTCAGTCAGTCAGTCAGTCATTAAGTCAGTCGTGCACGGTTTGTCTGTCAGGCTGTAACTTCTCAGGTTCAGTCAGTCACCGCAGGTTCCTGTGGAGGGAAGTCCTGAAACAAAATGTAGCTTTCACAGTAGTTAGTTCAAGAAAAAGGTTTTATCTGTGACAGGTGGGCCCAACGGTGCTTTCCTTTACCTAAGAATAAAAGCATGATGTTTCAGTTAATTATCTCATAAGGTCCCTTGTATGCAGATTCCAGTGGCCCTTGGGGTGTATGGGTGCTAGTAGTTGCTTATCACTAAACAATTTTGACAGTTTTTGACAGTAGTTCCCAAAGTTACTCTGTAGCTATCTTTACCAACTTCAGCAGTCATTAGGCTATAGGGTCATTTTGGCAGAGTCAGATTTCTTTCAAAGGGAGTTTCAGCCTATGCTGAGGCTAAAACAAAGAACAAAACATGCTTATTAGGCTAACTAAGAAGAAAAATGTGCTTAACAACTTATTCCAATATTAATTATTAGGCCTAACTTTCCTCTCCCCCTTTTGATCTGCAGCTTGTCTGTAAGATCATTTTCATTTAACAATAGAAATTACTTATCTAATCAGATATGTTACATGTGGTAGAGATCTCAGAAGTTAAGCATCTGAGAGGTGACATCACTGTTAGGGCTATGGAAATGCTGATTCGAATTTGGCTGAGGAGTCAAACAATGTTTGGCATAATGATCTGGCTATCCATCTGACTCAGTCAAAATACCCTGGGACCGCTTAATCCATGATAACACTAAAAATGAAAAATTTAATAATGTCTTTTCTTTTTGTCTGATTTCAATCGCAAAACCCACTCACTCGCTTTTACTACGCCCCAAACTGGTTGGAAGTCATCTCTGATTGTTCAATCATCGCCGCTGCTATCTGCACACTTAAAGGGACCTTATGACATGCATTCGGAGTATCCATCGCTGACGAGTTGTTACAAATCAACAAATAGTTGTAAACGTTAACTTTAGATTTAAAAACACACACAGCTAGCTTAGCAAATTAATAATTTAGCAAGGCCAAAACCGAATTCACCCACTGGCGATAAGAATTTCCAACAGCACTTCCAATCACACACAGCTAGCTTAGCTATCGATACTTTACAATTTAGCAAGGTCGAACCGAATTCACCCAATGGTAACGGGAACCCCCAACAGCCCCTTCCCTCCTTGACGCAGACAGCAATGCTTAAGCAGTTATTGTTCGTATCGATACGTAGCCTAGGCTTCAACCGTTTTCGACCGCACGTCTACCCAGTGCAACAGTCCTGCAGCTAAACAGAATGCTATGTGCTCAATGCTTTCCTCAAACGGGGAAGTAAATTAATTCAACAATCAACTCATCCACAATTAAATTACGTTTTTTGGAAACAATCTTACACATCCAAACTTATCTAGACTCAGAACATCATAGTCGTCAGGTCACCCCAAGTCCATAGGACTCATCAGATATTCGTCAATATTACTGTTTGGACCATTTATAGACACTCTTTCTCATAAATTGAGAACCAAAATATGCCTAACGCCCCCCTACCTACACTGTCCGCGATGGTAGCAACCTCGGACTGTTTTCTCGTCAGAAAACCAACTGCCAAACAATGCTATTGCCTCAAGAAAGAAAAGTTGCTTACCTCGGGAGTTGCCCTCACCACGAATGAACTCAGCACGATTTCTCCAATAATCCAATATTATTGATCTCGGTGGGACCTCCATTAATCTGATGGTAATTTTTAGGTCTTACAATCAGATACACAAAACTCCGTCAGCTCAGGACTCACCAAAATGCAGGTTTATTCTTTACAATGTTGGCCAAACAAGGGAGTTAACAGTGAGCTCTGCGAGTGAGCAACCAATGCAACTAACCTTTCTTACAGTTAGGCCTGACTTTTAGGCTCTTGTGGAATACACATACAAACAGACCAAATGGTCACCATGAGCAAGATGGCTCCGGAGACCAATTAGCACCTGAGAGACGTTAGGGGAGGGGGACAGGGGATGTTTACCTGTTAAGCAAATGGCTCTGATCAATTTACCTGTCTGACCTGCAATATACAGAGACGTAACCAATTTAATTAAGCTAATGAAATAATAAGGAATACAATGTTATAACATATGTCTAAAATCCCAAACTCTCACTGTGCTGAGCTGGTGTCCATAACAAAGAGCTTGTTTAAAGGGGAGCTGTGCTGTGTTGATCTGGTGTCTCGTAACAAAGTGCTTGTTTAAAGGAGAGCTGTGCTAATCTGATGTCTGTAATGAAGTGCTTGTTTAAAGGGGAGCTGTGCTGAGTTGGAGCTGGTGTCTGTAATGAAGTGCTTGTTTAAAGGGGAGCTGTGCTGTGTTGATCTGGTGTCCATAACAAAGTGCTTGTTTGAAGGGGAAACTGTGCTGAGCTTGAGTCCATAATAAAGTGTTTGTTTAGAGGGGAGCTGTGCTGATCTGGTGTCTGTAATATAGTGTTTGTTTAAAGGGGAGCTGTGCTGTAATATAGTGTGTGTTTAAAGGGGAGCTGTGCTGTAATATAGTGTGTGTTTAAAGGGGAGCTGTGCTGTAATGTAGTGTGTGTTCAAAGGTGAGCTGCGCTGTAATATAGTGTGTGTTTAAAGGGGAGCTGCGCTGATCTGGTGTCTGTAATATAGTGTGTGTTTAAAGGGGAGCTGTGCTGTAATATAGTGTGTGTTTAAAGGGGAGCTGTGCTGATCTGGTGTCTGTAATATAGTGTGTGTTTAAAGGGGAGCTGTGCTGTAATATAGTGTGTGTTTAAAGGGGAGCTGTGCTGATCTGGTGTCTGTAATATAGTGTGTGTTTAAAGGGGAGCTGCGCTGTAATATAGTGTGTGTTTAAAGGGGAGCTGTGCTGATCTGGTGTCTGTAATATAGTGTGTGTTTAAAGGGGAGCTGTGCTGTAATATAGTGTGTGTTTAAAGGGGAGCTGTGCTGTAATGTAGTGTGTGTTTAAAGGTGAGCTGTGCTGTAATATAGTGTGTGTTTAAAGGGGAGCTGCGCTGATCTGGTGTCTGTAATATAGTGTGTGTTTAAAGGGGAGCTGTGCTGTAATATAGTGTGTGTTTAAAGGGGAGCTGCGCTGATCTGGTGTCTATAATGTAGTGTGTGTTTAAAGGGGAGCTGCGCTGATCTGGTGTCTGTAATATAGTGTGTGTTTAAAGGGGAGCTGCAGCTGATCTGGTGTCTGTAATATAGTGTGTGTTTAAAGGGGAGCTGTGCTGTAATATAGTGTGTGTTTAAAGGGGAGCTGTGCTGTAATATAGTGTGTGTTTAAAGGGGAGCTGTGCTGTAATATAGTGTGTGTTTAAAGGGGAGCTGTGCTGATCTGGTGTCTGTAATATAGTGTGTGTTTAAAGGGGAGCTGTGCTGTAATATAGTGTGTGTTTAAAGGGGAGCTGTGCTGTAATATAGTGTGTGTTTAAAGGGGAGCTGTGCTGTGATCTAGTGTGTTTGTCCACTAACAGCGCGGAGTTAACTGTATAAATGTGTGTGTTTAAAGGGAGCCTGTAATGATCTGGAATGTCTGTAATAATAGTCGTGCTAAGTTGTAAAGGGGAGCTGTGCTGTGAATTATAGTGCGTGGAAAAGTGGGAGCTGTGCTGTAATATAGTAGTGTGTTTAAAGGGGAGACGTGTGCTGTAATATAGTGTGTTTAAAGGGGAGCCGTGCAATGTAATATAGTGTGAGTGTTTAAAGGGGGAGCTGCGCTGTAATATAGTGTGTGTTTGAGGGAGCTGTGCTGAGGACTCTGCTTGGGGAAACTCCTCCCCATAACAAACACCATCCATCAGCCCAGCAGGGGAAACACTAAAGCTGCCCTCCTCACCCACACTACTGCTACAGATACAGCTGCTCACACATCTAGCTCACAATCTAGCTCACACACACACACACACACACACACACACACACTCTCTCTCTCTCTCTCTCTCTCTCACACACACACACACACACACACACACACACACACACACACACACACACACACACACACACTCTCTCACACACACACACACACACACACGATCCTGGGAGCAGTACATACACACAAACACACACACACACACACACAGAGAGAGAGAGAGAGAGAGAGAGAGAATGAAGGAGAGAGCTTTAGGTCCGTTTGGGATTTGGGGACATGGCCCAAAGAGGCATCAGACTGACACACTGACACACACACACACTCACACACATAAAGACAGAGAGAGAGAGAGAGAGAGAGAGAGAGAGAGAGAGAGAGAGAGATGCACATTGGTGTACAGAGAGCTCATAACTTTGACAAAGGCTTGCTGATATTTAAAGCCCAACAACTCCTCCACAGAGACTCAGAGAAACAGAGGAGAGGCAGCTCCAACTGGAGGAGGTGCAGTCTGATTCTCTTTCACAGAGACTCAGAGAAACAGAGGAGAGGCAGCTCCAGCTGGAGGAGGTGCAGTCTGATTCTCCTCCACAGACCTTAGATCTACTGTGCTCAAGTCTTCAGCTCCAAGTAGGACACAACTCTTATGACAGGACACAGATCAATATATGTGTTGAACTTACACTTAGCTAACTCTAAAACTATATTTTATTGAAATACATCATCAATTAAACTACTAAAATAATTAAAGTCATAAAGGGCCCCAGGCAAGTGACTGGTTTGTCTGTCCTGTTGCAACGGCCCTTGTGGTGCCCTTTAGCAAGGCACTTCACCCAAAGTTGCTCTAGGGGAGACTGGCCCTGAACTAACTGAGAGCTGGAAAATCTGTCGCTTTGAAGAATACTTGGGACTTACCAGAGACTTGAAGGTTAAGACTTGAGACTTACCTGAGACTTGAAGGTTAAGACTTGAGACTTACCTGAGACTTGAAGGTTAAGACTTGAAACTTGAGACTTACCTGAGACTTGAAGGTTAAGACTGGAGACTTGAGACTTACCTGAGACTTGAAGGTTAAGACTTGAAACTTGAGACTTACCTGAGACTTGAAGGTTAAGACTTGAGACTTACTTGAGACTTGAAGGTTAAGATTTGAGACTTACTTGAGACTTGCTCGTCATGTG
>JAODXP020000023.1:16100693-16112491 GCA_027497455.2 Sardinella longiceps
TCTCTCTGCAGGTAAAAAAGCTTGCCACAGTGAGCGTGTATGCTACTATTGTGTTTGTGTGTGTGTGTGTGTGTGTGTGTGTGTGTGTGTGTGTGTGTGTGTGTGTGTGTGTGTGTGTGTGTGTGTAAATCATGATGTTTGCACCAGTGATGTTCACGCAAGTCCCAGACTTGGACTCGAGTCGCACTTAAGTCGCACAAACAAAGACTTGAGACTTGGACTTAGACTTGCCCTCATTGACTCGAGACTTGACTCGGACTTGAGCCTTGTGACTCGTGAACAATGATCATTTCGCTGAAAAAAAAAAAAATCATCTTTTTGTTTTTCCAATGTGTTCCCTTGCCTTATGGGAAACGCGGAGCGCTGGCAGAATATTTCTCTCCCAGATTACGCCCAACGCATGTGTGCAGTCAGAAATCAACAATGACCATGGCGACGGCAAATTCACCTGTTCCATTTGTTGTTGCATTTGAATATAAAGACTTCTCACACAGGGCGAACAGCCCTTTGCAAAGAGTGTGGTGTCAGGATAAATGATGCTGGCTCAACTACATCCAACTTTATCAGGCACCTCAGAACGACACACAAGCAGGGAAGCGCTTATTGTTATGGGGTGTTTTTGATTATCTTTTCTTTTTGTGTTATTGCCTTATTGGCTTATGCTGTTATTATGTTCTCTGATGATAAAGGGGTACTGCATGCTTGCGCAGTTGCAATGTATAGGTTGCAAACATAAGTCTGTCTTAATTGATTGTTAACCGTGATTTGGTTGTGACCGACAGTATTTAATGTTACCCAACAGTCGGGGTTCGCCTCTAGAGGATCTAATGATGGTATGCTATGTTATATTGCCTAGTTTGTGCAGACATCCTGATATTGATAATGCCTCCCTGATGCCCGCAAATAGAATAATATCTCCCGGAATCTAGAGCTAGTAAGCCAGGGCATGCACGTGAAACATTTACGTCTACATCGCGCATATGCGCGCATGTGAGAGTGAGCGAGAGGGACAGAGAGAGAAGCGGTGCCTGAGGGAACGGTGTGTGTGTGCATGCATGGAGGGTGCGTGCAAGACATAGAGCGTCCTGATTGGCTTACTAATTGGCTGAGTAAACCAATCAGCTTTCAGTTTGGGCGGTCTTTTAACTCAGCTCGGTAATGTCAACAGGATCGGTGTGGCAGAGAAAGAGTCAAAAAAAAAAAAAGAAGAAGAAAATACTGTATAAGACCCATTTTACCTCTGATTATACAAAACAATACCCTTGCCTGATAAGAATTAAAAAATGATGACAATTTCGACAGATGCACCGTTGGTAACAGTGAATTCAGTATTGCCCATGGTGGCTTGAATGACTGTAAAAAGCATGTTGAGGTGAGTAGTGTAATTATCCATTATATTAGATCTAGGCCTATAACTGGCTGTCATGAAAAGATCAAACTATTTAAAACTTTCTGTAAACCAACAATAATAAGCTGATAAATATAATAGCCTGTACATTTCCTTGAATAATATAGTTTATTGAAATACATGATGAATAATCTTATAGGCCTACTAATATAGGGCGAAGAAAAAAAAAAACATCCCATAGGCTACATGATTTGTTTCTGTAATACCAAATTTTAGATCCTATGGATTTAAGATAGGAAGTTTCTGTAATATGCTATGAAAATGCAGTTGATCAAAATAGGATTTTAGACCTCAAGAATGGAAATGCATAATATAGCCTATCTGTGGTATTTGTTTTCTAAATATTTAAGTTTAAACAAAACGTTCATGTTTCTTCACAATTTGGAATTTAAATAGCCCTCTTAAGATACAATGCACCACACCATACCAAAAAAAAAAAAAAAGACAAAAAAGGTTAATAGTTAATTTCAGTCATTTGAGACTTGACTTGAGACTTGACTTGGTCTTGGGACGAAAGACTCGAGACTTGACTTGGCATTGCTCCCAAGGACTTGAGACTTGACTTGGACTTGACTACAAAGACTTGGGACTTGACTTGGACTTGGAAAAAATGACTTGTGAACATCACTGGTTTGCACCCACACACCCTACATCTTACACAAAGCATATACTAATCAAATTACTCCAACTATGACTACTAAAACATACTGTGACTGCCTCTGCTATTACTACTGCTACTATTAATAATATTACTACTGCTACACCCACTATTGATTATTACCTCCGCCAAGGAGGTTATGTTTTGCTGGCCGTGTGTGTGTGTGTGTGTCTGTGAGCAGCATAACTCGAAAAGTACTGCATGGATTTGGATGAAATTCGGACAACGTGTGTATTGGGACAAGTAAGAATTGATTCACTTTTGGTGGCGATCGGTGATCCAGAACACCATCTGTGACCACATTGTCTTGGCGGAGGTCTGCGCTCTTTGAGCGCTTTTCTAGTTGATTGATTGATTGATTATGATATTTATACTATTACTGCTACTGCTTCTAATATTACTGCTACTATTACTGCTGCCACTATTACTGCGTCTGCCTTGACCTTTATTATAACTCCAACTGCTACCCCCACTATTGGTGCTGTTGGATAGGATTACTGCTATGGCCTCTACCATTCTAATTACTGCTAGTCTGCCTAAAGCCCTGTGTGTAGTTCTGTAGTCATCTGACCTTCTCTGGCATGTGCTCCAGCCAGGGCCCTTCTATCTATCAGTGCCCATCTATCCATCACACACACACACACACGCACGCACATACACACACGCACGCACGCACGCACGCACGCACACACACACACACACACACACACACGCACGCACGCACGCACGCACGCACGCACGCACGCACGCACACACACACACACACACACACACACACCCTATCCATCTCTCCAGTGCAGTTATTCTCCCTCCTGCCTCCTGCTTATTTATCAGCTTTTCTGCACTTTCTGCTGTTTTTTCTTCCTGTCTAGGATTTGGCTCTGCTCTGCCCTGTGGTCCTGAAAGGTTGGATCAAATGCTTTCACCCCCCCAAACCTCCCTCCCTCTCTCTCTCTCACACACACACACACACACACACACACACACACACACACACACACACACACACACACACACACACACACACACACACACACACACACACACACACACACACACACACACTCACACACACACACACACACCCTGTGTAGTCAGTGGGGATTGTGCTGAGATGGCTGGACGTGAGATTGATTGGTCTTTGGAGTCTCAGGAGCCTCATGTCTGTCTGTGTGTGTGTGTGTGTGTGTGTGTGTGTGTGTGTGTGTGCTCCCCCTGGGCAGCTGCCTGCCTCTCCCAGAGCCTCTGTGAATCATCAGCAGAGGCCAATGGTGAGATCACATCATAGATGTTTGTGTGTGTGTGTGTGTGTGTGTGTGTGTGTGTGAGTGTGTGTGTGTTTGTGTGTGTGAGTGTGAGTGAGCGCGGTACACCACCACTTGAGCTTGCCACATATTTCCAGCCTGACAGGAAGAGCAGTGGTGGCTATGAAGGACTGGACTGGACGGTGATTTCTAAATGTATTCTGTCCGGTGAGACATCACTGCCCAGTCTGTCTCAGACTCTAAGCCACAGTTACAACTTGTGAATGAACTAATTCTTTCTCCAAATTTCCTGGGGAAAAGTAAACGTTTACTAGCCATCCTCTATCATTGAAATGTATAGTCTTGCATCGGCAGATAAACTGATCTTAATCATGGGCGGAATCAGGCTCTTATCTTTCAAACTACTTTACTGGACTTTACTTTACTGGACACAACAGGATTGCCTATGGCCAATCAGAGGAATAAACCAGATGTAAACACCAATTAAAAAGACTGTTGTGTTCGGCGAAGACCTCCCTAGCATTCTCATCAGATGTCGCCAAAGGCGTCATCCAATCAAATTCCTTATGGCTTGCTAATAGACGTACAGGCTGAGCAAATTAATTTGCTACGTCTAAAACTAATTTGGGTACGTCTAGATTTCTAGGCTAGAAGTTTGCCAGAACCACCACTGGATGTGATGCGAATTCAACCACAGAACCACCCACAGCCACAGAGGGACCAGTGCAAGCTTATGGGGGAACGCTCCAGAACACTCCAGAATGTTCTATGGTCCAAATTCTCAGACTGTTTAGCGATGTCCTGGTGAAAGAGTTTATTGGGGCAGTAATGGGCATGAATGCCATATTTAACAGGATTATAAATTCATGCATTACAGGCCAATAAAGCAGGCCAGCCATACAGACCCACTGCAGATACACCAGGGCTTTGGGCACCTCTCTCTTTCTCTCTCTCTCTCTCTTCCTCTGTCTCTCTCTCTTTCCCTCATTAGCCCCGTTTATACTGGGGGCCAAACCTGGTGCTAGAACTTAAGCCCGGCCCTGCTAGGAGTTTATACTAGCCTGGGCCAGGCTTAAACAGGGCTAAACCTGGAACTGTTGCCCCAGTAACAGGCCCACCTCAAGGGGTAGGGCCAGGGGCCAAGCCCTGGTGCTTACACATCATAATAGTGGTTTCCACGGTTACGGATTTCTGTTCTTACCTTTTTATCTGTTAATGGAATGTTGCGTTTATTTAAATTTTTGTCAGTTGGCTACTTGGCCCACTAGTATAAACCCACCAGGAACCCACCAGGAACCTGGGCTAAAGTTCCTGGGCTTAAGTTCCTGGGCTAATGGCCCACAGTATAAATGGGGCTATTCTATAGTACAGACCCACTGCAGATACACCAGGACTTTGGGCACCTCTCTCTTTCTCTCTCCCTCTCTCTCTCTCTTTCTCTCTCCCTTCCTCTGTCTCTCTCTCTCTCTCTCCCTCTGTCTCTCTCTCTTTCCCTCATTCTATAGTACAGACCCACTGCAGATACCCCCACACTTTGGGCACCTCTCTCTTTCTCTCTCCCTCTCCCTCTCCCTCTCCCTCTTCCTCTCTCTCTCTCTCTCTCTCTCTCTCTCTCTCTATCCCTCATTCTATAGTACAGACCCACTGTAGATACCCCACACTTTGGGCACCTCTCTCTTTCTCTCTCCCTCTGTCTCTCTCTCTTCCTCTCTCTCTCTCTCTCTCTTCCTCTCTCTCTCTCTCTCTCTCTCTCTCTCTCTCTCTCTCTCTCTCTCTCTCTCCCTCCCTCTCTCTGTTACTCTGTCTCCACCTCTCTCTGTCTCTCCCTTATTCCTTCTGTCTCTCTCTCTCCCTCTCTCTTTCTCTACAGTATATCTCCCTCCCTCTCTCTCTCTGAGTCGACCTCTCTCTCTCTTTCTCTCTCTCTCTCTCTCTCTCTCTCTCTCTCTCTCTCTCTCTCTCTCTCTCTCTCTCTCTCTCTCTCTCTCTCTCTCTCTCTATCTCTCTCCATTTCTCCACCCCCCCCCCCCCTTTCCCTCTCTCTTTCTCTCTGGCGGGGGCTCACAGGCCCATGTATTTGGCTGGGGGAGCTGGAATGGAGTTGGGTTTTGTGGCCCCTCCCTCTCTGTCTTTCGCATTTCCCTCTTTCAGGCCTTTAACTGCCACTGGCCCACTCTCACTCACTCCCTCTCTGCCTTCCTCCCTCTCTCTCTCTGTATCCACCTCTCTCTGTCTCTTTCTCCCTTTCTCCCTCTCCCTCTTTCAGGCCCTCTTTTAACGGCCACTGGCCCGCTCTCACTCCCTCCCTCTGGCACACTGCAATGCTAAATGAATCTGCTAGCTGTAAACCTGTTAGGGAGTTTTCATGGGCCCACGTGGGCCGTAAGACAGAGAGAGAGAGAGGGTGAGGGAGGGAGAGAGAGAGATGGACAGAGAGAGAGGGAGAGAGAAGGAGTGGAGACCGTATATTGCCCCTGATTCTAAAACCATACAGCCTCGTACAGTATAAGAGTACAGGCCCAGACTGGGGCAGCTGTGGGGCTGCTGGGGAGCTGCTTTGGCGGCTATAAGCACAAATCTCCCCACACCCCCACCTCACCCCCCCTTCAGTAATGTTCACCGGGCCGCGGGTCACTGGCTCAGGGCACCGCTTTGGAAAAGACAGATCCATTAAGATGGAGGGAGTGACTGATGGGGGCTCAGATAGCAGATCAGACCCAGATGAGGGCCGGATCAGAACCACATCAGGCCCAGATCAGAACTAGCCTGGCGAACGCCAAATTAAAATCACAAGTGATATTTAGTCTGGAGACCCACCTATTGCTTTTCTCGTCGCGGAAGTGTCGTTCACAATTGTCCAGAGACGTTTATTGGGCGCTACGAATGTCTATCATAGCGTCTGTACGTAGTTCAGAGCCAATACCAGAGCCACCATGTGACGTAAAATGCAAGCAAGGGCCATGCAAATCCCTTTTTGTTCTGTGATTGGATACCGAAAGCAAGCGAGAAAAACGGCCATGGTCACCATGCTGCTTTGCAGAGTGAAATGAAATGAGCGCGCAAACGAGCATGGGAACTCCCAGGCTAGATCAGCATCACATCAGTCAGATTAGAGTCAGAGTTAGAGTCAGATTAGAGCTGTTTCTATGTGGAGCGCAAAGGACCGAGTGGCTACAGACCAAAGATCTGCGACAAGATGGACTGCGCCGTTCTAATAACCAGGTATTCTAAAACTCTTTTGCAACGGCTTGCAACAACCTGTGACAATTGATTCATAGCGTCGCTGGGCCTGTAGTTGCAATAGATGCATGTGTAAGCTTGTAGTTGCAACAGATGTATGTGTAAGCTGTATGTGTAAACCTGTAGTTGCAATAGATGCATGTGTAAGTGGCCATTCACACCGAACAAGGTTTTCCGCTTCTAACGCAAGTGTTCTGAAATAGTGAGTGACAAAAACATGCAAGGTCAAAATTGATAAATGTACGTCTTGTTGCTATGAGATCTAGATTTTTCTAAACCGCTAACTCCTCTTAGCTCTGACTAGCTCAGGTAGTCAACGGGCCCATTGTGGAAGAAAACGCAGCCTCAAAGTTCAACTATTTTTAACTTTGAGCGCCTGCGTTTTTTAATCGTTTGCATGTTTTTCACCTGGTCACGTTGCATCATTTCATAGGAAAACAATTGAATTCGAGCTCCTGGAGGTGAAAAAAGCGTGTCAGTATGAACGTCCACTCACACAGACTCAAAGGTCAGGACCAGATGATAGCCGGATGTGAGCCAAACCTGCCCTTCTGTGGGCCTGCACTGTATCTGCTCCGCATGTGTAATTCACATTGAGTCTGAGGCAGAGTGAGGGTAATGGATATATATAATGATGAGCTGTATCAGGGCCAAATCAGAGCCAGAAGAGGCCCGTATCAGAGCCAGAAGTGAGCCAAACCTGCCCCCTGTGTGGGCCTGTATTTGGTATTTGAGCCGCATGTGTAATACGCATTGAGTCTGAGGCAGAGGGAGGGTGATGGATATATAATGATGTACAAGTTAGATTGGCACTTTGCATGCTAGTCAGGAAACCGCAGCTGCTGGCTCCACTGATGCTCTCTCTCGTTCTCTCTCTCTCTCTCTCTCTCTAGTTTCTCTCTCTCTCATTCTCTCGCTCTCTGTCTACTTCTCTCTCTCTTGCTCTCTCTCTCTATCTCTCTCTCTCTCTCCCTCTCTCTCTCTCTCTCTCTCTCTCTCTCTCTCTCTCTCTGCAGAGAGGGAACTCTGCTCTGCTCTGCTCTGTTCTCCTCGTCTGGGGGAGATTTCATTGACCCCAGCCAAACATAATGGCAAACATGCTCTGTGGTTTTCCACTTTCTCCTGGGAGACTGACAGCATAGTGGTTTAACTCGCTAGCATGGAAAGCCTTTGTCTACACGGCTCTGGGTAAACGCCACACAGTTTGAGTCGCAGAATTATGTCAAAATACTGACAGGCGCAAGCTAAAGAGGCCCTGTTCATGTCATACATCTAGCGCTGCTAGCGTTACTGCTATATAGCACGCTAACCATCTCCATACTGACAGACACAAGCTAAAGAGGGCCTGATCATGTCATACATCTAGCGCTGCTAGCGTTACTGCTATATAGCACGCTAACCATCTCCATCCATACTGACAGACACAAGCTAAAGAGGGCCTGATCATGTCATACATCTAGCGCTGCTAGCGTTACTGCTATATAGCACGCTAACCATCTCCATACTGACAGACACAAGCTAAAGAGGGCATGATCATGTCATACATCTAGCGCTGCTAGCGTTACTGCTATATAGCACGCTAACCATCCCCAGCCTCGGTTAAGGGATGAACGCATGGAGAGAGACTGGTCTGACCGAGGGGTGATGTCATACATCCTGACAATCACTGGATTGTAAACATGGGGCAGTTTATGCTTGCCCTCTGTGAGTCACATATACACACACACACACACACACACACACACACACACACAAACACACAACTCCTCTGTGGGGCTGTGGGCAACTCACCAATTAAATTATCGGAGTCCATTGAGCAGATGGAGAAACTAGTTGTGCATATGCCCTCAAATGACCCTCGGCCATGTCCATACGCAGATGCTTACATGCAGGGCAGTTTGTCTGCTGTATCCTCAGAATGTCACAGAATGTCACTGTCGACTGTCGGCCCTTTTCAAGAGCAAGGCAGATAGCAAAGGACTTTCACTTGTATTCATTTTAAACACCGGTCACGAGTTAACAGATTTGTGTGTGTGTGTGTGTGTGTGTGTGTGTGTGTGTGTGTGTGTGTGTGTGTGTGTGTGTGTGTGTGTGTGTGAATTTGTGCTGCCTCTATTCTCCCTGACTGCTAGCTTGCTGTTTGCACCAAGCGTAAAAAATATAGACTCAAGGCATAAAATTAGTCTTTTTTTGGTCCCCCATCACTCCTTCGCCCCCTCACCCCCTCGCCCCGGCTCACAGCTTGAAAGACCGCTGCTGTTTAACCTCTGAGCGCGTCCTAAGCTGCAAAGGCCCTGCACAAAAGCCAGCTTAGGCCAAAACTGAAGCGCTTGCTGGCGCGTTATCTTAGCCTCTCACCCCCTCTCTGAGTTCCACAAAATTCACCAGACCGCAAAGCCTTATGGGAAAGGAGATGTTCCTTATGAGAAGAAAAAGCTGAAATAGATTTTTATTTTTTTATGCTAGTGAATTGCCCGTAGAGAGGGAGTGGCAACGTAGTCAGAGCGGCAGAAGTTCGCTTCATTTATCGACAGCTTTACTCATTTTTGTCCAAACAACACCAAACTTGGCACTGCACTCATTGGTGTCATTAGCAAGATGTGTACCACATATGAGGTCAGTCAGATGAACAGTTGCAGAGTTACATACGCGGAACACACAGACAGAAACACACACTATATAAAGACAATACCTTTTTATGGTATGACACATGGCAAAGGCATAGAGACACTGCTTAACTGATCAGCCTCGCTGGTCATACGGTGTGTTTTACACTGCCACCTCTTCCCCGGTGGTCATCAGAGGAATTACACCATGGATCTGGAGATTAAAACTAGGCAAGGAAATATACTGTATCCCATCAAGGTTGGGCTCTTAAACAGTGTAATTTGACACAGTGACCACATTTCTTTGTGTCGTTTTTGCTTTTGTATGTTCTTTAGCTTTCTAGTCTAAGTTTTATCAGCTATCATGTATCCATTGTAAAGCCTTTGTAAAGGGTTCAGAGGAATGTCCATGTGCCACTACAGTCATCCACAGGCAAACGGAAACAATTTTACACAACAGTCCAGAATGTTCCAAGACCAAACAACAAAGGAGTGCGGTATGCGGCAGACTCGGACTCACAACTTCCTGCGTTCCTTGGCTCCATAGTCTCCGCAGTCTCCAGTTCGGCTCAGAGAGGGGACCTGGACGTTAAATGTTTACACAATATAAGACCCTGTCGTGATCCGCTGCAGTCTGGCGTTTGACTCCTGCTCTCCTCGTTGTTTATTGATCTTGAAATGTCATCTGAAGGAATCCCAGCCCCTCATATGTGGAGTTTTATGTTCCCGGGAGACAAAGGCCAGTGACATGAAAATGGATGCCGAAGGCATATGGTAGCCATATAAGCTGCTAGCGTAGCGCTCACTCTCTCCTCTCTCTCATGACAGCCAGATAAATCCATCCCATAACTGCTCTTAGCCGCAGAGTAGAATTATCATTGCTAGTAGTTTTTTTATATCTAAATATATACAGTGTTGCAGCCTGCGCTAGGAGCGGAATTCATCCAATATGGGAGGCTAAAGCATGCGGGCCAGGTGAAGAAAGGGACTCTGTAGGGGGATGATCTGGCCTGGCCTGGCCTGGTGGGTTATGGAATACCTCCGCTAAGGGACTCCAGATGATGGATTCTCCTCTTTTTATTTCCCTCTCTTCCCCCCCTTTTTTTCCTTTTCTTTCTTATCTGGTGCCACTATGCATGTGCTAACTCGTGAGTGTGTGAATGTGTGTGTGTATGTGTGTGTGTGTGTGTGTGTGTGTGTGTGGTGTGTGCGTGTGTAGAGTGTGAGTGCGTGTGTGTGTGTGTGTGAGACTGTGTGAGTGTGTGGTGACGGAAAGGACCAGAGGGAGGTAGGGCCGGTCAGTATATTGTTTTGGCCCTGTCTCTCCTAATGCATTATTCAAACCTATGGTTTGGCACGACTTTTCCTCTCGTTCTTCCCCCGTCCGCCCGCCTGCCTGATCGCTCCGTTTCGCCCGCCCGCCCGATGGAGGGAGAATCTGGATTAGTGTGTTATGTCGTGCCGCAGTGTTGCACCATTGGCTCTCCCTGTCCGACCGCGACACACTCTGTAAAAATGATGGCTTTTGTCGCTGGCTCGGCTCTGAGGCAGGATGGGGCTGTGTGTGTGTGTGTGTGTGTGTGTGTGTGTGTGTGTGTGATCGGAGACAGGATGGGGCTGTGTATCTTTTATGTGGCTTGTAAAGGCAGGATCCAAGGAAGATCTCGCTGGGCTCCAGAATGCCAGGAGAACGCTCTACTCCACATTGGGAGGGGGCTGTCTGGAACGAAGAAAGTTCCTCTTCACACTGATAAAGGCTGTCTGGGACAGAGAACGTTCTCCATAATGGGAAGGGCTTCATGGGACGGAGAACGTTCTCCACATTGGGAGGGGGCTGTCTGGAACGGAGAACGTTCTCTTACACACTGATGAAGGCTGGCTGGGACAGAGAACATTCTCCACTTTGGGAAGGGCTGTTTGGAACAGAGAACATTCGCCTTCACACTGATAAAGGCTGGCTGGGACAGAGAACATTCTCCACTTTGGGAAGGGCTGTTTGGAACAGAGAACATTCGCCTTCACACTGATAAAGGCTTACTGAGATGGAGAACATTCTCTACATTGGGAAAGATGCCTGTCTGGGACAGACAGCATATAAAAGCCTCAGGCCTGAGTCACACACAAACTGCGCGTTCGCGGTGCGGGAGCGAGGCGGTCCGTAAGCGGCCCGTGAGCGGTGCCTGTGGGCTTGGGCATTCACACAAGAAATTGTCTCTGCGGTGTTCTGCACGAACCGGCTGCCCGAGCTCTGCATTGAAAATCTATGGACACCGCGCAAGTCCCGCTTACCGCGCCGAAAATGCTTGGAAAAATAGAACTTGTTTCTATTTCAAAAAAGCAGCGCGGGAGCTGCTCAGAAACCGCACAGGAGCCGCGCAGAACACGCGTGCACTGCAGTCTGAATGACCTAACCTGTTAACATGTATTTTAAATGAAATCGCCCCAAAACCGCGCCCGGTTGTGTGTGAATCGGACGTCACATGTCTACTTCAACATTTTTAATAAACTCTTATAAAGCTAGGGACATAGAACATCTATGCATTGTGTTTATTGTTAGCATTCCAACCTTCTATAGGCTAACATTCTGTATGAAATTATTGCTCTTATGGCTCTTCCTATAG